>CM076571.1:464821400-465178327 GCA_034641835.2 Pinus albicaulis
TCATTTATGTAATGTATTGGAGGTTGCCCCCTCGAAGTGGCTCATTTCTAAGGCGTTGATATCTCTTTTCTTCTATTTTTGGAGCTGGTTACACAACATTGTGACCTTCTGATGATCCCTGACCTTCCTTGTGAAGTTTGGATCCTTCTCCTTCTAGTCTCTCATTCCTTTCTTGATATAGGACTCTCACCATCTTAGTCATGTCAAGGAATGCTTTCCTGAACACCCTTTCTTATTCTTTGGGATCCACCTCTTCATGGCAGGGAAAATTTTAAGAACCCCCCTAAATTTATATATATAATAAATGGGCGAATCCCCATGACACATAGGAAAAATGGAAGGCGATTTTATTAATAATATAATATGTATATATAATTTTTTGGCGAATCTCTCATGAGATTATATTATCTTGTAAAATCATGGCGAATCACCAGTACAAATGGCGAATCACTACTACAAAATGGTGAATCGTTGTCTAGTGGAGTTCGAGGTGTTGGTTCCAATGAAGATATGGTAGCTGAACTAGGAGTAGAAGGAAGAGAACCACCAAGACCAAGCATGGCACATGGTGACTCGTGAGGGAAGTAGTTCTCGTGCAGTTTGGAAAACGTGTTCTTCTAGTTTTGCTAAGCATAGTGTTGTCGCTCATGCTACTACTAGCACTGATATTGAGGTTGGAGAGGAATTTGAGGAAGCATGGAAGTTAGCGGTGGTGGATAATTACAAAGAGTACCCCATGATGGGCTCCATTTTTCCCTTTGGTATTTGTGCCTGCAAGATCTTCTGTCCATTGAACCAAAAATTAACTGTTCAACCAACAATCAACTTGACTGAGTTGATTAGGTACGAGTCAACTTAGACTAATATTCAAAACTATGCTTTGAACTATCCCATATTTATCACACTAATACTACACAACATTGTGCATTTGCACCCCTCTCATGCATGCACACAAAATTTTCATTAACATCTATAACCCTAACCAAGTGAGAATTGATCAAAAATTTGCACCAAATTTTGTTAGTGTTGAAAGTTCATAAGAAATTTAGATCCTTGGTACCTTAAATAAATTTTGAGATAACCTCCACAAATTCGACCACAATAGAGAAAACTTGTGATAAATTTTAAACCTACAAAAATTAGGATTCATGTTCCTAGGAACGATCATAAGAAGTAGTTGGCATATAGGTCAAGTTTTGAGCCTTGACACATTGATAATGCAATGGCTTAGGTCAAAACTCACACATTGAAAAGTCATCAATGAAGATAAGACAAGATCATTATGAATTACACATACTCCAAACTTCCTACCAAATTCTACTTAGTTGTCTGCAACTCAACTATACATAATCTTATAGTAAATAAAAATTCCACAAAGCCTTCTTCACATAGCTAATAAATGGCCATTGGAAGAGCACCCCTTATATAATAGTAATAGTAGCAATCAATAGATTATTTCATATTGAACTTCATAGCCATAGCATTCCTATGTATTTTATGATGTATTCAACTTGCATTACCAAATATAGATAAAATCATACTTTTGATTGATCCATTTAAAACATACTTGTGCACGATGTTGAATGCAATGCCAGTCAAGGAGTAAAGTTAGTTTAATGTGTAATGATCTATAAAATAATGGAACATAGACTAATTACATTTAGATATAGGTAACCCTCTAAATGTAGACCATTCCTTGAAGAACATTTTTATTGATGAGGAATTTAATACAATATTCAATTTTCGAACTAAAAATATTATTTCTATAGTTTTGTGTATGGGGTAAACAACAAATAAAAAAATTAACTATCCTTGGGGTGTCAATATTTATAAATTTTATTTATACTTGTTTTACCATGTATATCATATACCTATCAATCACAAACATGAAAAGTTGTGGAATTCATGCTATGGAAACACAACCAACCTTTATTATTACCAATATTAACTTTTATATAGTAGCACATATGTAGATAAAATTTCCAGCTTCCAAAGAGACAAACTTGCTTCTCCAACATGATGGCACATTATTAACTACTAACATTTCTTGTTGAAAATGAAACAAGATGATGGAGCTTAGTGAAATGAAGTCGCCTTCACTAAGTGGGCCCACAGGCTATTTTTGGCGCAAAGTCTATTTTTAGACTATGTCTATTTTTAGACATAGGAATCATGGTCTATGAGTTGCAGGATGATATTTATGGATGATTGGTCGAGTTGGTAAAAAATAGATGGACCTCTATTTTTAGACATTGGGCGGTTTCTATTTTTAGACTGTCGGGCTAAAAATAGAACAGTCAAATATTATTAACCCTTAATAATATTTAGACTATAAACATTATCTTATCCTCTTGGAGCACTTCAGTTTGATGTTTGGATGTGGCACATGCAGCTAATAGAAGGAAATACAATTTTCCTAAGGGTTAGTTGAGCTATTGCATGGTTGACTTCAGTTAGAACTCATGTGGCAGAGTTTGGTGGAGTTGATGAGACAGTTGGTGGAGTTGTGTTCTGTTTAACTTAGTTGAACTAGTTGTATTTAGTCCAACTGAAAAATACACTAGTGATGAGTGGTGTGAATTAATTATTAATTAATTCACTAATTATTAACTCATAAATCAACTAAAGAACACATCAGTTAACTGCAATGCATGGACAGTTCAGTGGAGACCAGTGTTAGAGGTGGGTGAAAGGGTGGGTGTGACTATCAATTGTGACCATGATTGTGCATGAGATTTGCACACACATTGATGGAGATTGCCAATGAAGATTGCACAATTGGAGCTAGTGGGATTCGAACTTGGATCTCATTCATTACTCACTTGTATTGCGCAGTAGAGGCAGGCAGACTTGTGGAGAAGATTTGAACCCATGACTTGTTCAAATCTCAGTTAGTTTGTGTGTAACTTTTTGGAGATAGTACTGAGTACTTGTGAGGAGTATTGTGCTATGTATTGTTACATGTTCTCTATCATTATAATATACAGATAGTTGGGGGTTTTCAGCTATTGATTTCCCCATTACATACTGTGTTGATATGTGTGCTTGATTATGTTTTAATGAGCGCATGCGACTGCTTTCTATTTCCGCATATTGATGATAAATTGTAGAAGAGGTTATGTATTATGCATGAAGCTTAAATAGTGTGTAATCAGGATAATCTCAGTGAATAACTTAGAAAATTATTCAAATTTCTACAAGGTATCAGAGCAGAATTGATCATCGGATCTATTATAGTGATTACAATTATTTTCGGTAGACAGAGTCTGTGACGGGCCAGGTAGCCTCTGGATCCATACTTTCTTTGAAAGGTGATATATCCGATGGAATGCCCTTCTGATCGATCTTTGTGCTAGAAATAATTTGTTCTCCATGAATCCAGAAGCAGCTGAGTTTTAAGCTTGGAATTCGAATTTGCAGCAGAATTTGGAATTCGAAATTTGCAGCAGTTTTCTTGGTGCTAGAGTTGAAATGTCTTTCAACGGATTGCGACTGGAGTATGCCCTTGAGGGAAGTTAGAATTATGTTGCATGGAAGGACAGGATGGAGGCGGTATTAGATGATAACGGGCTGAAGGAGTTCATATAGGCTGAGGTCCCAAAGCCTACTTATGCTGCTCAAGTTGAGGCTTGGAAAAAGAAGATGGCAAAATGTCGGAGGATTCTGTTGGAGGGCGTGAAGGATCATATTGTATCCAGCATGCAGGGAAAATCTTCTCCATACTTGATGTGGAAAGCGTTGACAGATTTATTCCAAATCAAGAGCGACCAGAGGAAGCTGGCGCTCAAGGATAAACTCAGACACATAAAGATGGAGAAAGGCGACAGTATGCCAAATTACCTCACGAAGTTCATCCAATGCAGAGATGAGCTGGGAAGTGTGGGGGTGACTATTGATGATGAGGAATTAGTGAGCTTGGCTCTCCTTGGTCTTCCAAGGAGTTGGCATGCCTATCAGGATTCTGTCAATGGTCGGGAGAAATTGCCAGGATGGGAGCGACTTTGGTCGAATCTTGTGCAAGAGGAGATAAGGTGAAGTACCAGGGACGGATCTTCATCAAAGGTATGCGATGAAGAAAATTTCACTTTAGTTTTGCCAAGCAAAGAAGGGGAAGAGCAAGAAAGCTTCTCCCGTCCACGGTGCGAAAGGCAAGAAGCAAGACATGTCTAAGGTGAAGTGTTTTCACTGTCACCAACACGGAAATTATGCCACTAGTTGTCCACAGAAGAAGAAAAATAAGCAAGCTGCTGGATTTGCAGTGGGAGAGGCCTTAGCCTCACAGTTTGAGCTATATTTTTCGTTGATCACATGCTTGGTCTCAAGTGTGATGGGTTCAGTGTGGTTTCTTGACAGTGGTGCATCTTTTCACATGACAGGAGATAGAGATTTGTTTACTGATTTGGATGAGAAAGATCTTAGAGTGCACATCGAGATGGGCGATGATGGTAGATACGGTGCGACCAAAATCAGTACCATTTCCTTTGAGAGGGGGTCTGGTAAACCCTTCGTATTGAAGGAAGTGATGCATGTTCCAGGATTGAAGAAGAATCTGATCTCTGTGGCGATGTTAGAAGACAAGGGTATGATGTTTTCTTTAGCAAGGGAAAAGCTTTCACACTGATTCATAGACAAACTGGAGAGACCGGAAGATAGGGGTTCGAGTCAAGAACCTTTATCAGCTGCAAGTAGATGGTTGCGCAGCAATGGCATGCAAGGTGGAAGGAGTGGTGAGCTGGGATGATGGTGAGCTGTGGCACTAGAGATTGGGCCACCTTCACCATGGAGCTTTGAAGATACTGTAGCAGATTTCTACTGAGATTCCTAAGGGCACTCTTGCGCAGTCAGATCAGTGCAAGGGGTGTACCTTGGGAAAATTTGTGAAAGCCACCTTTTACAAGAAGGATAGTCGCGCCACGACAATACTTGAGAAAATTCACACAGACGTGTGTGGACCTTTCTCAGTAGCTTCGACAGTAAAGCACAAGTACTATGTGATATTTTTTGATGATTTCTCTTGGAAGTGCTGGATCTTCTTCATGCAGAAGAAGAGCGAGACATACTCAAAGTTCTGTGAGTTCAAGGCATTGGTTGAGAAAGAATTGGGGAAGCAGGTGAAGGCTCTTAGGAGCGACAATGATGGTGAATTCATCTCTGGTGAATTCAAGGACTTTTGCAGTGCAGAATGAATTCAAAGAGGGCTCATAGCACCTCATAACCCACGGTAGAATGGGGTTGCTGAGCGGAAGAACAGAACGATCGTGGGTGTTGCACGGGCGATGTTGCATGATCAGGGCCTACCCATTCACTTGTGGGCTGAGGCATGAAATACTGCAGTATATGTGTAGAACTGTTGTCCTCACAGGATACTTGGCATGAGTACACTTGAGGAGGCATTTTCTGGTAAGAAGCCTGATATTTCCCATTTGAGGATTTTTGGTTCACCTGTTTACATTCATGTGACGAAGGATGCCAAGAAGAAGCTAGAGCCGACCGCAGAGGTTGGGATATTTTTGGGGTACACTGATATGCCCCACAACTATCGTGTGTATTTTCCAGGCAGTCGTAAGACTGTTGTGTGACGGGATATCAAATTTCATGAGGAGAAAGCCATGAAGTGTTCGCTTGAGAGGGAGCCACACTTGCATGCAGATGAGGAGCTATTAGTTCCTAAGGATGAGATTCCGGATGTGGATCAGCCACAAGAGGAAGTTCATGGAGTGGAAGAGACCACTCATGCAGCGCCAGCCATCAGAGGGCGCAAGTGCACTACAGAAGCTGAGCGACTGGCTCAAGATGCAGAGAGAAGGTTTTAGGACCACCTACGGCACCGTATGACAGAGAGACGATCCTTGGGATCGGTACACTTGGATACATGGCTCTTATGAGAAAATGTGTCGTGTGAGAATCCTCTTTCGAGGAAGGCTGTGGAGGACCACTTGTGGGTAGATGCCATGGTGGAAGAGTATGATTCGATTGTCAGAAACAGTGCATGGGAGATTGTCCCAAGACCGGAAGGGAAATCAGTGGTGGGTTCGAGATGGATCTACAAAGTGAAGCAGGCGGCTGACGAGAGTGTGGAGAAGTACAAGGCAAGATTTGTTGCCCGAGGCTTCTCACGGATAGAGGGGATCGATTATGAGGAGACCTTGGCACCTGTCGCAAGGTATTCTTCTATACGGACGATCCTAGCTCTCTCAGCGCAGATGGGGTGGCACATCCATCAGATGGATGTGAAGACTGTGTTCCTTAACGAAGTCATTGAGGAGGAGGTGTACATAGAGCAGCCCGAAGGTTTCGAGATCTTCAGCAGTGAGTCGCATGTCTGCAGACTCAAGAGAGCACTGTATGGGTTGAAACAAGCACGAGGTGCTTGGTACACACGGATAGATAGTTATTTCCTGGGACTTGGGATTCTCCAAGAGTAGGCGGATCCTAACCTGGCACCGGATTGTGGTGGAGGGAAGTTGCGATCATTGTCTTGTATGTAGATGATCTTGTTATGACTTAATTGATGAGCTATTGAGTACTTTCATGCGGAGGAGGATCTTGCCGAGTTTGTCGGCTCTTGTCTGGGCCTCCTTCATTATTTCCTGGGATTGGAAATTTGGCAGCGCAGTGATGGACTATTTGTTTCTCAGGGTAAGTATGCTTGGGAAATACTGGAGAAGTTCAAAATGCATGGCTGCAAGCCTGTTGATACTCCTCTTCCTGGAGGTTGGAGGAAGGAGGATGCTACTTCGGTGGAGGTAGTGGATGCCACTATTTATCGACATTTGGTGGGGTCGCTTATGTATCTGGTCAATACACGACCCGATATATGCTATGCTGTTAACCAGCTTTCGCAAGGTATGGTTAAGCCTACCAAGCTCTTCTGGAAGGCAGGCAAGCATGTATTGCGTTATCTTAGAGGCACATCGGGATATGGCTTGTGGTACAGACAGGAGGATGAGGTGAAGCTATGTGGCTTCATGGATGCAGATTGGGCAGGGAGCCCAACGGACAGAAAGAGCACATCTGGAGGCATCTTCAGTATCTGGTCGACAATAGTTTCTTGGTACAACAGGAAGCAGAGATCTGTGGCACTCAGTTCAGCAAAGGCTGAGTATATGGCAGCAAGCTTGGCTGCATGCGAGGCCATATGGATGAGGAAGATTTTGGTCGGGTTGTTCGGGTCACACTTGGAGCCTACTGTGATTTATTGTGATAACCAGAGTTGAATTAAACTCTCGGCTAATCCAGTATTTCATGATAGATCCAAACACATCGACATTAGGTACCATCATATCAGAGATTGTGTGCAGCGGAGAATCATGTTACTTTCATATATTCCCACGGAGGATCAGGATGCTGACATCTTGACGAAGGCGCTCACCAAGAGAAAATTTGAATACCACAGAGGTAGGATAGGGGTTGCAGATAATCCATATCTTGTTGAGAGGGAGTGTTGAAAATGCAACAAGATGATGGAGCTTAGTGAAATGAAGTCGCCTTCACTAAGTGGGCCCGTAGGTTATTTTTGGCGCAAAGTCTATTTTTAGACTATGTCTATTTTTAGACGTAGGGATCATGGTCTATGAGTTGCAGGATGATATTTATGGATGATTGGTCGAGTTGGTAAAAAATATATGGACCTCTATTTTTAGACATTGGGCGGTTTTATTTTTTAGACTATCGGGCTAAAAATAGAACAGTCAAATATTATTAACCCTTAATAATATTTAGACTATAAACATTATCTTATCCTCTTGGAGCACTTCAGTTTGATGCTTGGATGTGGCACATGCAGCTGACAGAAGGAAATACACTTTTCCTGAGGGTTAGTTGAGCTATTGCATGGTTGACTTCAGTTGGAACTCATGTGGCAGAGTTTGGTGGAGTTGATGAGACGGTTGGTGGAGTTGTGTTCGGTTTAACTTAGTTGAACTAGTTGTATTTAGTCTAACTGATAAATACACTACTGATGAGTGGTGTGAATTAATTATTAATTAATTCACTAATTATTAACTCATAAATCAACTAAATAACACATCAGTTAACTGTAATGCATGGACAGTTCAGTGGAGACCAGTGTTAGAGGTGGGTGAAAGGGTGTGATTGACTATCAGTTGTGACCATGATTGTGCATGAGATTTGCACACACATTGATGGAGATTGCCAATGAGGATTGCGCAGTTGGAGCTAGTGGGATTCGAACTTGGATCTCATTCATTACTCACTTGGATTGCGCAGTAAAGGCAGGCAGACTTGTGGAGAATATTTGAACCCATGACTTGTTCAAATCTCAGTTAGTTTGTGTGTAACTTTTTGGAGATAGTACTGAGTACTTGTGAGGAGTATTGTGCTATGTATTGTTACATGTTCTCTATCATTATACTATACAGATAGTTGGGGGTTTTCAGCTATTGCTTTCCCCATTACATATTGTGTTGATATGTGTGCTTGATTATGTTTTAATGAGCGCATGTGACTGCTTTCTATTTCCGCATATTGATGATCAATTGTAGAAGAGGTTATGTATTATGCATGAAGCTTAAATAGTGTGTAATCAGGATAATCTCGGTGAATAACTCAACAAATTATTCAAATTTCTACATTTCTGTTTAATGAATGTAAGAAAGCTTTCTAAGTACATCTAATCTACTGCGAGGCTCGAACTCCTAGACTATGTTCTTTTTTACCATGTATCTATAGGCTGTAACCTTCTTGTTTTTTGAAGAGGAGTTGTCTATTATCAGAACTACCTTCCCTGCCTCTGATGCCTTGAAGGAATTGCAAATTGACTCATCAGATGAAGACAACTTTCTGTTCTTGTCAATTAGAGTTGAATAGCTTCCCTGTGCACTCAACACAAACTTTGACCGATAGGAAACATCCCACCCACCAACTATGAGGTCCCACAGAATTGTTGCTCCCGCTTGAACAACAGACAACTTGAATGTGAGAATTCAAAAACAAAGAAAACTCCCAATCACAGATATCTTGAGGATGAACTCGATCTCAAATCCAACACCCATAAAATTTATATCCAGAACTAAAAATCATTAAATTTGGAATTATATTGGAAACAAAACTGAGGCAAAAGAGCTAAATTTTAATGCATGAACTGACACAAAATATGCAAACTTGAGCAATTTTTGACATACATTATTTTGTTTGACAAAATAGATAGGGGAAGAAAGGCCTTAGGGAAGTTCACACTAGACTAGGGGTAAGTAAAAACCACCAAGGTGAAGCATGGGAACAAGAATACAACCAAAAATGATCTATAATTTTTTTCAATCAGTGATCCATCCATAGGACAAAATTTTTCTCCTAGGGGTTACCCACTTGGGTGTGTAACAAAGCCCATCAAATAGTTTATGAAGTTGTTGACCCTTCTCCTCTAAGAGTGAAAATAAAATGACATAGGAGCGATAGAGGAAAGAGAGATATTTGGTGTAGAGGATTTTGGATGCCCTTAATCTTCTCATTAACCTGAAGAATACCAGAAGTTAGAGATCTATTTTCAAAGCAGCAGTAAATTTAAAGTGGCCAGTCTAGGATATGATAGTTGCTCAGGTGAAAGAGAATTTAGAAAGGATCAAGAAGATAGTAAAGATAAGCATTTTTAGCATAGATTCTGCCACAAAAGCTCAACAAGAATAATGGACACTGGCACTTGGTTCTCAAAATGATGACTGGCCTCAGATCCTTCATGCAACATAGCTCAGGTCCATCACGCCAAGCGAGAGAGGGATCCCAGCATGGACTATAGGTATAAAACATATCCCTTCTGCATTCGATAGTAGCAATTTCTGCATACTTCTAGATCATGACCCATTATATTTGGAAAAAGTTGGATTCAATACGCTGACTGTCAATAGGAAGTCTGTGATCCATCCTATAGCAATGGAGAACCAAACACAAGGAGAGCCTGCAGCTCAAGAGTAACTCTGTCCCATGGAAAGATATTCTCTTTTTGAGATTTCATTTTCAGCTAGTAGCAAAAGTAGTAACATGGGATAATACAGTAGTAATCTGGTTTATCGGTTTATAGTTTAACAGAAAACAAGTGGTTTTCCTTATCAAACCTGTAATGCATTTTAGGTTGTTTAGATGAAAAATATAGAATCAGAAGCATATATCTTGCTAGAACTGATCCACTTGGGTTTATTTTCAGAAAATTTCAAAATCTCAGTACTTTTTGTTAAAATGGAAAGGTTAATTTATCTTCGAAACCATGTTTTGATGTCCAGATTCCAGGAAGAATTGCATCTTAGGATGAAGTTAAAAATCCTAGTGGATATGTATCTGAAATCCTTGTAATCTTGCTTGTATATTAACAAAATATCTTTCTATTTACCCAAAAAAACGACAATAGATGTTTTGTTGCATTAGAATTGGTATTGATAAGATACTGCAAAAAAACTAAGTGATCAATATTACTTTTCCCTTTCTTGTGGTTTCTTGACATTACTTCAGTTTTAGGAAACTCGGATGAGATATCAAGATAAGCCGCAGATCATATCCAGTTGTTCTGAATTAAACTTCACAGCATGAAACTAAGTTGAGGACAAAGCCCTTGATCCATGGCAGGCTACTCGAGTACTCAGATATCTTGTAATGACAAAAGGTCCATGTCTTATCAACATTTGCTTTTAAAAAATCTTTGATTTCACTGAAACTATAAAATTTTCCAGTCCATTAGGTATCTCAAACAAGTATTTCAAGTTTCAACAAGTGGAGAAATCCCTAAAATACCTGCTGCTAAGCTTCTAAACGAGTGTGGTTGTAAAAAAAGCCCACAAACACTATTTTAGCTTTGCTTGGTTTATGATCCATTTGGTAACATTGTATCAACAAGGAAGTTAATAAACAAAAATTACAAATTAAATTCACTACTGACAAAATATTAATAAAGCAAATACCCAACCAAACTAAACAAAAGTAACAGAACTCTGTAAAGAATTTAAGTTCCATATCATATCATTGAATTCCAAGATGCTTATAGTGAGCAATATACAAAACCAGGGAAGGTTACTGATAATAGTTCTGATGCGATCTGGACTTTTGATAATGGAATAGACTGGGATAACAGGTTCATGTTACTCAACAATTTCTTTCCTTGTTTTGCAATCCCAAAAGGTTTTTCCGCTTAGCAAGCTGGAAAAGTAAAAAACACCTAAAAATCAGGTCACGTCACCTCAGGTTACCATGCTTCTGTATTCAAAACTTTTTACATCACCTCCACTCTTACCATGCTTCTGCCTGGAAATATCATAATATACAGTGACAATGTTACCTGTAGAATCCTAACAAATGGAAAAAAACAACTGCAATAAAATGTCACTGCATCTGCACACCAACCTTGATATTTTTAGGCAAGCGTCCTCTGTGGTCCCTCAAATACGAATATTCGTATGACAGGAACCAATATTGTAATCAACTACAGGCATCACTTAGCTTCAGAATTGGGATCTCGATTCGTATTTAGGACCTTTAGTATTCAAAGAAATTTCAGAATGCAATTTTCAAAGAAAACTTTTAAACTGATGTTAACTCTTCTCTTCTGATTTCCTTCGCTTTGGATTTAATTTCTTCATTGCCAACCTCTTTTCCCTCTACATATGTGCTCCCTATCATCGCACTGGGAATTGGAAGCAAGGAATTTACAAGTGCAATAGCTTCATCCAAAAATGACTTTGAAAGCCATCACTTTAACTGAATCTGATGACATATAATGTGGCCCTTTTTCCATGCAACATTGCTAACGGGTGCTTCTAGGTCCTTGAGAAATTAATACATTGCCTTTGAAATGGGAAACCCTCTTGCATCTTTTTTTCTGTGCAAATTCACCTTGTCTGAAATGAATATACATAGGATGTAGGAAAATCTAATTTAGTTAAAATATGGCAGGCATCCTAACGAAAATAAAAATAAAAGACAAAATTTTACTAGAAAGAAATAAAGTGAGCTCCAAACCATAGCTTAATTAAATAAATTAGCTATGCAAACCATACACAGTGACTATGCTGGCAAGCTGAGGAATATCTTCTTCATCAAGAACCAATATTTGTATATCAATAAGCCAGACTAAGAGGGATTTCAATGCAGCACCAACAGACATTCTGATTGCAACAGAAAAATGGAAGGAATTATTTCATCAAACGAACCTGAATGAGAGCACCACCTTTCAACTTACATCATTATGGTATTTAAAATAATAATTAGAGTCAAAATATGATAATAAATTACTCAAGAATCAAAAAAATAGTTGAACGAGGTATTATGAAAGGAAAATTGAACCACAATGATGTAAACATATACACAATGCATGAGAGCCAAAGTAAGATATAGATATCCATGTAGAATACAGAGCTCAAAAATACAGGCACAGGAGTGTGTGTCATGCAGAGAGTTTTGTGCTGCAATGAGAGCTGAACTGTTGAACCTATACATGAGAAAAAGGTAAATTATAGAGAATCCATTAGCAGAGACTGGACAGACACAATAAAAACAGAGAGGATTCATAGTGCATGAGAGCTAAAGTAGCACATAGACATCCATGCAAAATATAGAGCTAAAAAATATAGGAACGGGATGTGAGCATTGCAGAAAATCACATGTTGTAGATCATTGTGTTTAAGACGAAATGTGTGCATGAGAAAAACATGTGCCCTAACCCGTGTAGCCAAAAGAGAAAATCACATGAATGTATGCCCTATCAAATGACACAATGCCCAGAGGGAGGTTGATTGTAGAAATAAAACAATGATCTTTTTGAAGAGCATAGTGCGAGAAGAACATAGTGAATTTTTGTGCTCTAGAACACAAAAAATATTACTGTATACCAAGTCTTTGAAGTAGAGGTAACCACACAAATTCTAGAAGGGCACACAGGTGCAGATGAAACTCATAGATAAAAATATTATTTTTATTTGTATAGGGAAGAAAGTCAAAAGTTTCTAAAGGTATTTGATTTCCTAAACTGCTGCGTTGACAAATTTTTTTCATGGAGCAGAGGAATTGAATTTTAACAAACTTATTTTGGCATGCAAAACCCAGAGAAAATCTCATATCAAAAAGATTTTTTTCTATGATTGTTGAATATTGCACATAAGCATCCCTTTCTAAAACAAAACCACGAGTCTTGTTCAAAATCTCTTTTAATTTACCCAGAAAATCAGATTTTCATAATAATGTTTGAAGGAAAATATGAACATGCTTACCCCCATGAATTTTTTGATGTAGCATGGTGGATAGAGGGAGGTACCATGCTACCACAATGAGGAAAGCCCAATTTCCCATGGCTTGGAAGGGAGATGGAGTCACTAGCTTGTTTTGAAAGGTATCAAGAAAACTTGGGAAATGGAGGAAGGCTAATAGGTTATTTGAGATTGAGAGTAGATCTTGATATGAACCATAGGGTTTGAGGTTGATTTTATATGAGTAGTTCTCTTATGTGTCAACAAGTAGATGTATAACAACACATTAATAAAGGAAAGAAAATAAACTAGGGTTTATTTTTTGAGTCCTTTGGTCAGATGATTTACTTGCAAGGAAAGAAAGAGAAATTGAAATGTAGGAAAATGCAATTGAGCTAACCCCTTTTCAATCCAAATGCACATTACAATCAAGAAGCATTAGGATTTTTCCCCTTTTCACTTTGATGTGCAAGCAAACTAGAAGAATAACCTATATGGTTTATCGATTCCCTATGTGGAAAAAGCCATTAAGCTATATGTGAGATTGACAAAGCAAGAGAAACAGTGAGAAAGGGAAGCTGCTTGCATTGAGATCCAAGACAAATACCAAGCAAGCATAGAAGGCTTAGGATCCTATGTAAATATACTTGCAAACTTACCGAGGATCCCTTGCAAAACATATTTCATCATTTATGTTCTATAATATGCAATAGTGGAAACACACCAAACAATCAAACATACATTGTAGAGTTAATTAATCAATGCAAGTATGAAAATCCTTTGTTCCATCAATGAGAAGGTACATTCCCCATCCAATGTTTTTTTGGAACCTTCCTTGAATTTTCTGTTGGGAGACCAAGATGTGTGTATGAACATAGTCGAAGACACCCTAGAGTGTCTAAACAAGCCAAAAGGGGAGATTGCTTGTTGAGGAAGACTCAAGGTGGTTGGAGGATCGAGGAGACAATAGATCCAAGTAGTGCAAGTGTGTGAAAAATGGAGATTAGAGAGCTAGGTCACTAGCTTGTTTTTAAAGGTATCAAGAAAACTTGGGCAATGGAGGAAGGCTAATAGGTTATTTGAGATTGAGAGTAGATATTGATATGAACCATAGGGTTTGAGGTTGATTTTATACGAGTAGTTCTCTTATGTGTCAACAAGTAGACTTCTTGTTTAGGAAGACTCGAGGTGGCTGGAGGGTCAAGGAGACAATAGATCCAAGTAGTGCAAGTGCGTGAAAAGTGGAGATGAGAGAGCTAGGTCACAATTTGATGCATAGCTGAAAGAGTTATTACATGTGGGAGATTAGATAATTATATTAGTGTTATGCACCAACCACAAAATTACTTTTCCAATAACTTAAAGTAAGAGAGATGATGCACCAAAGCCTCAAGATGAGTTCTTATCAATTTAGAGGTTTCTATTATGTCCTTCTTACCACTGTTATGACTTATATCATAATTATAAAAGCGTATATCAGACCTTATAAACAATATGAAAGTCCTCCAAAATCACATAAAACACCATAAATGCAATGACATAAATCTTTCTTATTACTTGAGATTAAATGTGTGATGATTATGACCATTTGTTAATGAGTTTTAGGATGTGTATTTAGAGATTTTATCACTGTTATGAGATTCCTTAAGATCTGATTTAAAACAGTGAAGAAAAGGATAGGATTAGAGAGAAAACCCCTAGGTCTAAGGGCATTGTGGATGAACAAATGAGTTTCCCTTATGCACTAAAGCTTCCTCAAATACCTGCAACGCAAATATTAGCTTGACAAAATGATATATCAAACCTTTATTGACTGAAGTTGGGGGCTCTAGGGCTGGTTGGTAGACTAGAGAGGACTTGAGCCCTTGAAAAATCCATCAATCAGTGATAAAGCCTATAAAAACAATTATTAGCTCAACATAGCATAAATCAATGATACCATGAGACAAGAAAACACTTGAAACCCCGGCCAAACTTACCATAGGCCTGCAAAACAAATATTAGTATCAAAATCAAGTGTTAAACCCTATAAGTAAGCTAGTACAAGACTATAAAAATAATAAAAATTCCCAAATACGGTTGCGGCTAGAAGAAAAACCCCTCTAGGGGCTGCAGATAGGAGGGATAGGCCTCCTAGAGGCTGTGGCTGCTCAAACAAAGGCCTTTTATACCACAGTATACGACAAGGTTTAGAATTGTTGATGCCTTTTATCCCTTCATGTTGTTGGTCTTGTTCTGCAAACCACTCATTCAAGACAGTGTCAATGACTGTAATATCATGCCAGCAAACTCTAGAAGATCTTTGTGCTTAGCGAAACTGTATGATCTTCAGAAGTTACTCACTGCAGGTATACTTCAGTTAGGTGCATAGGAGGACTATCATGAATACTTTAGGATTATTGTCATACAAAAGGTTATTGTCACAAGGGTGTTGTATCAAAATATTGCAATGATAGTCATCTAATCATGCATTGGAAGATTAGATCGTGGATGCTCTATGCACTGTACTTGAATTACTACCATATCCTACCCTTTTTTCTTTTAATTTCCTTTAGAGTACAGAAAAGAAGAACTTTAGATCATTAGAAAACATTCAAGATTCTTACATCAAATATATGCAATTAGATTCATCGTTTTAACCAATGCCTATTGTGAGAGCACAATTATCATCTATAGAGATTGCTAACAGTGATCTTCAAATGAAATTACCAACTAGAATATGAGCCACTTATACAAGCAATCACTTTAACACTTTGTTGCTAGTTTAGGGGCACTTATATGCAACCATCAGATGCAAATAGAGACAAAAGCAAGACTATGCCAATGATGCAATGCAAGACATGGAGGAAGTGAGGAATGATCAGAAAGACAACAATCACTTTATTTCAATATATTTCCACAATGATTTGCCCAACCACAAAATTACTTTGCCAATAACTTAAAGTAAGAGAGATGATGCACAAAAGCCGCACCAAAGCCGCAAGCTGAGTTCTTATCAATTTAGAGGTTTCTATTATGTCCTTCTTACCACTGTTATGACTTATATCAGAATTATAAAAGCGTATATCAGACCTTATAAACAATATGACAGTCTTCCAAAATCACATAGAACACCATAAATGCAATGACATAAATCTTTCTTATTACTTGAGATTAAATGTGTGATGATTATGAGCATTTTTTAATGATTTTTAGGATGTGTATTCAGAGATTTTACCACTGTTATGAGATGCCTTCAGATCTGATTTAAAATAGTGACGAAAAGGATAGGATTAGATAGCAAACCCCTAGGCCTAAGGGTGTTGTGGATGAACAAATGAGTTTCCCTTATGCACTAAAGCTTCCTCAAATACCTGCAACGCAAATATTAGCTTGACAAAATGATATATCAGACCTCTATTGACTGAATTTGTGGGCTCTAGGGCTGGTTGGTAGACTAGAGAGGACTTGAGCCCTTAAACTGCGTCAATTGGTGATAAAGCCTACAAAAACAATTGTTAGCTCAACATAGCAAAAATCAATGATACCATGAGACAAGAAAACACTTGAAACCCCAACCAAACTTACCATAGGCCTGCAAAACAAATATTAGTATCAAAATCAAGTGTTAAACCCTGCAAGTAAGCTAATACAAGATTATAACAATAAGAAAAATGCCCAAATACAATTGTGGCTAGAAGAAAAACCCCTCTAGGGGCTGCAGATAGGAGGGATAGGCCTCCTAGAGGCTGTGGCTGCTCAAAAAAAGGCCTTTTATACCACAGTATACCATAAGGTTTGGAATTTTTGATGCCTTTTAGGATCCCTTCAGGTTGTTGGTCTTGTTCTGCAAACCACTCATTCAAGACAGTGTCAATGACTATAATATCATGCCAGAAAACTCTAGAAGATCTTTTTGCTTAGTGAAACTCTATGATCTTCATAACTTACTCACCGCAGGTATACTTCAGTTAGGCCCACGGGAGGACTATCATGAAGACTTTAGGATTATTGTCATACAAAAGGTTATTGTCACAAGGGTGTTGTATCAAAACACTGCAATTATAGTCAGTTAATCATGCATTGGAAGATCAGATCGTGGATGCTCTATGCACTGTACTTGAATTACTACCATATCCTGCCCTTTCTGCTTTTAATTTCCTTTAGAGTACAGGGCAGAAGAACTTTAGATCATTAGAAAACATTCAAGATTCTTACATCAAATATATGCAATTAGATTCACTGTTTTAACCAATGCGTATTGTGAGATCACAACTACCATCTATAGAGATTGCTAACATTGATCTTCAAATGAAATTACCAACTAGAATATGAGCCACTTATACAAGCAATCACTTTAACACTTTGTTGTTATTTTAGGGGCACTTATATGCAACCATCAGATGCAAATAGAGACAAAAGCAAGACTATGCCAATGATGCAATGCAAGACATGGGAGAAGCGAGGAATGATCAACAAGACAAAAATAACTTTATTTCAATATATTTCCACAATGATTAGCCCAACCACAAAATTACTTTTCCAATAACTTAAAGTAGGAGAGATGATGCACCAAAGCCGCAACATGAGTTCTTATCAATTTAGAGGTTTCTATTATGTCCTTCTTACCACTGCTATGACTTATATCCGAGTTATAAAAGCATATATCAGACCTTATAAACAATATGACAGTCCTCCAAAATCACATAGAACACCATAAATTCAATGACATAAATCTTTCTTATTACTTGAGATTAAATGTGTGATGATTATGAGCATTTGTTAATGAGTTTTAGGATGTGTATTCATAGATTTTACCACTGTTATGATATGCCTTCAGATCTGATTTAAAACAATGAGGAAAAGTGACGCATTCACACAGCTGAAAGTTAGCTCCTTCTAGTCTACCCTCGTTCTTTGGATCCACGTGGTCAACTTACAATTCCTTGGCAATTTTATTTATCAATATTGGAGAAAATTGATAAATAACTATATTCAACAGCTTGAATATCAAATGGCATCTCCTGGCTTTATTCCCAACTTTATAACCAAAGTTTATACCTTCGCGCATTATATATATTAACATTGGATTTATAACGAACCTTTTTAATTTAATTAAATTTTCGTGCCTTATATAATATCCTAACACCTTATAAATAACCGGCGTTACAATGGGCCTTCGGCCCGGCCCCACATATATGTCAATGGCCCAATCAAACGTGCGCGTCATACCTTGTTTAAACTTCGTGCATCTCCGTCAAACAAAGACCATCTGATGGCCTTTGCCCAGACCGACGGCTCGTACGCATATCGCTCGGCATCCAACGTCGAAGGTTAACACGCGATGGCGCACTTGAACGGTGGTTTTTCGAGGGTCCACCTTGCCACGCGTCAAACTCCTGATGGAATCGCTCCTCGACCCAGAAATACCGCCTTCGCACCAAAAGCGGTGCGATATGGGCAATCCGCTTCCACAAATCCGCTAGCGGTTTTGAATAGTGGCTAACTAGGGTTCACGTCGAGGGTTGCGTTCGCCTTTGTGTACTCTGGTTGTTAACTCAGGTTCGGACTCCGGTTGACAAACAATTGTAACTTACTGTGTTAAGCGGGATTTTATTACCATTAACCAGATTTAAATGACCACGGTTTCATTGCTTCTCTACTCGAGAAAATTGAGGGAAACAATAGACAAGGATATGTAGAATCTATACAACGGTTTGTTCTAGTAGATACATATGCACAGAGTTCATCACTTCGCAATTAAACAACCTCTTGACAATTAATGATTCAACACAATTATAGGGTAAATGCATACAGAAACTATTTAATCGGAAGCAATCGTAACATACAGAGTCTATTGCAGAATATCCTCCCTTCTTCTTCCTCATTTTTTCTACATCTGAGGGTTTACAATTATATACATAAACCTATGACTCTTCGGTACCTCTGAGAGGACCGTTTCAGGAAATCAACAGTCTAATTAAAACAATTCGATTAACTGGAATATGACAGCTAGACTAACTGAGCTATTCGACTTCTACGACTCTAACTGAAATAATAATACAATCATCTAAGGTATTGACACCTATCTGTGATAATTCGACTATTTTCAAAACCCTCCTAGCCACAACATGTGGAAAAAACTCCTACATTGCTGGCTAGTATCTAATGCCCCTGCATCAGACTCCCGAGGGCAATTTTCTTCATGGGCTCCTGTCCATGAGCTCTTCCACCGATCTGCCTATCTTCTGCAACATTTCTTCATTCATCCAGGTGGCATCTTCGTCTGGTTTATCCTTCCATTTAATCAAGTACTGAAAGTACTCTCGTCCTCTTGTCCTTTTGAACACCCTTTTGTCTAATATCTTCTCTGGTTACAATGGTTGTGCTGGTGGTAGCTGCTCTCTCCAATCAATATGTTCCTTGTCTGTTGCTCTTTCTTCTGCACCATCATCTTCATACTTGTACAAATCTGCAACATTAAAAATAGGAGATATTCCAACATCAGAAGGTAATTCAATCTCATAAGCATTTGCAGAAAACTTCCTAAGTATCTTGCATGGCCCAATCTTCTTGAACTTCAATTTATTGTACTGCTTCTTTGGGAATCTCTCCTTTCTCAAGTGTGCCAAAACCTAATCTCCTACTTCAAAATGAACTTCTTTTCTTCTTAAGTCTGCTCTGCTCTTGTACTTGATGCTGTTGCCTTGTAGTTGTTGTTTCACTTGTTCATGTATGGCCTGGATCTCTGAAGCAAATTCCTCCCCATCTGCACTCCTCAGCTCTGCCTTCCCCAGATTTCTCAATTCTGATATTCCTCTGGGGTGTATTCCATAAAAAATATGAAATGGACTCTGCCCTGTGCTTCTGTTCGGTGAGTCATTATATGCATATTCTGCCTGGGGAAAAATATGATCCCACTGCTTGGGATGCTCTCCTGCAAGACATCTCAACAAATTTCCCAGACTCCTATTCACTACCTCAGTTTGTCCATCAGTATGAGGATGATAAGCTGAGCTGAAACTTAGTTTGGTACCAAGTTTCTTTCATAGTGTCCTCCAAAAATGACCCACAAATCTGGTATCTCTATCTGAAACAATACTCTTGGGCAACCCATGCAATCTAAAAACTTCCTTGAAGAACAGGTTAGCAACAGGGGTGGCATCACTAGTTTTGCAACATGGAATAAAATGTGCCATTTTGGAGAAATTTTCTTCCACAACAAAGACTGCATCATTCCCTCTCTGAGTCTTGGGAAATCCTAGAACAAAATCCATACTCACCATGTCCCAAGGCCTGTCTGGGATAGGTAAGGGAGTGTACAATCCTGCATTCTGGCTCCTTCCTTTGCCATATTGACAAATCTTGCAATTATTCACAAATTTGTCCACTTCTGTTCTCATCTTGGGCCAGAAATAAAAGTGACTTAGCTGCTCATAAGTCTTGTCAGTACCAAAGTGTCCAGCAAGTCCACCACTATGCTTCTCTTTGATCAAATTTTCCCTCATGGAACATTTTGGTACACACAGTTGGCTTCTTCTGAATAGTAAGTCCTCCTGCAAGAAATAATCCAGCCACTGGCTTCGATCTATTAAAACAGGGTTACTACATGCCTCAAATGCTTCTTTAAAATCTGGATTTGTTTTATACAATTCTTTCATAAAATAAAACCCTACAACTTCAAAATTTGTCTTTTGAACAAGCATGTGCCTTCTACTCAAAGCATCAGCTACTTTATTGGCTTGGCCACTTATATGTTTTAAAAAAAAATTAAAAATTTAGAGATACTCAACCCATTTAGCATGCTTATGTTTCAAATTGGGTTGCTGTACAATATACTGCAAAGCATGATTGTCAGAATATAATACAAATTCCCTGGACATCAAATAATGCCTCCACTTCTTCAGTGCCTGAAAAATTGCATAGAATTCTTTCTCATAGGAGGAATACTTTCTTCTGGTGTTATTCAGCTTTTCACTGAAATATGCCACAGGCCTATCATCCTGACTCAGCATAGCTCCAATGGCCTCTCCACTGGCATCACATTTTACTTGAAATGGTTCTGTAAAATTAGGCAGAATCAAAACAGGCTTCTTTGTTATATTTTGCTTTAGCAGCTTGAAATTCCTTTCTGCTTCAGCAGTCCACTTAAATGGTTGTTTTTTCTTCTTTGTTGTCTCTATTATGGGTGAATTAATCTTACTAAAGTTTCTTATAAACTTTCTGTAAAAACTAGCAAGTCCATGGAAACTTCTTACCCCAAAAAAATTATTGGGTGAAGGCCACTCCACAATTGCCTTAACCTTTTCTGGGTCCATCTTCAATCCTTCCGCAGAAACAAAAAACCCCAAATACACCAACTCTTCCTTCATTAATGAGCATTTCTTCAAATTTATCAGCAGTTTCTCTTGGTGCAGCTTCTTCAGAACATGATTAAGATGCCTTAAATGTTCTTCTCTAGTTCTACTGAAAACTAATATATCATCCAGATATACTATCACAAATTTACCAATGAATTCTTTCAACACTTCATTCATAAGTCTCATAAAAATTCTAGGTGCATTTGACAACCCAAAAGGCATTACCATCCATTCATATAACCCTTCATTTGTTTTAAAGGTTGTTTTCCACTCATCACCCTCTCTTATTTTAATATGATGATATCCACTCTTTAAATCTATCTTTGAGAAATATTTAGCACCACTCAAAAAATCCATTAAATCCTAAATTCTGGGCAAAGGGAATCTGTACCTGATTGTAATATTATTAATTGCTTTGGAGTCAGTACACATCCTCCAGCCTCCATCTTTCTTTGGGCTTAAAACTGCTGGTACTGCACATGGACTCAGACTTTCTCTGATCAGTCCCTTATCCACCAACTCCTGTACTTGTCTCCTGATTTCCTCATTTTCCTTGGGTGTCATTCTGTAGGCTGCCTTATTTGGAAAATTTGAACCAGGGATAAAATCTATCTGATGGCTGATCTTCCTCACAAGTGGTAGCTCATCAGGTAAATCATCCACAACAATGTCATAGTAATCATCTAACATCTCTTGTATCTCTACTGGTAAATCATAAATATTTGTAGAAGTAAGAACTACTTTAGGCTTGCAAAATAAAGCAAAGCTTACCTCTTCATCTTCTATCTGCTGCAGATATTCCTTCCCACTCAGTAACAAGGTCTTTGGATCAGTCACTCTGCTGGATGGCTCTCCTTCCTCCATGGGAATCAATGTATGATGTACCCCATCCTTGAAGAACTTGTAATTTTTCTTCTTGCCATCATGCACTGCTGCTCTGTAAAACTTCCAAGGTCTACCCAGTAGTATATGACACACATCCATGGGCATTACATCACATAGGACCTTATCTTTGTATTTTCCCATTTGCAGCTCTATCTCACACTGTTCTTTTACAACCAGCTGGTGCCCCTTATGCAGCAAGGACACCCTGTAGGGAGTTGGATGCTCCCTTGTGTTCAGCTTCAACTTTTCTATTACCTCAGTGGAAACCAGATTGTCTGTGCTGCCACTATCAATGACTAGCTGGCAGCATTTCCCTTGGACTTTGCATATGCTCCTAAACAAAGTCTTTCTTTGTGCAGGCTCAGTAACCTCTTTGGATTTCTTCAACAGGACCTTATTCACCACCAAGGATTCTCCCCTCTCTGGAATAATTTCTTCTTCACTCTCTGCCTCTTCTCCAGTCTGGGCAACAACAGCATTCCTTGGACCAGCACCCACATTCTCTAGACATTCATAGTGCTTATGTCCCACTTGCTGACATCTATAACACCTCAATTCTCTACCTCTGCCTCTGTCTCTGCCTCCTATTCCTTTTCCTCTGTAAGAACCCCTTCTGCCCCTTGCATCATCCTCTGTAGATGCATTCTGAGGTGAGCTACTATTAGCTCCATCCCTGGGTGTAGCAGGCTTTCCTCTACCACCCTGACTTCCCTTTCCTCGGAAATTACCTCTCTTCTTGGCACACTGTTTCCTCAGGAGTTTCTCCTCTACTTTCAAGGCCATCTGATAGGCCTCTTCCACTTTCTTAGGAGACAGGAAACCAATCTCATCTTGGATCTCCAGCTTGAGACCATTCACGTATCTGGCAGTCTTCTCTGGTGTGTCTTGGAATTTCCCAGCCCTTATGCTTACTCTGTAGAATTCCTCTGTGTATTCTTTTACTGTCATCATGTTGAAAATGCAGCAAGATGATGGATCTTAGTGAAATGAAGTCACCTTCACTAAGTGGGCCCGCAGGAAAATTCTGGCGCAAAGTCTATTTTTAGACTATGTCTATTTTTAGACATATGGAGCATGGTCCAGGGGTTGCAGTATGCTATTCTTGGAGTATTGGTCATGTTGGTAAAAATATATGGACCTCTATTTTTGGACCTATATGTCGAAGTCTATTTTTAGACTACCTATCCTAAAAATAGGGAAGTCAAATATTATTTACCCTTAATAATATTTCAACTCTAAACTTCAGTTTACTCTCTTGGAGCACTTCAGTTCGAGCTACAGAAGTGGCTCATGCATCTGACAGAGGAATTACGCTATTCCTAGGGGTTTGGTGAGCTCATGCATGGTTGACTTCAGTTAGGACTTCAGTGGCAGAAGTTTGGTGGAGTTGTGTTCGGTTTAACTTAGTTGAACTAGTTGAGATTAGTTTAACTAGCTAATCAACTAGTAATGAGTGGAGTGAATTAAATATTATTTAATTTAATAATTAATAACTCATTATTCAACTCAAGAACACATCAGTTCACTACAGTGCATGGACAGTTCAGTGGAGACCAATGAAAGAGGTAGATGAAAGGGTGAGTACAGCTATCAGTTGTGACATCAGTTGTGCATGAGATTTGCACCACACTTGGAGGCAATTGCCAATGATTATTGCACTGTCAAGCCAAGGAGATTCAAACCTTGGATATTTATTTAGACAAGCCTTGATTTCGCAATAGAGGCAGGCAATTAGTGGATGTATTTTGAACCTGTGACTTGCTCAAAACCAAGCTAGTTTGTGTGTAACTTCATGAGATAGTACTGAGTACTTGTGAGAAGTATTGTACTGAGTTTGTTACATGTTTTCTCCATTATAATATACAAAATAGCTGTGGGGTTTTCAGCTATAAGCTTTCCCCATACATACTGTGTTAATGTGTATGATGATTTGATGTTCTATCGCTTGTTTTATTTCCGCATGTGTGATGATCTGAGTGGAAGAGATTATGTGTTGCATATGAATTCGAATTGATATGTGATCAGGATAGTCTCGGTGGATAATTAATCATTATTCAGCAAATTTCTACATGGTATCGGAGCTATTGAAGCAGAGATTGATCATCATAGTGATTACAAACTTATTTCGGTAGACAGAGTCTGCATGCGGGCCAGGTAGCCTCTGGATCCATCCTTTCCTTTGAAAGGTGATATATCCAGTAAATGCCCCTGCAGTCGATCTTTGTGCTAGAAATAATTTGTTCTCACAGATCAAGAGCGATTGAGCTTTGAGTTGGAATTCGAATTTTGCAGCAGTTTTGTTTTCTTGGTGCCGGAGTTGAAAATGTCTTTCAACGGTTTGCGACTCGAATATGCTCTTGAAGGCAGTTTGAATTATGTTGCATGGAAGGATTGCATGGAGGCAGTATTAGAAGATAATGGACTGAAGGAGTTCATGGATACGGATGTCCAAAAGCCCACTGATCCTGCTGAAGTCGAAGCATGGCAAAAGAAGATGGCGAAATGTCGAAGGATCCTGTTGGAGGGTGTCAAGGATCATATTGTATCCAGCCTGCATGGAAAGGCTTCTCCATATTTAATGTGGAAAGCTTTGATGGATCTATTCCAGAGTAAGAGCGACCAAAGGAAGCTGGCGCTCAAAGATAAGCTCAGGAACATCAAGATGGAGAAAGGCGACGGTATCACCAAATACCTCACTAAGTTCACTCAATGCAGAGATGAGCTGGGAAGTGTGGGGGTGACTGTTGAAGACGAGGACATGGTCGACCTGGCTCTCCTTGGTCTTCCGAAGGCTTGGCACTCATATCAAGATAGTGTCAATGGTCGGGAGAAGCTGCCGGGATGGGAGCGCCTTTGGGCGGATCTCATGGAGGAGGAGATAAGGAGGACTACTCGAGATGGATCTTCATCAAAGGGAGCTGATGAAGAAAACTGCGCTTTGGTGTCCAAAGCTAAGAAAGGGAAGGGTAAGAAAACCTCTCATTCTGGAGCTAAGGGCAAGAAGCAAGATATGGCGAAAGTGAAGTGTTTTCACTGCCATGATCACGGACATTATGCTACCAATTGTCCAAAGAAGAAGAAGAACAAGCAAGCGGGAAGATCTGCAGATGGAGAAGCTTTGGCTTCACAGTTCGAGCTTGAATTTTCACCGATCGCATGCTTGGTTTCAAGTGTGATGGGATCGGTTTGGTTCTTGGACAGCGGTGCGTCATTTCATATGACGGGAGATCGGGATTTGTTCTCAGATCTGGAGGACAAAGATTTGGGTGTGCACATCGAGAAGGGCGATGATGGTAGATACAGTGCGACTGGTATCGGTACCATATCCTTTCAGAGGGAGTCTGGTAAACCCTTCGTGTTGAAGGATGTCATGCATGTACCTGGATTGAAGAAGAACTTGATCTTTGTGGCGATGTTGGAGGATAAGGGGTATGATGTGGTCTTCAGCGAAGGAAAGGCCTTCCTGCGCAGTAAGACTACTGGAGAGACCCGGAAGATAGGGGTTCGAACCAAGAACCTTTATTAGTTGCAAGTAGATGGCTGCGCAGCAATGGCATGCAAGGCGGGAGAAGTGGTGAGCCGGGATGATGAGGGCGAACTGTGGCACAGGAGATTGGGCCACCTTCACCATGGAGCTTTGAAGATACTGCAGCAAATTTCTACTGGGCTTCCTAAGGGCACTCTTGCACAGTCAGATCAATGCAAGGGGTGTACCTTGGGGAAGTATGGGAAAGCCACCTTTCACGAGAAGGATAGTCACGCCATGACGATCCTTGAGAGAGTTCACATAGACGTGTGTGGTCCTTTCTCAGTTGCTTTGACATCAAAGCACAAGTACTACATGATCTTTGTTGATGATTTCTCTCAAAAGTGCTGGATCTTCTTCATGCAGAAGAAGAGCGATACATTCACGAAGTTCTGTGAGTTTAAAGCACTAGTCGAGAAGGAGTCGGGGAAGAAGGTGATTGATCTAAGGAGAAAAAATGGTGATGAATTCATCTCAGCTGAATTCAAGGAGTTCTGCAGCACAGAAGGGATTCGGAGAGAGCTCATCGCACCCCATAACCCACAACAGAACGGGGTGGCTGAGCGGAAGAACAGAACGATCGTGGGTGCTGCACGGGCGATTTTGCATGATCAGGGCCTACCCCTTCACTTGTGGGCTGAGGCATGCAATACAGAAGTGTATGTGCAAAACCGTTGTCCTCAGAAGGTTCTTGGCATGAGTACACTGGAGGAGGCTTATTCTGGCAAGAGGCCTGACATTTCCCATTTGTGGATTTTTGGTTCTCTTGTCTACATGCATGTGACGAAGGATGCAAGAAGGAAGCTGGATCCAACCGCTGAGGTTGAAATATTTGTGGGGTACATTGATACACCCCACAACTATCAGGTGTATTTGTCAGACAGTCGCAAGACTGTTGTGCGACGGGATATCAAGTTTCAGGAGGAGAAAGCCATGCAGTGTTCACTTGAGAGGGAGCTACACTTGCATGCAGATGAGGAGCTATTAGTTACCAAGGAGGAGCTTCCAGATGTGGATCAGCCACAAGAGGAAGTTCAGGAGGTGGAAGAAACCACCCATGCAGCGCCAACCATCAGAGGGCGCATGCGCACTACAGAAGCTGAGCGACTGGCTCGAGATGCAGAGAAGGTTGTAGGACCACCTACAGCACAGCGCAGACAGAGGAAGTCACCGGATCGGTACACTGGATACATGGCTCTTGTGAGTCAATGTGTCGTGACAGAGCCATCCTCTTTTGAGGAAGCTGTGGAGGAACCCGTATGGGTAGATGCCATGATCGAAGAATATGATTCGATCGTCAGAAACAGTGCATGGGAGATTGTCCCAAGACCGGAGGGGAAATCAATGGTGGGTTCGCGATGGATCTACAAAGTGAAGCAGGCGGCTGACGGGATTGTGGAGAATTACAAGGCAATATTTTTCGCCCGTGGCTTCTCACAGATCAAAGGGATCGATTATGAGGAGACCTTTGCACCTGTCGCAAGGTACTCTTCCATACGGACGATCCTAGCTCTCTCAGCGCAGATGGGATGGCACATCCATCAGATGGATGTGAAGACTACGTTCCTCAACGGAGTCATTGAGGAGGAGGTGTACATAAAGCAGCCTGAAGGTTTCGAGATCTTCAGCAGTGAGTCGCATGTGTGCCGACTCAAGAGAGCACTGTACGGGTTGAAGCAAGCACCTCGTGCTTGGTACACTCGGATAGACAGCTACTTCACCGGGCTTGGATTCTCCAAGAGTGAGGCAGATCCAAACCTGTACCAGATTGTGGTGGAGGGGAAGCTGTTGATCATCATACTGTATGTAGATGATCTGATTTTTACTGGCGATGAGCAGTTGATACTTTCATGCAAGGAGGATCTTGCACGAGAGTTTGAGATGAAGGACTTGGGCATCCTTCATTATTTCCTGGGATTGGAGATTTGGCAGCGCAGCGGAGGACTGTTTGTTTCTCAGGGAAAGTATGCCCGAGAGATTCTAGAGAGGTTCAACATGCAAGGCTGCAAGCCTGTTGACACTCCTCTTCCTGGTGGTTGGAGGAAGGAGGATGCTACTTCAGCGGAGGTAGTGGATGCCACTGTCTATCGACAGTTGGTGGGGTCGCTTATGTATCTGGTCAATACACGACCCAATATATGCTATGCAGTTAACCAGCTTTCGCAAGCTATGGTTAAGCCTACCAAGCTCTTTTGGAAGGCAGGCAAGCATGTATTGCATTATCTTAGTGGCACATCGGGATATGGTCTATGGTACAGACAGGAGGATGGAGCGAAGCTTTCTGGCTTCACTGGTGCAGATTGGGCAGGGAGCCCAACGGACCGGAAGAGCACATCTGGAGGAGCTTTCAGCATTGGGTCGACAGCATTTTCCTGGTACAGCAGGAAGCAGAGATCCGTGGCACTCAGTTCAGCAGAGGCCGAGTACATGGCAACTAGCTTGGCTGCATGCGAGGCTATTTGGATGAGGAAGATCCTCGTTGGATTGTTCGGATTGCATTTGGAGCCTATAGTGATTTACTGTGATAACCAGAGTTGCATTAAACTCTAGGCTAATCCAGTATTTCATGATAGATCCAAACACATCGACATCAGGTACCATCATATCAGATATTGTGTTCAGCGGAGAATCATGATGCTTTCATATGTTCCCACGGAGGATCAGGAAGCCGACATCTTGACGAAGGCGCTCACCAGGAGCAAGTTCGAATTCCACAGAGGCAGGATAGGGGTTGCAAATAATCCATATCTTGCTGAGAGGGAGTGTTGAAAATGCAGAAAGATGATGGAGCTTAGTGAAATGAAGTCGCCTTCACTAAGTGGGCCCGCAGGCAAATTCTGGCGCAAAGTCTATTTTAGACTATGTCTATTTTTAGACATATGGAGCATGGTTCGGGGATTCCAGTTTGAGATTCTTGGAGCATTGGTCATGTTGGTAAAAATATATGAGACTCTATTTTTTAGGTCGAAGAGGTCGAAGGCTATTTTTAGACTGCCTCTCCTAAAAATAAGGAAGTCAAATATTATTTACCCTTAATAATATTTGGACTCTAAACAGCAGTTTACTCTCTTGGAGCACTTCAGTTCGAGCTACAGAAGTGGCTCATGCATCTAACAGAGGAATTACGCTATTCCCAAGGGTTTGGTGAGCACATGCATGGTTGACTTCAGTTAGGACTTCAGTGGCAGAAGTTTGGTGGAGTTAATGAGACAGCTAGTGGAGTTGTGTTCGGTTTAACTTAGTTGAACTAGTTGAGATTAGTTTAACTAGCTAATCAACCAGTAATGAGTGGAGTGAATTAAATATTATTTAATTCATTAATTAGTAACTCATTATTCAACTCAAGAACACATCAGTTCACTACAGTGCATGGACAGTTCAGTGGAGACCAGTGGAAGAGGTAGATGAAAGGGTGAGTACAGATATCAGTTGGGACATCAGTTGTGCATGAGATTTGCACCACACTTGGAGGCAATTGCCAATGATGATTGCGCTGTCAAGCCAAGGAGATTCGAACCTTGGATCTCTATTTAGACAAGCCTTGATTGCGCAATAGAGGCAGGCAATTAGTGGATGTGTTTTGAACCTGTGACTTGTTCAAAACCAAGCTAGTTTGTGTGTAACTTCATGAGATAGTACCGAGTACTTGTGAGGAGTATTGTACTGAGTTTGTTACATGTTTTCTCCATTATAATATACACAATAGCTGCGGGGTTTTCAGCTATAAGCTTTCCCCATACATACTGTGTTAATGTGTATGATGATTTGATGTGCTATCGCTTGTTTTATTTCCGCATGTGTGATGATCTGAGTGGAAGAGATTATGTGTTGCATATGAAGTCGAATTGATATGTGATCAGGATAGTCTCAGTGGATAATTAATCATTATTCAGCAAATTTCTACACAAAAACCTCTGTCTCAGGTTCTGCATTTGCTTAAATAATGTTAGCTGGTAATCACTAGACAAGAATTTACCTTTTAATTTAGCCATCATTCTGGTCCAGCTCTTGATAGGTTGCTTGCCAACTCTCCTCCTTTCTTCTTGCACTCCATCCCACCAAAGTGCAGCATGTCCTTTCAGCTTTTTTACTGCAAACTTGACCTTCTTATCTTCACTTATTTCTTCATAGTTGAAGCACTTGTTCAATTCATTTATCCAATCCACCAGTTCTTCTAGATTGAGTCCCCCTGCATAGCTTGACACTTCAATTCTGGGCTTAACTGCATACCCCAGAACAGTTCTAAGGAGTCTCATGTCAAGACGAATTTCAACATTTTCTTCTGCTTCTTCTATCTCAGGTTCACTGATGTCTTCAGGATCTCTGGGCTGTCTTTGCTCCATGGCATCAATTCTGGCCTCGACCCTCTGCAACATCCCCAACACCTCTGCGTTGGCAACAGGTCTTCTTCTGCCAGCACCTCTACCAACTCGGATTTCCATGTCAGTAAAACAACCTCAAACTTGCTCTGATACCACAAATGACGCAGTCACACAGCTGAAAGTCAGCTCCCTTCCAGTCTACCCTCGTTCTTTGGCTCCACGTGGTCAACTTACAATTCCTTGGCAATTTTATTTATCAATATTGGAGAAAATTGATAAATAACTATATTCAACAGCTTGAATATCAAATGGTATCTCCCGGCTTTATTCCCAACTTTATAACCAAAGTTTATACCTTCGCGCATTATATATATTAGCATTGGCTTTATAATGAACCTTTGTAATTTAATTAAATTTCCGCGCCTTATATAATATCCCGACACCTTATAAATAACCAACGTTACAATGGGCCTTCGGCCCAGCCCCACATATATGTCAATGATCCAATCAAACGCGCGCGTCATACCTTGTTTAAACTTCGTGCATCTCCGTCAAACGAAGACCGTCTGATGGCCTTTTCCCAGATCGATGGCTCGTACGCATATTGCTCGGCATCCAACGTCGAAGGTTAACGCGCGATGGTGCGCTTGAACAGTGGTTTTCCGAGGGTCCACCTTTCCACGCGTCAAACTCCTTATGGAATCGCTACTCGACCCAGAAATACCGCCTTCACACCAAAAGCGGTGTGATATGGGCAATCCGCTTCCACAAATCCGCTAGTGGTTTTGAATAGTGGCTAACCAGGGTTCGCGTCGGGGGTTGCGTTCGCCTTTGTGTACTCCGGTTGTTAACTCAGGTTCGGACTCCGGTTGACAAAAAATTGTAACTTACTGTGTTAAGCGAGATTCTATTACCATTAACCAGATTTAAATGACCACGGTTTCACTGCTTCTCTACTAGAGAAAATTGAGGGAAACAATAGACAAGGATATGCAGAATCTATACAACGGTTTGTTCCAGTAGATATATATGCACAGAGTTCATCACTTCGCAATTAAACAACCTCTTGAAAATTAATGATTCAACACAATTCTAGGGTAAATGCGTACAGAAACTATTTAATCGGAAGCAATCGTAACATACAGAGTCTATTGCAGAATATCCTCCCTTCTTCTTCCTCATTTTTTCTACATCCGAGGGTTTACAATTATATACATAAACCTATGACTCTTCGGTACCTCTGAGAGGACCGTTTCAGGAAATCAACATTCTAATTAAAAAAATTCGACTAACTGAGCTATTCGACTTCTACGACTCTAACTGAAATAATAATACAATCAGCTAAGGTATTGAGACCTAGCTGTGATAATTCGACTATTTTCAGAACCCTCCTAGCCACAACATGTGGACAAAAATCCTACATTTCTAGCTAGTGTCTAATGCCCTTGCATCAAAAAAGATAGGATTAGAGAGCAAACCCCTAGGCATAAGGGAGTTGTGGATGAAAAAATTAATTTCCCTTATGCACTAAAGCTTCCTAAAATACCTGCAACACAAATATTAGCTTGAAAAAATGATATATCAGACCTCTATTGACTGAAGTTGTGGGCTCTAGGGCTGGTTGGTAGACTAGAGAGGACTTGAGCCCTTGAAAACTCCATCAACCAGTGATAAATCCTGCAAAAAAAATTGTTAGCTCAACATAGCATAAATCAATGATACCATGAGACAGGAAAAAATTCGCCCCTAAAATTTTCCATGCTTCATGGATTTATTTTTCCTCTAAAGGCATGCTTAATGCTTCTTCTACTTCTTTTGGAGGTGAAATAGGTGGTGGATAATGTGGAAATCTTGCCCTCATTTTTTGTGGCTTACTTTGAGAACCTCTTGCTTCCATCAATTTTCCTTCTCCTCTCTTAGGATTGAGCCTAGTAAGCATGTGAACACTTGCAAATAGTTAAACAAATATTTGCACAGAAAAACACCAGAGAGTAACCTCTAGCTCTGATACCAACCTGATTTGAAAGGAGTGTATTATTTTGTTGTACTAAGTGTCCTTTCAGTAATAAAAACATGTACAATTTGTCTTCATTTGTTTGCTTAAGGAATAGGTATTTTAACCATGAAGCATAGATGAATTTTTGAGTTTTACCCATGAAAATAAGCCTAAATAACATTGTACAATAGTATAACAGAGAAATAACATCACACATAAGTTTTACACAGAAGGCATGATGAAGCGGTTCACCCCTCCTGGGCTACATCTGTTGGTCCAACTCCCAAAGGCATGTCCCTCTTTTTTATTATGCTCAAAATTGTAAATACATGTGTTTACAAGACTCTAATGGATGTTTTCTCTACACCAGTGGTTCCATAATGCTCAAATTAGCCTAGATAGACTCTTCTTTCCCCCAAATTGGTAGAAAATTGACCTCCCAAATATTTTTCCTAATAACTTCTACAAAACCTCCACTAAAAGTGGAGAACTGCCCCTGTCTGTGGTTAAAAATAGAAAATTATCCCAAATCTAGTGGCGTGCTATTAACTCTGCCAGCTAAACCATTAACACTAACCGTTAAGGGGTGGGGGTGGCCACATGCCAACCCCCGAAACCCTGGTTACCATAAATGTTAGGCGGAACTTCAGTTGAAACCTCGATTGAACTCGAGTTAGTTGCGGTGTTTACCTTAACCGTCAGCTTAATAGTCACGCCTGACCGCGATTTCTAAGTCATGTGATAGTGCATTGACTTCATGATAAGTGTTAAGTTTAAGACGGTTGGTGGAAGTTCTGACCACATGGATATACATGTGAACGGGCTTGTCGAAGTAGTTTCATGTCACGGTTGCGAAAGCGTCGGGCCATGTGATATATGATGCGGTTTAAATTCCATTTCATGTGACCAAAAACTATGGGGTCGCCAGTAGGTTGGGACCGTAAGCGGTCCCTGCCCCAAACTTAGAAAACTTTATAACATAAATTTAAGCAACAAACCTATAAGTTATGTAAAACCTGATAGGTGAGTTGGTCAGAGTCTTTCGCGGGCACCATAGAGGTCACGAGGTTGAACCCCCCCGACTACACCAAAATTTTGGTCAACGGTCAAGGGGACACGTGGCAGCCTCTGGGCTTTCCAAGTGTCACCCATCCAACGATGCACATAAAATTCGTACATCCCATCAAACGGCCCAAAAATTTCCACTTGTCGAAACATGACTAGATTTGAGAAAAGGGAATATTCCCATAAAAAGCCACCCATGCTGACTATACCTGCATGCTGACTAGGCATCTGAGTCACTCCTGTCACAAAATGTTAGCTGTTTAGGAAAACGATCAGAACAAGATATATTCCTCATATGACATCAGTTTTTCGAATCGTTCATGGCGCCGAAAACGCAACGATGAGTATTATCCGGTTGCTCAGGTTCAGTACAGTTTCGAGCACTTTCAATTTTGAGAGAAACACATGATCTCCTGATCACACCTCCCCATTGGGAAGCTTTTGGACCCAAAAAGACTTTAATTACCTGTTCAAAAGATGTGGGAACAACTCCCTCACCTTTTCAACTTCTGTCCACCTTGCCTTACTTGGTTTTCTACGTGTTATTGCCTAAATCTACCTCAGGCTGAGGAAGGCAGAGTCCAGGGTAACATCAAACCACGCTTAATCTGGTAGCTAGCCCTACCAGATCGGAAGAGGGCTCTCTCCTTGTCAATCTCAACGAAAAATGATCAATAAGGCTTGATATGACTGAATAAAGGCTGATTTTAGGCTAGGTATATAGGTAAAAGAGTTTGATTTTGATTTTGGGGGTTTTGTTGGAATTAAAGGGAAAGGTGGTTTTGGGTCCGGGGATGAGGCCTAGTTTTTGCAGAGTTCTGAATGGGGCAAGGAAGGCAGTTGTTTTGATGCTTGGATTAAATGAATGGATAGTTTAGACCGGTGAGGAGCTAAAGAGGGCAAGAGGCTTTCAATAATCCTCTTCAAACAGATGAAAACATGGAAAATTAAACAAAACTCAAGGTAGAGCAAAGCAATCTAATGAATTCCACCTTTATAACTTGTTTGTTTAATTTAAGAGGAAATAAGAAGGAAAATGGTACACGTGAAACATCATTAAACTTAAAATCATAGAGAGAAAGACATCATCAAAACAAAGAGCCACATGGATCCCAAGGAGTGCTGCAAACCCTGGTCTATTCCTTTGCCAAAATTGCAGAAATGAAATCTACAATGAAGTGCCAAGCAATCCCAAGTGTCCAACCCTGAAAATGACTAAGAAAATAGAAGATATAGACAAGCATAACTCGTCCCCATGCCTCTAGGGGTCGAGCTCACCATTCTAGGAGTTGTTTCAACAAGATCTAAACTAAGAACTGGAAAATAGGCAATGAAACAGCTTGCCTCTATAAGATAGGAAACTAATTCATTCAGTTACATTTCACTTTTTGGTGAATGAATCTACTAGCATAAGTAAAAATGTGCCAAAACTACATCAAATCCATAAAATTACATCAAGAATTTCACATTTGATGATGAAAAGTCAAACTGGCCAAAACTAGGCGAAAATCTGAGCTGCTGAGTGAAAACTAGGCCAAATTTCCCAATGCGTCGCGCCTGAAATCTCTATGCGTAGCGCCACTTTGAGGCTGATTTTGAGGGCCTTCCCGAAGTAAAAATTGAGTTCAGGATAGCGCGTTGGAAATCTCTACCTTTCAACTTTCCAACCCAAGTAAAATTTCTTAATTTGGTTACCATTTTCCCCTCCAAAAATCAAATCTCCCAACACTACTTCCTGTGTGTCCAAAAAGTGGCAGAAAGACCATTTTTAAGGTGTTTTTGACCCTTCAGGCAACCCAAAACTTGTCAAAATCCTTAGGTAATGGGTAGGAATGCATAAATTTTGATGAAAAATCCATAAATGTAAATTTTTCTTCAAGAGGAACTACCAATTATAAGCGCGCGCCAAGTGGCGCTACGCGTCGGACAGGAAAATCTGTGTTAAGGCCAAAAAATTCAAAATTGACAAGATGTTTCCTAAATTTCTTGAAATTTGGGCTGAATGTCCACCATCAAGCACTATGCTAGGCCAAAGAAGCTTCGGCCAAAATTTTGATTTTATCATGCCTTTTGCAACGCTTTAGTGCCCTCTTTAGCTTTGCATTCAGGATTTTAATTCGTGCCTTGTAAACATGATTTCGCACCCAATAATGGTTCTTCATGTGCCTCAACATGTTATTTTCCTTGTTAGTTTTCTCCAATAGATTTTGGTCTCCTTGGTGCATGCAATTCAGTTATGGAATCATTGTCTTAGTCATAAGATGTATCTGTATCCATCTCCATGATGTCCAAGGTCTATGTTGTCTTGGATGAAAATGAGAAGTTTGGTGTCCTTAGTTTTGTTGCCAAATATGTGATGACAAGTGAGGGACTATGGAGGAATAGGGTAGTGGTAATAATGGACTTACCAAGTGAAAATTGAAATTTCCACTTGAAATCTGTGTATTGAAAGGTTTAGGGACAGCCACTTAGTTTTTGGGATAAACTTGGGATTTGGGAAAATTTTGCAATTGGGATGGGGATAATGGGAATGGGAGAGGATTGAGTGAATTTAGGGATGTAAAGGGATAGGGGAATGGGCTGCTATAATGAGATAAATAGTGGGGAGGGACTAACAAGGTGGGGGAGATGGAAATGTTTTGACATCAAAACCAATTTTAAAACCCTAGGAGCATTCTTAAAACAGGAGAATAGGGTTTGATTTTTAAGTGTTCAAATCCTCACAAACAACACCCAATACATGTTCATTAGCATTTCAAAGGTCACATGGAATTACTTGGACCAAGATATAATGATAAAATTTTATGATTTGGAAGAAATAGCAATGAATTTTCTTTCTGCCATGTGCATCGCGCAACAACCCAATGCGTCGCGCCACAACCCAATGCATCGTGCCATAAACCCAACACGTCGCGCCCTTTTGCAGGAGACTTTTGGAGGCCTTCCCGGTGTCCAAATTTGGCATGGGATAGCTCGTTGGAAATATTATTGAGTCTAATTTCCAATCCAACTTGAATTTTTCAATTTGGAGTTCATTTGCCTTGTCAAAAATCAAATCTCCCAAGACTGGTCAAAATGTGAAAAATGAGGCTGCCTCAAGGCAGAGTGCTGTTGCAGTCAACTTTTGAAGGTCTTCCTCAACTCCAAATTGAGCTCTTGATATTTCATTGGAAATATATTTGTGTCTAGTTATCATTTTACTCATAAAGAAAGTCATTTGGCCAAACAAGATAGGATAAATATTGATTTTCCCAAGGTCACTTCAGAGGTGCATCAATTCTCCTGAGGCAACTATATTTTTGACATTTATCTAAAACCATGACACCTGTGTAAACAGTGAAGGATTTTTTTCTTCCTTGGCCTATTTGGGACAAAAACCTCTCTCATTTTGCCCAAATTCATCTTTTATTGCTCAGAAACATCATTGGAGTAAAACTTATCCTGATATGTGGAACAAGGGATTTGTCGAAATGAAGCAAAATGAAGGGGATAAGGGGCTTCCAAATTCTTGAGAAAATTTTTGGAAGTAGGGAGGGATGTTAGGAAGTAGGGGAAAGTGGAATTTCAGAGATTTAGTGAGGGGAAGGGGTCCAAAAGGGAAAAACACAGGCCTAGCCTAGAAAATTGCCAAGTTGTAGCAAGAAACTAGGGTTTGTGCGAAAATGAGGAATTTGGGGGATTTTAGTGATGGGAAGTGTTTAATAAGGTACATCAAGGATAGGGGAAGGTGTATGAACATCAGGATACAATTTTTTCTGATGATTTGACCATCCAAGAGAAATTACCTCCAAAACCCTAGGAGAGGGAAATGAACCTTACCTAGGCACAACTGAAGCATGAACAAGGTGTAAAATGACCCAGTGGAACTTGACATGATGATGAAAACCCTCTGAATGATGGTACACTCAGCTGAATGGTGACATGGACCTACATTTGTACAGCTTTGAAAGGAGTGAAAGCAAACCCTAGACCTAATACCTAGTGACCAAATTTTGCTTGAAGACTCACTGAAATGACAAAATTTGACCTTGACACCTTAAAATCACTTTGTAAGAGCATTTTTGATCACTGGAGGAAGGCTGCAAAGGCTAAAACTAACACTACCCACTAGCCCAATTCGAAGATAATCGTCACTTCCCCTCTTCGAAGTGTGTTTCCTCCTGTCAAGGATGGAATCCTCCTTGAGCTTATCCAGAAATTCTAGTGAGAAATATTATATAAATGGAAATTGAATATCACTCCATTGATCATAAATCAAAGGAGGCTCATACAAACGTAAATTTTCCACATTGAAAACAGAATACATTTTCATATATGAAGGCAAGTGAATTTGAAATGCATTATTACAAATTTGTTTGATGATCTTGAATGGAGCATAGTGAATGGGCTTGCACTTTTTACCTTCTCCTTGCATCCTTTCTTTGCTTATGTGCAACCATACCTCATCTCCTTCTTGAAACTTGTGATCAACTCTATGTTTATCTTGCCTCTCCTTGTATTTTCTTTGACTCTTCTCAAGCTGTTCTTGAACTTGTTGATGAATAATCTGAATTTTCTCAATGAAATTTCGAGCCTTTTCAATATCACTATGCCCATCAACTGCAACATCCTTCTCCAAGATGAAGTCTAATGGCGATTTTAGCAAATACCCAAAGAAGGCTTCAAAAGGTGAAGTATTTGTAGATGAGTGCTTTTCCCGGTTGTAAGCATGCTGAATGTAATGCAGTTGTTCATCCCACAACTTGGGATGTTTGCTTCAATATCCTCTCAATAGATGCACAATAGTTCTGTTCACCACCTCGGTTTGGCCATCAATTTGTGGATGAAAAGCAGTACTCTTTTTCAACTTTGTGTCCATCATCTTCAAAAGATTGGACCAAAAATTTCCAATGAACATGGAATCCCTGTCACTAACAATAGAAGTTGGCAATCCATAATGAACCCATACATGTTTAAAATAAAGTTCAGCAGTTTTTTCAGCAGTAATGGTTTTCTTACATTGCATAAGTATACACATTTTACTGGATCTATCAACAACTACATAAAGATAATCATGTTGTTTTCTTGACATAGGTAGACCTCCAAAAAATCCCATGGAGACACACTCCCATGGCCTTGATGGTACTAGTAGTGGTGTTTACAACCCAAGCTTCCTATTTTTAGGCTTTCTTGTTCCACACATAGAAAAACCTCTTATAAAACATGACACACTATCTATCATGCGAGGCCAATAGAAATACCTCTGTATATGCGCCACTATTTTTCTTACCCCAAAGTGTCCAGCAATAAGAGACGAATGAGCCTCTCTCATGACACTAAGCCTCTCTACTTGTGGTATACACAGCTTGCCCAAATGAAACAGCAAATTTTTATGCATGTGATAATCATTTTCCTCAACTTGATTCCCTTCACTCAAACTAGCATACACATCTTGAAAATCAGCATCATGTGCATATTGTTCTATGTAACTCTCATGTACAATAGAATCATTTTTAATTAAAGTAGAAGCACTTATAATTGTTCTTAAAAGCATATCAACAACTTTATTGAAAATACCTTTCTTGTACCTTATAACCAAGTGAAACTGTTGAAGAAATCCCATCCACCTGAAATGTTGTGATTGCTACAAATTTTTTTGCAAATGCAAGTACTGTAATGGTTGGTGATCAGTAGGTATAATCGTCTCTTTACCCATCAAGTAGTGTTTCCACTTCTTGATGATTTGTACCAATGCATACTGTTAGCCATCAGTAAATTTTGTCACAGCAAATGATGGCTAAAACATGTCTTGAGCATTCAAGAGATTATTTTTAGAAAAATAATCATTCTTGAAGCCTTATAGTGTTTTCTAAAAAATCAATCTTCACTGTTGTTCCTTCGTTGTTGTTCCTTCACTGCTATTCCTTCGCTGTTGTTCCTTCGCTGCTGTTCCTTCGCTGCTATTCCTTCATTGTTGTTCCTTCACTGTTGTTGCTTCGCTGCTATTCCTTCGTTTCTTTTCCTTCACTGTTGTTCCTTCGCTACTGTTCCTTCACTATTGTTCCTTCACTGTTGTTCCTTCGTTGTTGTTCCTTCGCTGTTGATCCTTCGATGTTTTTCCTTCACTATTGTTCCTTCACTGTTGTTCCTTCATTGTTGTTCCTTCACTATTGTTCCTTCGTTGTTGTGCCTTCGCTGCTATTCCTTCACTGTTGTTCCTTCGTTGTTGTTCCTTCACTATTGTTCCTTCACTTCTATTCCTTCACTGTTGTTCCCTTCCCGCTACGCGACAAAAAGGTGACATCACCCCGGCCCCACCACGTGTTTCCAACACAAATATTTCTATTTTTCGTGCTCATCCATGACTGTTGATCTTCGGCCCGAAGATATAACGGTCCCAAACACATATTGCGTTCATTCCCAGTGAAACCGCCTATCCACTTTTTCGCTCCAATATTCAAATTAAACCCCGTTTTCGCAGGTTTTGTCCACAAAACCTCCTCCGCATGAAATTTCTCCTCCTCACTACTCCTTTCACCCCTCGCCCAGCCTTTGAAAGTCGTTTAACCCAATAAGCATAGGATTTTATGTAATAGTTTGTTTATGTTGCAAGTTTCATGGCGGATGAGCTGTAAAGCCATCCCACAGTCACGATAAAGTAAAAAAGGGTCAAGGATGACGATCCTTAGGCCAAAATCATGAAGAAAGTGATTCCACAGGTTCAAAATAATGGTTTGACCGGTGCCTCATGAGCATTGGTTATACAATGAAACCCTAGGCGCGCCAAAGACACATGTACATTAACAAAGGAAACAGAAGAAGAATAGTGAAATACAGTGGAGATTAAAGTTAAAGGTTAAAGTTAAAAAACTAAAGATTTAAAGAATTAACCGATGATTTACAAAGATAAGGATACAGTGAATAAGGCAGAGAAATGCTTAAAGGATAAAATAGTCAGCATAAAAGGTTTAAAGGCCTGAAGATGATTATAGAAGTCCAAACGAAATAACAAGGGTTTAAAGCAACAAAGAGAGACAGATCAGTCAAGAAATCCTCCAAATGCCACATCAGTGAGGCATTTAATCCTCAAAATGCCACCTACCAGCTAAATTTTCCTAAAAATAATACACAGTTAATGCACAGTCAGAGATATTTTTCAAAAGAAAACTCAGAAGTAATTTCTAGCTACCAAAAAATCGTCAAAGTCAAAAAAAGTGACTAAAGTTGATGAAACTTAATGTAAAATTCAATTAACGGAGTTAAAAACATCAGATAATTTCTCCATTTGGTCCTTCAAAGGCCAAGAAGCACTTACTATGTATTAATTGAACAAATAACCCTTTCTTTCACTCCACCTCCTCATTCTTCTATAAATAATTCTCTAGAAGCTAGTATTATGGGGGGTTGAATACTTATCAAGTGTAAATAGCTATTGAGGCTGCTGAAGCTCTATTTTGTAATTGAAGAAATATAGGCTGAGATGAGAAGTTTGAAGTTGTAAAAGACCCACTGGACTTGAAGATTGTAACTGGTTTGAACATCAAATACATAAGTTGATTTATGGGATCCTGGTTTATGTCAATGGTGATGTTTTTCTTACTGTAGTTTTCATTTATCTCATTCTTTTCATATTGTCCACTATTCTCTGATAAATAACAACAAATATAGATTAGGATTTACTATCAAGTACCCTAAATCTCACTGATAAATCTTTATCTTTATGTTTTCTTCCAATGTTGTTTTGAGGATAATCCAATAGAGTATAACCAGTGAAGTGTTGGTAAGCCCATGTTTACTGAGTATAACTTGAGACATTGTCTTTGAAATTTCTTGAAAATTCTGCTAATTAAAGTTGAATTAGAGAATTTTATGGTTAGCCCTATCCTCTAGTTTATCTCCAACAATTGCTTTGAAAAGATCCCTTAATAGTATGTCAAAAGCAGGATAGGTTCAAAGTCCTTGCCTCATCTTAGGCTACTTTTTATGTTTATCATGAATGTTTTCCTTTAATAATATGCTAAAAGCAAGCTAGTTTAAAAGTAGTTACTTGATCTTAAGCTATTATTTGTTTTTAATGTTTTCCCTTAAAAGTATATCAAAAGCAGGCTAGTTTAAAAGTACTTACCTAATCTTAGGCTGCCCTTTGTTTTTCTTGTGTGTTTTTTTCCTTCACAACAATTTTTATTTTTCCATATCACAAATCAATCTAAAGATTCCTTTGACATAGATGACTTTCCCCATGGACCACTCTTGAAACTTGTTGTGCAATTAAATACTTTTTTGACTCCATAGCCCAATGAATTGATACTATTTCTTAATTTTCCTATCAGCTGAACCATTCTATTAATCTGCTCACATATTTACCCTTCAAAAGACTTCCTTCATTTTGATGATGTTCTACCCAACCAAAACCAAAACAAACCCTTGTACTTCATAACTAGCCTAATATCATATCATAAGCCTAAAAGATCATATCTTTGACAACAACACACATAGAGAGATCCCTCTCTGAATCTAGGATGGATAGATCATTAGATTCCAAAGTAGTTTTGATGTAGGCTTTGCAGCGTTTTTACTTGCCAATCTTTCAAACTACGGAGTCCTAAAATAGTGGCAACCATACTGGGGATTTCTGAGTGAAATCCTTAAAAAAAAACACTCAATATTTATTCAACTAAGATTAGCTTTCTTCAAGCACTACCAACATAATGGTGATCATGATAGGACCTGTCTGAATTAATGGAAATCTAAGTAACCCTTAGGATTCTAACAGACCCTTGTCAAACCTTGAAGAAATCAGCTAGTGATCCATAGAGTAGACTCTGTTTGTCTCATCACCATAGCTAAGTGTTGAAACAGGTATAGGACACTCTCACAATCACAGGACTATAAAAGACTCAAAAAACCCAAAACATTTTAGATTGGTATTTAAATTAATCAATGGTGGTGGACCATAGAACATTTTACCTTTAAAAAGATAAAAATTTCCACCTGGTGACTCCACGTTTCTGAATTGACCTAAAGACTCCACTAGGAAACCCATTCTATCATAAAATCATACAAACTCAATCAAGGAAACTTCGAGGATTAAGTTTTCTTGTTAAATATTAGTTAACCTATTAAAGATTGTCATACTTGGTTGAAATTTTCTTATCATTGGGTCTTAAAAACACCACATAGTGGCTTCTAAAATAATTTATACTAGAGCCCACCCTGACCCAAATCCTCTTGAGATAGTTGATAATCCATAAAGTATCCTTAGGAAATCTCATAAATCCAAGACTTCAACTGTTGTCAGACCCATTCATAGAGCTAACTCTGTCCCTAAAAATCTCTTAGCTCTGCAAGATACACAATTTGACTTAAGAAACCTATTCAAAACTAGGTCACTTGATGATATAGATCAGATAGAGTTTGAGTCTATACACTCACCCCAACATAGTGGTGAACATCCTGGTAATAGAGAAACCACCCCACCCGACCTTCATTTTATTCATAACTTTGGTTTTTCTCATCCTAGATCTACTCAACAGTCTTTTTCTAGTCCAAGCACTTCTGTTATCCATACACCCACTGTACAAACTACTCCATTCCATCCTCCTCCTTTCATAAACCCTCCACTTGTTAACCCCCCATTTTTTCCACAACCTCCTATCATGGCAACATGGTATGCTCCTCTAGTCCTTCCTTTACCTTTAGCCAATCTGCCACAAGACTATTAGTCCAAGATCCCATTATATGATGCTAGTGGTCCTATTACTGCTCAAATACATGTGGACAAGATGAATGACTATTTTGATAGAAATGAGATAAATGACGAGACCATTAAACTCGGATTATTTTCCCAAATTTTAGGGGGAGAAGCAAGAAAATGGTTCAAAATCTTAGCCCCTAATAGTATTAATGATCTCCAATATTTCCATCAAACATTCATAAACAAATGGCAAGTTAGGAAGAACCCTCTCCAAATACTTTCAGATTATAATAGACTCAAGAGAAATACTGGGGAAAGTGTTCAAGTTTATTGCACTATATTTAATAGTGTTTATAACGCACTACCCCCATATTTGAAACCTCCACAAGGCTCAAATTTGGCCAAATTCCTTGAAGGATTTGATCCTAAAATGGCCTATCATCTAAGAGAAAGAGATCCATTAACTTTAGAAGACATGCAGAAGGGAGCTCTTAGTGTGGAAACAAATCTGATTGAAAAAAGAACTAGAATGAAGGCCGAGAAGAGGGTATCATATAGGGAGGAAACTGCACCTTCCACATCTATCTCAAAAATGGAAAGAATGATGGAGGAAATGGTGAAGAGGATGAGCATATTTGAGAGAGAAAAATCTAGAGAAAATCAATCATCTCCCCAAAACAGAAATCAGTCTCAAAATCAGAATCAAAACTTTAGGAGAAATCAACCTCAGAACAGACAAAGAGAGGATGATCAACAGATCAGACCTCTTTTCCAAGAAAACTATGTTAATGAGGATGAAGAGACAAATGAACAAACAGAGGATGACAACATAAACATGCTGGCAGTAAGCAATGAGGATTCTGATTTCCTCTATGAAAGAAAACAAGGTCTATATACACCCTATGATGATAGAAGAACATAAAATTATTATAATGAAAAAGACTCTAAAAACGCCATCATAGGATCACCTAAAAAATACGACTTGAGAAGTAAAAAGAATCAAGATGTTGGAAATATGATGCAGAGTGTTGTCCTTGATGGCAACCCACTAAATGAAGATGAAGACATGCGACTGTTGAAATGTGTTGTCCTTGATGGCAAACCACCTGATGAAGTTATTCTTGACTTGATGGACCTGGTAAATGATGTAAATCTGATGTTTGTTGACAATATGATGCTGAGTGTTGTCCTTGAAAGGCAACCCACTTGATGAAGATAATGACAACTTACTTGATGAAGTTGTGCTTGAGAGAATATGTTCCTGATGAAGAAAATATGATGTTTCTACAGTATGTACAGAAGGCAATGAAGAAAGGAATTCAGAATGTGCTCAAAATATGATAAAAAGAGTATGTATCTTTGTATACGCGGATCGGCCTAGGGGAAGTCGCGTATGCACGCGGAAAATAACGTTCCAAGTCGCGTATGGGCTAAAGCACTCAAAAAGTGCAAAACCAGGGGTAACCACCATGGTATTGACCCATTGTATTGGGTAATGATCCGCCTAATTGACCCCGTCCAGGTAGTTTTGGGCTCATGGTATTGTTTTGGCCCATGGTATTGAAAAAAGGGGCTCATGGTATTGAAAAAGGATAAACCTATATAAGGAGAAGAAATTCATTGTGCAAATCATGAGTGTGGGTGCAAGATGTCTGAGCTTGAATGAATACTTCTCTCTGAAGTAGATCTGAATGGAAGGGTTACACTTGAAGACAAATATGAAGGTATGATGCACCAATGATGAAGAAGGGGATCTAGATCTGAAATGCACTTGTATCTGCTAGATCTGCTTATGGAAGGCCTAGATCTGTGATGAGGCGAACATCTAGGCGAACATCTGTCTGAAGTAAAAAGGGTAAATCTGAATTGAACATCTGATCTGATGAAGTATGCTGCTCTGTAATGATTGAAGATCTATACGCTACTTCGCCGCGGAGGAAGCGCGTATATACGCAGCTTCGATGAAGTGAAAGCGCGTATGCGCAATGAAATATGTACTGAGGTATACGCTGGTTTGTGTGGACGGAAGCGTGTATATACGCGACATCAGTAAAGGGAAAGCGCGTATGCAAACTAGGGTTTGCTGAAGCAAGGGGTATGAAATAGCTGATCTGTTCTGCTGTATTTCTGCTATCTGATCTGTGTTGATAAGTATCTGTTGGTGATATATGTTTGTGCTTAAAAGTATGGAAAGGGTCCAGTATGAAAATATGATGAAACATGGCCTGCAAATGTTGTTCTATTGAAGTTGTTGGATCCAGTGTGAAAATTGATGAAACGTGGTCCAAGGTGGTGCTGAGGGTTGTAGCCTTCAGTCAGGGGGTCGTAGCTCCCTTCCAGGTGAGGCTGGTAAACGAGAGCAGGGGGTCGTAGCTCCCTTCCAGGAGAGGCTGGTAAACGAGTCAGGGGGTTGGAGCTCCCTTCCGGGAGAGGCTGGTAAACGAGCGCAGGTGGGTGCCTGCGTGCTGGTAGAGTCTGCACCAGCACATATGTTGTAAGATTTTTTCTCTATAATAAAATATTGAAGGCTGAGCAACTGCAGCGGTGGTTTTCTCCCGACTTGGGTTTCCACCTAAAAATCCTGGTGTTCATGTGTGATTCTTTGTGTGATGGTTTATTTTGTTCTTACTGCACATGTTTACTGTTTATTGAACATCTGATGAATGAATGATGGAATAATATAAGTGAAGATTTAATGACAGATCTAGATCTCTGTGTATACGCTAGTTTCATAAAGGGGATCCGCGTATATACGCTAGTTTACTGAAGTAAAGTAGCGTATGGGTTTTAATGAATGAAAAAGTAAAAATATTTGATTATGCAGTAAATACTGATTCACCCCCCCCCCCCCTCTCAATATTTTTCCCAACAATTGGTATCAGAGGAGGTCCTTGTGCAGAAGCTTGATCGCTTAAAGGAGATCCGTCGCAATGGGAAGTCAAGAAGGAGTAATGTCTATAAAGCCACCTCTATTCAATGGAAGCAATATGATATTCTGGAAGGTACGTACAAAAGCATATCTGCAAAGTCTTGGTGCAGATGTATGGGCAATCGTGCAAGAAGGTTATCAATACCCGGCAAGTATTCCTACTGATGCAGCTGAAAGAACGAAGTATGAAATCAATGCCAAAGCAGTGAATGTCTTATTGGGAAGCATGTCTGAATCAGAATTTGCTAAAGTGATGCAGCTACATTCGGCAAAAGACATATGGGACAAAATCATTATAAGCTATGAAGGAGACACAAAGGTAAAAAGTGCAAAACTCCAAACTCTTAGAATTGAATATGAAAATTTGAAGATGCATAGTGATGAGAGTGTTGCGAGTTTCTTTCTTCGTCTGGATGATATTGTAAATCGAATGAGAAATTTGGGTGAAACCATAACTGATACTACTCTGGTGGAAAAGGTCTTAAGATCATTGACTTCTAAATTTGACTCTAAAGTTTCGGCTATTGAAGAAAGGCAAGATCTGCAAACTCTTACTATTGTTCAATTACATGGTACTCTGACTGCTTTTGAAATGAGACAAGGAGGCCCTTCTCAAGTAAGAGAAGCTGCTTTTAAGGCATCTACAAAAGGAAAGGAAGTTGTCAAAGAATCCAGCTATATATCCGATGAAGAAGAAGCGAATTTCGTGAGAAAGCTCCAACTAGGTACTGGAAGATTCAAAGGTAAGCTTCCCTTCAAATGTTTTGAGTGTGAAAAATTTGGTCACTATGCTGCTAAATGTCCTTATAGAGAAAAACATGGTAAAGGGAAACAATTTGAAAAGAGAAAGAGTTATTATGCAAAAGAAGATGATGATGAAGTGTCCAGTGAAGATGAAGAAGATTCTGACCAAGATCTGAAAGTGCTCATGGCTAAGAAGCAAAAGAAGAAGGCTATTGAAAAAGAGATATCTCAGAAAACATGTGCAGCAGAAAATGAAGAAGATGAAACAAGTATTGATTGTTGTTCTTGTGATGCACTTTCCTGTGCATGCAATGGTGAAGATAGTAAAAGTAAAGTTTTGGATCTAAAGGAAGCTATCAATAAAATTGAAGATCAACAAAGATCATTTAATAAAAGCGAAGCTATCTACAATGAGATGATCTCTCAAATGAAAGATCAAATAGAAATGCTAAATGGACAGGTGGAAAAGTATCAAAGGTTTCATACTTATGCATCCAATCGAATTAAAGAACTAGAAGTAGAAATCAACGATCTAAATGCAGATCTCGAAAAATCAAACAAGAAGAATGAAGGACTTGAAGCTGCAGTCATCTCTCTACAAACAGATCTTGAAGCATCAAGTAAGAAGATTGAGGAACCTCTACAAACATTTGAAAAGGAAGGCCTTGAAGCAGAAATCATCTCTCTCAAAGAAGATCTGGAAAAATCAAATAAGAAGAATGAAGAGCTGGAAAAAACATGTGAAGAAAACGAAAATTGGCTGAAAGAAGAGATTCTAAATCTGAAGGATCAAGTAGAATATGGAAGAAGGAAAGAAGAAAGCATGACAAAACAATGTCAAGCCTTGGAGGTTGAGGTAAACATTCTCAAAGGAAAATTAGAAGAAAAGGTAAAACTGTTGAGGTTTCATGATAGTACTAATATTTTGGACAATATTCTGAGTAATCAAAGGTCTCCTACTATCAAACATGGTCTTGGTTTCCATGAAACTGTTAAAGGAGAATCTAGCTCACAAGGAAGTGCCAAAAATTCAGAAGATGTCAATGCAAAACATGATGTACCAACAATCATGAATTCTCAAAGGAATTCATTCAAGAACGTTGAATGTTTTAAATGTCATAATTATGGGCATGTTGCAGCAAATTGCAGGAGCAGATCATTTCAGCCTCAATCAAACAGTTCCTACATAGAAAGGTACTCTGGTTTCTTCAAGGGATATTGTTTTCATGTAACAAGTATGGACATAAAGCAGCTGAGTGTAAAAGGAGGAAGATTAGAAATACTCATTATGATTCTTATGTTTATTTCTCTGACCACATGAGATGTTATGCTTGTAACAAGTATGGACATGTAGAAAAAGAATGCAGGATGAACAGATCTGGGAAAGTGGACAATTTTCATCAGACAGTTGGAAAGCTCAAGCAAATTTGGAAAAAGAAGGAGGACCGATCAGAAACGTAGGGAATTCAGACCCTACTGCAGTCATCCGCTTCTGGAAGCTTACTTCTCTGATTAACTGCAGGAATGATGTGGGATACATTATGAGATTTAGTAATGTATCGTCACAGGGGGAGCAAGGTATGATGTCTCTCATGGTTGATTTGATTATTCTGGTTATATGTATTTCTGACAGTGCATCTGGTGTGAAGAAAAGACAGGAACAGAAGGTAAATTTGTAGGGGGAGATAAAGGAATGTGAAAAATTTCTATGTTTCACTTTCCATACGCGGGTTCTATTCACCAAAGTCGCGTATACACGCGAGTTCCAGCTGACACAGCCGCGTATGCATTGATGATAAGGAAATTTATCTGATAGCTGAAGATTTGGAGCAGAGGTCCATGGGGAGCATCAGTCTGACTGCTGATGATTGCACTGTTAGCATCATTATGGTTATACTCATGTTAATGAAATGATACTTGGTTATTTTTGTTGAAGATTATGGATGAAGCCTGGTTGCTTTATGATGAAGAGCATTCGTTGTTGAGATGAAAGTCTTATAATTCAGAGATGAGGACAGATCATGAAGAGATTGTTGCTGATGACTTGCTGTTGAAGGTGTTTCAGATTGCACAAGTTAAGGAAGAGCATTGGTTTGGGTGGAGCAGCAGGTTGAATACTAATGATTGCATTGTTGGCAATATGACTGCTTGTTCTTTGGTTTTTGTGATACTCATGCTCAAATGATGATGACTTGGTACATGGTTTATTATGATGAGTTTTTGAGCCCTGATTGCTGATAAGTATCTTTTGTACCCACACATGGATGAGTTGGATGTCATTTGATTCAGAAATAAATCATGCAGAGTGTGTTACTATGGTTGAGAGATATTTTTCCTACATATGTTACTTCATGTTAAATCTTGAAGATCATGGTGATATTGGACCACATGGATGATTGCTTGACACCTATGTGAAGATGTTGTTCTGATATGAGAATCTCTCTTGGAAAGATTGTATTGATGCTGCAAAGAATCTGAAGGTTTGGTTACTATTGTACTGATGCCACAACCGTTGGATGACGCTTGAAGACACAACTACACCATTCTATCTATCTGTAGTCCAGGGAAGCATTCAAATGTCCCAGAAAGAAGCTGAACACTGTCTTTGCCTCACAGAGAATCAGATCTGGTTGAAATTTAGAAGATGGCTTGGGATACGCGGGTTTCCTGAAACACAGTCACGTATATACGCGAGTTCCTGCACATAAAACCGCGTATGTTTGGTTGCTGGCAATTTTTGGTTGGTTCAGCATTCTTCAGCACAGCTGCAGTGCTGTTTGGTATCTCTGATATTGTCTGGTATCTCTGGTGGTGTTCTAGTTCTCATATCTCTGTTTCTAATGTTTTGATGAAGATGCCTTGATGATTTGTTGGTGAAAGTGTTCAGGATGCACAAACTAAGGGGGAGCCTTAGTCATATGAAACGGATGTTCGGATGCACATTTTCAGGGGGAGCTTTAGCATTGCTGAGTATAATGCATTGTTAGCATATGTTCTCTTTCTTGAGGACTTTCTGATGTTGGTCTTAAAGTTATATTTGTAGTTTGATGAAAAGGTCATGTTGAGACCCATGATGTAAAATTGTAATATTCAGTCATGTAAGGACTTGTCTAATTTGTAAACCCACTTGGTTGGGTAGCTGAGTCAAATTTTGTAAACCCACTTGGTTGGGTAGCTGAGTTGAAATATGTAAACCCACTTGGTTGGGTACTTGAGTCTCATATGTAAATCCACTTGGTTGGATATTTGATGTAAGTATGAGTCTTTGGTGATAGGAAGAGTCATGTACTTCACTGAAAAATATGTTTGAAGATTCAGCATGAACTCAGGGGGAGCTTTGCCACTTCAACACATATCAGATCTGCAGAATGTTTCTTCCACATGAGGAGAAAAGGGGGAGAATGTTGGTTTTTGATCCGCCCTTTGCCCTTGATGTCAAAGGGGGAGAGTGAAATGGTGTTTGAATAAAGAGAAGATAATGATGTGACATATTTGGGAGAGTGACATAGTATCTATCTGCTGTGGTAACCAAACACCATCGTGGTTGCCATCAAGTCCAAAGGGGGAGATTGTTGGAAATATGATGCAGAGTGTTGTCCTTGATGGCAGCCCACTAAATGAAGATGAAGACATCCGACTGTTGACATGTGTTGTCCTTGATGGCAACCACGATATGAAATTATTCTTGACATTGGACTGGTAATGATGTGGAAAAGATGTTTTGTTAGGCAATATGATCTTGCAGTGTTTGTCATAGAAACCTACTTGATGGTATTAACTTACTTGATGAAGTTGTGCTTGAGAGAATATGTTCTTGATGAAGAAAATTTGATGTATCTACAGTGTGTACAGAAGGCAATGAAGAAAAGAGTTCAGAATGTGCTCAAAGTATGATAAAATGAGTATGTCTCAAGGAATACGCGGATATGTCTAAGGGAAGTCGCGTATGCACGCGGAAAATAACGTGCCAAGTCGCGTATGGGCAAAAGCGCTCAAAAAGTACAAAACCAGGGGTAACCACCATGGTATTGACCCATTGTATTGGGTAATGATCCGCCTAATTGACCCCGTCCAGGTTGTTTTGGGCTCATGGTATTGCTTTGGCCCATGGTATTGAAAAAAGGGGCTCATGGTATTGAAAAAGGATAAACCTATATAAGGAGAAGAAATTCATTGTGCAAAACATGAGTGTGGGTGCAAGATGTCTGAGCTTGAATGAATACTTCTCTCTGAAGTAGATCTGAATGGAAGGGTTACATTTGAAGACAAATCTGAAGGTATGATGCACCAATGATGAAGAAAGGGATCTAGATCTGAAATGCACTTGTAGCTACTAGATCTGCTTATGGAAGGCCTAGATCTGTGATAAGGCGAACATCTAGGCGAACATCTGACTGAAGTGAAAAGGGTAAATCTGATTTGAAAATCTGATCTGATGAAGTATGCAGCTCTGTAATCATTGAAGATCTATACGCTACTTCACCGCGGTGGAAGCACGTATACACGCGGCTTCTCTGAAGTAAAAGCGCGTATGCGCAATAAAATATACACTGAGGTATACGCTGGTTTGTGTGGACGGAAGCACGTATATACGCGACATCAGTGAAGTAAAAGCGCGTATACAAACTAGGGTTTGCTGAAGCAAGGGGTATGAAATATTTGATCTGTTCTGCTGTGTTTCTGCTATCTGATCTGTATTAATATGTATCTGTTGGTGATATATGTTTGTGCTTAAAAGTATGGAAAGGGTTCGGTCTGGAAATATGATGAATTGTGGCCTGCAAGTTGTGTTCTATTGAAGTGGTTGGATCCAGTGTGAAAATTGATGAAACGTGGTCCAAGGTGATGCTGAGGGTTGTAGCCTTCAGTCAGGGGGTCGTAGCTCCCTTCCAGGTGAGGCTGGTAAACGAGATCGGGGGGTCGTAGCTCCCTTCCAGGAGAGGCTGGTAAACGAGTCAGGGGGTTGGAGCTCCCTTCCGGGAGAGGCTGGTAAACGAGCGCAGGTGGGTGCCTGCGTGCTGGTAGGAGTTTGCACCAGCACATATGTTGTAAGATGTTTTCTCTATAATAAAATATTGAAGGCTGAGCAACTGCAGCGGTGGTTTTCTCCCGACTTGGGTTTCCACCTAAAATCTCGGTGTTCATGTGTGATGCTTATGTGTGATGGTTTATTCTGTTCTTACTGCACATGTTTACTGTTTATAGAACATCTAATGAATGAATGATGGAATGATATCGTGAAAGGTGTCGACGGATCTGATCTCTGTGTATGCGCTGGTTTCATAAAGGGGATGCGCGTATATACGCTGTTCTTCCGAGAAGTAAAAAAAGTAGCATATGGGTTTTAAGGAATGAAAAATTAAAAATATTTGATTATGCAGTAAATACTGATTCACCCCCCCCCCCCCCTCTCAGTATTTTTCCCAACACAAATTTCCGAAAATGCTTCCAAAAAGACAAAGAGGAAAATCATAAAACAAATGGCCGTAAGGTTATTTATGTTGACCCAACAAAAGGGAAAAAAACCCAAGTCAATGAAAAACAGAGGGTTGACCCTAGCAGCACTATTATCTCAGCTAATGCTCATGAAAATTCCATTTTAACTGTTGTAAATAGTATAAATCAGCAAGCTGATTTTGTTGATCAAGGAACGACTAACAAGGCTGAATCAAACATTTTAAAAAATCAGATTCCCTTTAGCTTAGAGAATGAGATTTCCAAAATCAAAATCTCTATCCCACTCACCAAATTAGTCACTCAAAATGTATATAGAGGTCAAATTTTGAAAGCTTTGAACATAGAAGATGTTCATGACACTGTGAACTTAAATGATGATACACCAGAGCTCCTATTCGGACCTAAAATTGAAGGAAAATTTCAAGAAGGAACTACCCCTCCATTCTACATCAGTTTGAACATCCATGATAATATTTTGCATACTGCCATGCTTGATTCAAGGGCATCACTTAATCTCATGCCTAAAGTAATCATGGAAAAACTAGGCCTTGAGGTAACTATATCTTATAAGGATTTATATTCCTTTGATTCAAGCAGAGTAAGATGCCTAGGCCTGATAAAAGATCTATGTGTTAACTTAGCTCAAATCCCAGCCAAAAGCTTAGTAATGGACATTGTAGTGGCCGATACACCCCCCAAATATGGCATGCTTCTGTCAAGATCATGGGGTGCTAAGTTACAAGGTACTATGCAAATGGATATGACTTATGCCACCATCCCTGTCTTTAGTCAACCTAAAAGAATCTATAGGGAAACACACATGAAATACATGGTGAGCAACCAAGAAAGGCCAGAAAATTCTCCTCTCTATTCTATACATACTAATCTTGACTCATTCATTCTTTACAATGATGAGATTCCTAATGAGCAAGCGTTAGTCAATAGAATATCACCCAATATAGCGTTCCCTTCACATCCAAACATAGGGGAAACTATGGATGAAAAGGAAAATAAGGAGAAAGCTAAAAGACAGTTCACTAATTCAGAAAACTACAGCAAACAGATCACAGGTCTTAAGGTCCAAAACAGTCATAAAAATAGTGCAGGTCATGAAAATCAAAGAACAAATCCTCAAAAAATTGAAAATCTTGAGGAACAAAACAAAATTCAGCATAGTACAAACCCACAAGAACAACACAGTGATAGCTGTAATAAACAAGACAGAAAGGAAATTGATGACAAATCTGAAAACAATCCTCTTTGGAGTATGAGTTTTAATGGGTCTTGTTCTAAAACTGGTGCAGGAGTAGGCATATGGGTACACAACACTAACAATCATGCTGAGGGGCATTCCTATAGATTAAACTTCCAATGCACAAACAACGTTGCAGAGTATGAAGCTCTCCTTTTAGGCCTACATTTATTGAAAAAATTAGGGGCCAAGATGATAACAGTTCATGGAGATCCAGAATTGATAATTAAGCAAGTAAATGGGGAATATAGTGCCAAAAATCCTAGAATTAGAGCCTATAGAGATGATGCCATGGACTTGTTAAAAACATTTTATGAATTCCAACTTACCTTTGTCCCAAGAAACCAAATGTCCTTGCCAGTGGATTAGCCTTTTCTACTAGAACTTGTCTAACACCTTATGAAAGCAAGCAATGTACCACCCAAGTCAAATATAGACCAGTTGTCCCAGATAATGAAAAGTACTGGCAAGTTTTTTATGGAGATAAACAAATAGAAGACTTCTTACAGTCCAAAAATGAATTTGAAACACCACACTCAGATTCAGAGTATGAACAAGACTTTCCTACTGAAGAAAACCCACTTACTGAAGAAGAAAAGTCTCCAGAGATTGCTGAAATAAATCTGTTAACTAATGAACCCAAATAGATGACCGAAAATAGCACAGATTTAGAAGATGAAGACTTAGAAGTGCTTCAATCTAAAGACCAAAGCTTTCCAAAAGGACTGGTCCCTTTAGAAGAATTGTTTGACTTGAATGATGTGGTCAAGAAGCCAAAAATGGAACCCATAGACACTGAAGTGGAAGAGTGCAACATAGGCAGTGAGGAAAAGCCCAAAATGATCAAACTATCTAAAACACGGCCAACTCATATTAAAATGAAATACATTGAGCTCTTTAAAGAATTTTCTGATGTATTTGCGTGGAGTTATGAAGATTTGAAATCATATGATATAGAAATAATCTAGCATAAAATACCCCTCAATGAAAACCAGAAACCTTTTAAACAGAAATTGCACAGAATCAACCCTATTCAATTACCTCTGGTAGAGAAAGAAATTAGAAAAATGTATGATGCTGGAATTATAGTCCCTGTTAGATACTCAGAATGGGTGTCTAATCTTGTATCAGTTAGTAAGAAAACATGAGAGATAAGGCTTTGCATTGACTTTAGAAACTTAAACAAAGCCTCATTAAAGGACAACTATCCTTTGCCTAAAATGGATCATATCTTACAAAAGGTAGTTGGTTCTAAAAGAATTTCTTTGCTAGATGGCTTCTCAGGTTACAATCATATTTTGGTACATCCTTATGATCAACTCAAAACATCCTTTACTACACCTTGGGATACTTTCATGTATTTGAAAATGCCCTTTGGTTTAATGAATGATGGTGCCACATTTCAGAGAGCCATGGATATTGCATTCTCAAAAGAAATAGGTTACTTCATAGTGATTTATCTTGATGATATAACTGTTTATTCTAAAATAGATGAAGAAAACCTAATACACTTGAGAAAAGTATTTGAGAAATGCAGAAAATTTGGGTTATCTTTAAATCCAAAGAAAACACTATTTGGTCTCTAAGAAGGTAAAATTCTTGGACATATCATATCAGAAGAAGGAATAAGGATAGACCCAAAGAGGATCGATGGCATATTACAAATCAGCCATCCTAGAAACATCAAGGAACTTCAATATTTCATTAGAAAGATTAATTTCTTGAGAAGGTTCATACCCAATCTAGATGAACTCCTTAGAATTATGACAAACATGCTTAAAAAGGAGGAGTTAAATGGACCTTAGAAGCAAAGAAATCATTTGAACTGGTAAAACAAGCACTCACCAAAACACCAATTCTTATCAGTCCTGATTTTTCGAAGGATTTCTTCATTTTTTCATTTGCATAAGAACACACAGTAGTTGTTGTCATATTACAAAAGAACTTGAATGGACAAGAGCAACCCATTGAATTTTTCAGCAAGGCATTAAGAGATGCACCTCTGAAATACAATATAATGGAAAATTAAGCCTTTGCCTTGGTCAAAGCCTTAAAGGAATTCAGATTTTACATTTTCAATTCCCACATAATAGAATTTGTGCCTCATTCAGTTGTAAAAGACATATTAACCCAAGATCCAGAAGGCAAAAGAGGAAAGTGGATTGTTGTAATTTTAGAGTATGACTTAGAAATCAAGCCCACTAAGCTCATACAAGGTCAAGGACTAGCAAAACTTATGGCTGAATCCAACTTTCAAGCTCCTGATATAAACATGTTTAATGCATTAGATGAACATGAGGAGTTTACAACTCCAATTATTGAAGATCATTTTCTGAATTCATCTTGGTATGTTGATATTTTGTATGTTTTTCTCAATCTTAATGTCCCTCCTGGTTTGTCTAAAACAAAGGCAAGATTCTTAAAGTTGAAATCTATAAATTACTGCATTTTGAATAAATGTTTATATTGGAAAAATGCTAGTGGATTATTGCTTAAATGTTTGCCTGAGAATGATGTAGATAAGATCAAGCACGAGTTTCATGAAGGAGAATGTGGATGCCACCTCTACTGGAAATCAACTGCTAACAAAATCCTTAGAGCTGGCTATTACTGGCCCACCCTCTTTCAAGATGTTCATAAGATGATCATTTCCTATCACAAATGCCAAATCTTTGAAGGCAAAAGAAAGATGCTTCCCTTACCTCTGCAACCAATCACTGTTGAAGCTCCTTTTCAGCAGTGGGGTCTAGACTTCATTGGGGAAATCCATCCTCCTTCATCTGCCCAAGATAGATGGATCCTCACAGCAACTGACTATTTTACCAAATGGATAGAAGCCATCCCTCTAGGAATGCTACAGACTCAGTTATCATTTCATTCCTTGAAAACCATATACTGTCTATATTTGAATGTCCTAGAAAGATCATAACTGATAATGTTGCTGCATTTGGGTCTAAAAATATGGTAGAATTCTGTCATAAATATCAGATTATATTGGGTCATTCTACATCTTATTACCCTCAAGGTAATGGGTTGGTAGAGTCCTCAAATAAAATTTTGGTGAACACAATAAAAAAGTTGTTGGAAGATAACAAGAAATCATGGCACAATAAGCTAGTACATGCTTTATGGGCAAACAGATTGACAATTAAAAATTCAATTGGGATGTCTCCTTACCAGCTATTTTATGGAACTGATGCAATATTTCCAACCAGTTTAAGAGTTCCAGTCATGAAGTTGATCTAGGAAGTACACTCTGAAGATGATGATGTGACAAGGAGAATAAACCAGACTATACATCTACAACAAACTAGAGAGGAAGTATACATCAAAGCAAAACAACTACAAGAAAACATCAAGAAGCTATTTGAAAAAAGAACCAAGGCCAAAAATTTTAAGATTGGTGATAAAGTATTGAAATGGGATTCAAGGAGAGAAGATAAGGGCAAACATGGAAAATTTGATAAATTATGGCAAGGCCCTTATCCTATTCAATCTGTCGCTGGAAACAATGCATTTGTTTTGCAATAATTGGATGGAGCTGAATACTTTGCAGGTCCTGTCAACGACAAGGTTCTCAAATATTACTTCTGTTAGTTGATATTTTAGTGTTAGAGATTTTTTGTTTCATTGTATATAACACTTCTTTTAAACATTTGAGAAAGAAAAATACTAAAACAATAGAAAAAGAGAAAAGAGGGCAGAAATAAAACAAGAAAGGTACAGCCCCATACCAAAAAGAAAAGAAAATCTGAAAGTGTGCAAGCTTAAATGCCACTACTTGAAAGAACACTGCTATTTAGTCATACAACCTAATCATGACTAGATAGATTTCAATTTACTGTTGATAGGTTAGTGAAGAAGATTTTTCAAACTGATCAGGGAGAGTACAGGCTGCAAAACCAATCTGTAAGGGAGCAGTACTTACACTCCATTGTCTCAAAAATATCCTCAACTGCAAACATCCAAACAACCACAACAGTTGTCTACCGTCCGACATTCTGATGGCACTACTGGTTTGAGGTTCACTTCTCCTTCTCCTATTCCTCCTCGCTCGTTATCCACTGTTCCAAGATCTCCATTTTTGGGGGATAGAGTTAATCATAATAATCCTTCTCCATCCTATACACTTGATCCCACTTTCAATCTTCCTAAGTTTTCTGTCCCAAGAAACAAGTTTCCACAGTCTGCTTCCATCATACCTAGAAGTATGTCTGTCAGACATCCTGCTCCTCCAGTCAAAATAGATCAACCTAGAAGATCTACATCTCACATCAGTGACCAATGTGAATATTGTGTTCCATCCACTTTTCAAACAGAAACTCCAAGCCGAGATCCTCAAGTTTTGATTCCAGATATCAAAAGTTTTAGTGGCCTACCCAGAGGCCCTCAAGAATTATCTGCCAAAGTTAATGAAAGATATTTGGATATAGGAAAGTCAAGAAGAACGTTCCAGAATGGAACTTTAAAAGCTGATATGCAATGGTTGCATACAAGGCCTGTCACAGATCTAGATCAGCCAGAATCGGAGAAAGTACATAACTACACTAATTACCAAATAGTGTGTATGTTACAAAATATTGATGATCTAGCCAAATATGTCTTAGAGGTTAAAGAACATATCAAAATATTGCATACCAGTTATGATGCACTCTTAGGGGATCAGCATGAACATTCCCAGCAACTCAATGATATCAATTCTAACATGGGAATTATCGCAAAATCTTTAGAGCATCTTAAGAATGCTCTTCCTGCTCCTGTTTCCCCTCCACATTATAGAGCAGTTGATCTATCCAGTCCAAAGCTTAACTTCTCTTCATCAGTTCCTGAATCCTCAGTTCCAGAATCCTCTACCAAAAGCATTCTTTTTAAAGGGGTAGAGAATATTGACATTACAAAAATTGAAAAGGTCCAAAAAGGAATATCTTTAGCTACAGAAAAGATAGCACTCATGAGGAAAAGATTACAAGAGCTTCCTTCTGTGGAAAGTTATAGATTTCCAAAGCAGTATGTCAGTCTAAGAAGTTTGTTAGAAAATGGCCAACCATCTGCTCCTAAAATCATTTTTGCTATGTCTGGAGTAACTGGTACCACTAGAACCCCTGGTGATCCTACTCAAGGAGAATCAAGTTCTAAAAGGGATAGGACTGAGCCATTTAATTTCTCACATAAAGGAAGAAGGAATACTACTGATGATACAGCCCATGGAGCCTCAGCCACAAGCCCTTTCGGGAGATATACTGACAATATCCAAAATATCAATGCCAGAATGAACAATCCTAGCAATAGTGGTTATGGGAATACTTTGTTAATCAATATTGATTGCTTGGATTCAGATGCAGTTGTTGATGTCTTACATAATCTGTATGCTTGGGCATTGCAAAGAAAGGCAGAATCCCGTGCTGATTGGCCTGATATATTAACTCAGATTTCTTGGTCATTTACTGGTGTAGTCAAACAATGGTGGGACAAACTTTCCGAAGAAAATAACAATGCAATAATTGAGGAAGATGATGATCCACCAAAAAGACTGTTTGATGCCTTGAGACATGAGTTTGTTGGTGCAGTACCTGAAAATTCTCACCATCATGCACAGTTATTTTTATCTCAAAGATTATGTGACATTGATCATTTGCAAGATTATTACTGTGTTATGCAAAATTTACTTTACCAAGCTCATGATTCTCATAATGCTGCATATTTGAGATATTATATAGCATCAATGCCAGGCAAAATACCAGATCTGATTAATCAACACATAGATGAGCATAAGATGAATCTAGAAGGACAATCATTTGCAGCTATTCATCAATTGATTGTCTCTATTCTACAGAGAGAATGTGCTGCAGAAAAGGAAAAAAAGAACTTTAAAAAGAAAATGCATTTCAGCACAAAGTTGTGTAATAACTTCAAAGAAACCTATGGTTTTGGGTGCCATAAAAGCAAAAAGAAAAAGGTTTCTAAGTATTCTTGTTCTTGAAAAACAAACAAATATTTCCCCAAGAAAAAGAAGTATTATTCTCCCAAGAGATCATTTAAAAAAGGAAGGAGAATGGTATTCCGGAAAAGATCTAAACCTTCTAAGAAAGTTGTCTGTTTCATCTGTGGAAAGGAAGGACATTATGCAAGCACATGTAGTCAGAAGAAGGATAAGAAACAAATGAAGGCAATAAATATTTTCTCCACTGTTCATGATCCTCAAGATTGGGATTTAATATCTCATTCTGATGGAGAATATTTTGAAATCTCCAGTTCTTCTGATTCTGAAAATTGTGAAATTCCTGATATTGGGAGAATGACAATAGAATCTGAGTCTTCTGATTCAGATGAAACTTTTATCCCTGATATTAGAATGTTCTCTTCTAATTCCTCAGAACATTTGCAGGTGAAGATTGCAGCAGTCAAAGCTGAGATAGCAATGCTTAGTCCAGTCCAGTTTACTGCTAGAAGGAGATTGCAAGAAAAGTTAGAAGGCTTAGAGAGACAGCTGCCTTCTAAATCAAAAAAGAAAACTTTTGAAGAAGATGATTTCATTGAAGAAGAATTTGATTCAATGTTCAAACCATTGTCAATTGCTGCACACCCAAAAGAAGGTATGGATACAATCAATTCTCTTCAAAAGAAAATTGCAGATCTAGAATCTTCTATCCATCATACTAGAGAAGAAATGGTTAATCTATCAGCAAAATTGCAAGTTCTTATTTCTGAGTATGATGAATGTAATTCTAGATTATCATCTGTTCTGCTAAGAGAACCTCCCAGAAAAGATCCAGTTGTAATAGCAGAACCAGTCATAGAAGAAATGAAGATTATGGGGATTGGTGACAGAGTAGTTATTCCTATTAAGATTAAATTGCCCAAGATTAAGGAATATACTCTGGATGCACAGATTGATTTAGGAGCAATGAGAAGCTGTTGTAAATATGGTGCTATTCCTGCTCATTTTTGGAATCCCACAAAGCTCCATTTCCGGGCTATTACTAAAGATTTGATGGAGATTAATCATATAGCCCCAAATTTTCCCATCTGTTTAAATGATGTTATTGTTAAAGTAACTTTGTACAGTTTTGATACAGGTTGTGATTTTATTTTAGGTCAAGATTTTCTGAATGATCTTCTCCCAGTTACTTTTGGTAAAGGTACAGTTACATTTACTACCAAAAGTGGTCCTGTTGAATTACCATCCTCAAGTGATTATCGAGTTAATGTTGCTCCAGCAGAAGAAGACCAGCTTCAGCATTGTCTGCAAGATCTCACTAAGATTAATAGGATTGTAAAAAATGTCGAGCTTCATGGTCCACATGTTCTGGAAAAAATTTCTACTAAGCTTCGAGCAGATTGCACTGCCAGTAGTCCAGATGCTTTCTGGACAAGGGAAAAGTATTTTGTAAGTCTTCCCTATAAAGAAAATTATACTCCTAAGCCACAAAAAGCCAGTGCAAATCACATGAGCCCTTCTGAACAAGAACTTTGCAGACAAGAAATCAGCTAGTTGTTAGAACAGAAATTGATTGAGCCTTGCAAAAGCCCTTGGGCTTGCCCAGCTTTTTATGTTAACAAGCATAGTGAACAAAAACGTGGGAAAAAGAGGCTTGTTATCAATTATAAAGCTCTAAATGATGCATTGCTCCCTATTAGGTATCCATTGCCTAATAAAGAACTTCTGCTTGCCAAGATAGCTAATGCCAATGTTTTCAGTAAGTTTGATTTAAAGAGTGGTTTCTGGAAAATTGGCATCATTCCTGCTGATCGCTACAAGACTACCTTCACAGTTCCTCATGGCCAATATCAGTGGACAGTCTTACCTTTTGGTCTTAAAAATGCTCCCTCTGAATTTCAGAAAAGGATGGAAGATATTTTTGCTGGGGAAGAGTATATTATTGTATATATTGATGATTTGCTTGTTTTTAGTCGTGATGTAAATAGCCACAAAAAGAATTTAGAACAATTTTATGAGCTGGTTTATAAGCATGGTCTTATGCTTTCTAACTCTAAAGAAAAGTTTCAAATTGGAAAGGTCAGAATAGACTATTTGGGTTTACATATAGAAAAAGGACGAGTTAACCTGCAGCCCCATGTTCTTGTTCACTTAACCAAGTTTCCTGATGTAATTCCAGATGTCCAAACTTTGCAAAGGTTTTTGGGTTGTCTTAATTATATAAGACAATTTTATGAGAAACAGGCAGATGATACCAAGGTGCTTCAAAACAGGTTGAAAAAACAAGCATCAGGATGGACAGATGAAATGACTGAGGCTGCTAGAAATATTAAAAGCAAGGTAAATGATTTGCCAAAGTTGAAACTTCCTGATTCTAATCTTCCTTTTATTCTTTAAACAAATGCTTCTAACCACACATGGGCTGTTGTTCTTCTCCATAAGCATGGAAGAAAAGAATTAGTTTGTGCATATTCCTCTGGAACTTTTAATGATACTGAAAAGAAATATCCTTCTTCACATAAGGAGATTCTTGCAGTTAAAAGAGGAATTAAGAGGTTCAATTTGTTCCTGAAAAGTGTGAGGTTTATTGTTCGAACAGATTTAAAGCATATGAAAAATATCTTGGCAAATAAGAAGCTGCTTGAACAAGGAAGTACCAGATTATTGAGATGGGCTATTTGGCTTGAAGGTTTTGACTTTGATATTGTCTACAAGTCTGGTGCAGAAAATTATCTTGTTGATATGCTTACCAGAGAAGGTGCAGAAACACCCAAAGAAATCAAAATGTTCTATCCTCTTCACCAACATGAGGCTTCATCCAGTTCAGTTCAGTCTAATCAGAGTCAATATAAGAGAGTCACTCATATTGTTATATGTAGTCACTGTCATTATGAGTTTTTTTTTGAGTGTTTTGTAAAGAAGTATTCTGTCTTACCATTTGAAGTCAAACAGATGATATTACAGAAGTGGTTTAATTCTGATGAAGCACAGTGGTCTTACACCAAAGAGTTGCCCTATAGAATTAGACCTTGGAAAGTTTACTATGCCTTGTCTAGAGAACATAATCCCATCTATTTTGGTTGCATCCAAAACATAGATTGGACCTGGTCAGATTACTTTTCTATCCATTAGAGAGCTAGAATCCATGGGTTAGTCAAGGTCATATTCTATGCAGTAGCTATTGATCCTTCTAATAATTGGTGGAGTCCGTGGTTTAAGTTATTCCTGTTTAAGTATATGCCCAGAGCCACTTATATTTCTGATAGGAATTTTAGAGAGTTTGTAAATATCTTGAGTTGGGAACTCCATGTTGCAATCCAGAACGATTTTGCTCTGGAGTTTGATTTTGTACACTCAAAGACCACAGTCCTGATAGCAGATGAAAAGGATGAATCCTTTAAACTTTCAGTAAAGTTCAAAGGACGTATCTCAGTTGATGAAGCAGACAGACCACCTCACTTCTACACTTTTCCATTCTATTGTTGTCTGCATGAACAAGCTCCTCCATGGTTAGATGAGTCTATTCCTTATGAAGTCCTTGCTCCAGATGTGGATGAAGAACTTATCAGTCTAAATCAACTTTATCGGCCAAAAGATGAGCAAGCTGCTCGTGACATGTATGAATATGATTATGATGACAGAGCAAACAGTGATTGATTGTAAGGATCACTCGATTGAAATCCTTGCATAGCTTATGTATATATTCGGTTTCCGTGGGATTTATGCCAATTAAAAATCTCCACTGTGTAATAATTGTACTTAAAAGAGCCGATGTCCTAGATTCCGGCCTTGCTTTTGTATTAATTATATTGGGTCAGATTCGATCCCCATATGGCCTAGCCTCCAAGGGACAAGATAACAAGTGGTTGTCCCCACTTGCCCGAATATTAGGTACAATTTCACTATTCATTTACTTAACGTACACTCATGACTGGTATCTTGCATGATAGCCTATCCGAGGATAGATTTTTTTTGTTTCCGGTATTCGGTAAAAGTAGGAACCGGATGACTGGCTAGATTTCTATATATACTCCCTCCTCAACCTCATTTGGACATTCGGAGATTGAGAGTTTGAGAGTGTCTTGGGTCTGAATGTGAGCCTTGTCTTCCTACTCTGCATCTGCGCGAAACCTCGCGATCTGCTTGCATCACGGTGACTAAGTCTCAAAGTTTGAGTCTGTTTTTGTAAACTCTGAGTGAGAGTCTGTAACTGGCCAGAAAGCCTCCAGTGAGCACGCTCATACTATGAGTTGCTGTATCTGGTAAATGCCATTGCAGTCAATCTTTGAAAAGAGTTGCTGAGTCTGTATCAAATCTCCCTGCTCTGCTTCTGCGGGCATTCTGCCTGATCTGCTAGCATCACGGAGTTATATTCTGATGTATCTTGTATCTGAGTTTCAATAAATTGTTATGAGTGAGTATCTTTCAGAAGTGGTATGAAGCTTGTGTATGTGCGATCAATCTATTTGTAAATTTGGTAAATCTTGGCTTATCAGTAGATTAGATTAGGATAGAAATAAATTGCTCTAATCAGACCAAAATTTGAGCCAAAAAGAAGAAAAATAATTGTTTCTAACATGCTTAAAATCTTAACCAAGAAAAAATATAAAAAGAAACAGCTCAAAAAGATCAAAACCAGATTTGAAAGAAAGAATGAAGGATGTTTTTTATTTTTCAGATCTTAAGCCTTCACAATTTTGTTTAATTTTATGCAAAATTTCAGTCTATGTGCAGTTTTTTTTTATGCCATAGTCACTTTAGCAAATCAGAAAGCTTAATCCTGGTTTGACTGTCTTTTAAATTTATGTTTTAGAAAATAGAGAATAAAATATGTCAGATAGCTTAATCCTGAGAGATAGTAGCTTAGGTAGAGAATTTATGAGTTCAATAGTTTAATCTGAACTCATGGAAGAAATAAGGGTAGATTTAGACTAGTTTTTCCTGTTTTAAAAAGAACAAAATGTTGATGTCAAATGTTTGCAAGTCCAAGTGCACCTTATGAAGAAAAAATGTTAGGAAAAGTAGGCTATGTAGGTAGTTGTTTTGGAGATAGATCATTCTATTTGATGTAAGTACTGACCATCTTTTAAAGTAGCATGATCAAAGAAGAAGCAGGTTTTCAATGGATACGGCACAGGTTTGCATCCCAGAGATAAAATTCTGAAGTTCTTGACACCTCCAAGGAGCTGCCATCCCCAAGTGGAGCCGTTGTTAGCCATCAGTAAATTTTGACATAGCAAATGATGGCTAAAACAGGTCTTGAGCCTTCAAGAGATTATTTTTAGAAAAATACTCATTCTTGAAGCCTTATGGTGTTTTCTAAAAAAACAATCTTCACTGTTGTTCCTTCGATGTTGTTCCTTCACTGCTATTCCTTCACTATTGTTCCTTCGATGCTGTTCCTTCACTGTTGTTCCTTCACTTTTATTCCTTCACTGCTATTCCTTCTCTGTTGTTCCTTCGTTGTTGTTCCTTCGCTAGTGTTCCTTAACAGCTATTCCTTCACTGTTGTTCCTTCGTTGTTGTTCCTTCCCTGTTATTCCTTCATTGTTGTTCCTTCACTGCTATTCCTTCACTGTTGTTCCTTCGCTGTTGTTCCTTCACTACTATTCCTTTACTGTTGTTCCTTCACTGTTGTTCCCTTCCCGCTACGCAACAAAAAAGGTGACATCACCCCAGCCCCACCACATGTTTCCACCGCCCATCTTTCTATTTTTCGCACTCACCCATGACCGTTGATCTTCGGCCCGAAGATCTAACGGTCCCAAACACATATCGCGCTCATTCCCAACGAAACTGCCTATCCACTTTTTCGCTCCAATTTTCAAATTAAACCCTTTTTTCATAGGTTTTGTTCCTATAACCTTCTCCACATGCAATTTCTCCTCCTCACTACTCCTTTCACCCCCCGCCCAGCCTTTGAAAGAAGTTTAACCCAATACGCGCAGGATTTTATGTAATAGTTTGTTTATATTGCAGGTTTCATGGCGGATGAGTTGTAAAGCCATCCCATAGTCACGATAAAGTAACAAAGGGTCAAGGATGATGATCCTCAGGCCAAAATCATGAAGAAAGGGATTCCACAGGTTCAAAATCATGGTTTGATCGGTGCCTCATGAGCATTGGTTATACAATGAAACCCTAGGCGTGCCAAAGACACCTGTACATTAACAAAGGAAACAAAAGAAGAACAGTGAAAGACAGTGGAGATTAAAGTTAAAGGTTAAAGTTAAAAAATCGAAGATTTAAAGACTTAACCGATGATTTACAAAGATAAAGACACAGTGAATAAAGTAGAGAAATGCTTAAAGCATAAAAGGATTAAAGGCCCGAAGATGATTATAGAAGTCCAAAAGCAATAACAAGGGTTTAAAGAAACAAAGAGAGACAGATCAGTCAAGAAAGCCTCCAAATGCCACATCAGTGAGGCAATTAATCCTCAAAATTCCACCTACCAGCTAAATTTGCCTAAAAAGAATACACAGTTAATGCACAGTCAAAGATATTTTTCAAAAGACAACTCAGAAGTAATTTCCAGCTACCAAAAAAGCCTCAAAGTCAACAAAAGTGACTAAAGTTGATGAAACTTAATGCAAAATCCAATTAACAGAGTTAAAAACATCAGATTATTTCTCCATTTGGCCCTTCAAAGGCCGAGAAGCACTTACTCTATATTAATTGAAAAAATAACCCTTTCTTTCACTCCACCTCCTCATTCCTCTATAAATACTTCTCTAGAAGACAGTATTATGGGGAGTTGAATACTTATCAAGTGTAAATAGCTATTGAGGTTGTTGAAGCTCTGTTTTGTAATTGACTAAAGATAGGCTGAGATGAGAAGTTTGAAGCTGTAAAAGACCCAATACACTTGAAGATTATAACTGGTTTGAACATCAAATACATAAGTTGATTTATGGGATCCTAGTTTATGTCAATGGTGATGTTTTTCATACTGTAATTGTCATTTATCTCATTTTTTTCATATTGTCCACTATTCTCTGATAAAGAACAACAAATATAGATTAGGATTCACTGTCAAGTACCCTAAATCTCACTGATAAATCTTTATCTTTATGTTTTCTTCCAATGTTGTTTTGAGGATAATCCAATCGAGTATAACCAGCGAAGTGTTTGTAAGCCCATGTTTATTGAGTATAACTTGAGACATTGTCTTTGAAAGTTCTGGAAAAGTCTGCTAATTAAAGTTAAATTAGAGAAGTTTATGGTTAGCGATGTCCTCTAGTTTATCTCCAACAGTTGCTTTGAAAAGATCCCTTAAGAGTATGTCAAAAGCAGGATAGGTTCAAATTCCTTACCTGATCTTAGGCTATTTTTTATGTTTATCATGAATGTTTTCCTTTAATAATATGCTGAAAGTAGGCTAGTTTAAAAGTACTTACTTGATCTTAAGCTATTCTTTGTTTTTAATGTTTTCCCTTAAAATTTTATCAAAAGCAGGCTAGTTTAAAATTACTTACCTGATCTTAGGTTACTTTGTGTCTTTCCATTAATTGCATGCAAAAAGCAGGCTAGTTTAAAAGTACTTACCTGATCTTAGGCTGCCCATTGTTTTTCTTGTGTGTTTGTTTCCTTCACAACATTTATTATGTTTCCATATCACAAATCAATATAAAGAATCCTTTGACATAGATGACTTGCCTCATGGACCACTCTTGAAACTTGTTGTGCAATTAAATCCTTTTGTGACTCCATAGCCCAATGGATTGATATTGTTTCTTAATTTTCCTATCAACTGAACCATTTTGTTAATCTGCTCACATATTTACCCTTCAAAAGACTTCCTTCATTTTGATGATATTCTACCCAACCAAAACCAAAACAAACCCTTGTACTTCATAACTAGCCTAATATCATATCATAAGCCTAAAATATCATATATTTGAAAACAACACACATAGAGAGATCCCTCTCTGAATATAGGATGGCTAGATCCTTAGTTTCCAAAGCGGTTTTGATGTAGGCTCTACAGCATTTGTACTTGCCAATCTTGCAAAATATGGAGTCCTAACACATACAACTCTTTTTCATGTGTAGGATAATTAGTTACAACGCCATTGAATGTTTCAGAATGAAAAGCGATAGGATTACAATGCGGAAAAAGTACTGCGCCCATGGCATAATCACTAGTATCGGTTTGTATCTCGAATGGTTGTCTCAAATTCGATAATGCAAGGACAGGAGATGAATTGATCATCTTTTAAAGTTTCAAAATATTTTTGTTTTTTATCTCCCCATTGGACGCATTTCTTAGCACTTGTCACTATATGCATAGGAGCTTCTATGGCAGAAACGTTAGCAATAAACTTTCTCCAATACTGAGTTGTGCCTAAGAAACTTCTTACCTCGGTTATTTTTTTGGGAGAGGGCCAATTCACAATGGCTTCCACCTTAGAAGGATCAATTCTCAACTCGCCTCCTCCTACAATATGTCCCAAATAAACCAAAGAACTCTTTCCAAATTCACACTTTGACATCTTAAGAAATAATTTCTCTTTATTCAAAACATCAAGCACTCTTTTCACATCCAAGACATGTTCTTCTCTTGTTTTTCTGAAAATGAAAATATCATCTAAATACACAATCACAAAGTCATCAAGAAATGTGTTACCACCCAAAAATAAATTCAAAACATCATTGTGTCAAGTTTGGTTTTGGTCATGGTTCAAAATTGGGTTTAGAAGTCAATTTAGGATTTGATCAAGAGTAGGTTAGATTTTCATAAGTTCAAAGCCCATCCTTAAGTTCAAATAAAGTATTTTTTAAGGTCCATTCATTGTCAAGTATCCATAATTTCCATTGTGGGTCATTTCCTAAAGTTTAATGTCAAAACTAGTCAATTAGCTAAGAAACCTCATTTTTGTAGCGCCACTAGTTTAAAAAAGTTGATTTGCACTACGAAAATGCTAATAGTTTCGTAGCACAAACAGGAAAAAATACACTGTAGGCACTATGAAAGCACGGTTCCTTAACTATCTTGTCATCTAAGATGGAAAAGGTCAGAAACCATTGGGAAATGGTAAGTTAGTGGTATGATGAGTCAGTTAATAATGAGATTCAATGTACTTACCCATGTTGTAGTCATCATTGTCATGATAGGGTATGAATGAGGTATCATTCAGTTATGAGATGAAATTTTAAATTCAAAATCTTGCCTAATTATTCATTCTCGTCTCCTTTACCTCCATTCGAGATGTCTAAGCACTAAAGTGTTAGAGACAAAACTATGGTTGTTTTATACAAAGGTTTTCTTCATCCTTATCAAGCGATGCTAATATAAATTAATCAAGCGAGGCCGTTGTTTCTCATTTTCAAGCGAGGCTGAATAACTTTATCAAGCGAGGATGGTAGGATTTATGAGAAGCATGGCAGAGGAAAAGAAAGTTCACAGAGGGGGACACCGCTTAAGGCATGAGCCTGAAGATATGAAGGCCATAATTGAAGACCCAGCAGTGATGGACGCGTTCAGAAGAGTAGGTTGTCTTCAGTTCTGTGAAAAGTTGCAGGGTTGCCACACACAGGTGTCCAAAGAATTTGCCTTGAAATTCAATGGAACAACTACCAAGGTCGTGATGCTAAGTGTGTCAATTACACCAGAGATTATTGTTGTTGTTACAGAGATACCAAGAGGTTAAGAAACTTGGTTTAAAAGTTTCAAATTTGATATGGAGCCATGTAAAGAGTTCATGAAACCTGAGTATGCAGATATGGACCTCAATAATGCTATCCCTAGAAGTTGCATCAAAGACACTTATGCAAATCTTCTACTCAACATTCAGAGGTATTTTACATGTGAAGGTAGATATCATAAGGTTTACACATATCATTTCAAGCTGCTTCTTCATTTCATTGGTAAGATTTCACTTGATTTTCCCTTTTATCTACATAGGAGTCTTGCAAAAATGGCTGATAAAGTACAAGCCAAATCTGAAGGTAGTGAAACATCCTTGTTTCATCATGGTTTAATGAAGTTATTGATTTTAGATGAGCTTCAGAAGATAGGCACGGATTGGTCATCTTTTTTGTTTATAAAAGGTTTTGAGTTGGAAACCCTAACTCCTGCTAGAAACCCTAAAACTAAAGGAGTTCCATCACCACCAGCAGCAGAGACTATTCAACCTATAGTTGCAAAACCACAGGAATTTGAAAAACTAAAGCCAAGGAAACAGGTTGAGAAAAGGGCAGAGCAGACACAAATACTTGACACACCAACTCCATCACCTGCAAAACAGAGGTCAAAGATTGTCAAAGAGGAAAAACAGAAACAAGTTTTCAGAAAGTAGGAAATCAAAAGACTAACAAGAAGCCAAGCAATGGCATTAAAAGGAAATATAGTTGCTACAGCTACAGAGGACAACCTAGTAATAAAGGGAAATTAGATGACATCCTGCATGTTATTGACATAGAGAAGACACCCATTGTTCAAGATGAGTTCATTGGAGAAGATGAGCATAAACAGAAGAAGGCTAAGTCTACAAAGAAGCTTGATTTTAAGGGTGAAAATTCAGCCTTCGTCTTTCAAGCAAGAAAACCTATAACTAGGCATGCTAAGAAACTCAAGGAAGGCAGCAAGGAATTTCAAGAACCTATCGAGATAGCTAAATCCCCTGAATAATTGGTTGATCTCTCATCACCTACAGTAAATCATGCAGCCAGCAAAACAAAGAAGGGGAAAGAAGAAATGACAGAGTTTCAACATCTTGAGGAGAAATTGAGGTTGGAAAACCAAGAAATTGTTGTGATGAGAAAGAGGGCCAGAAAGCAGAGTATTGAGAAGGCAGAGTTTAAATGAATGAAGGCATTGTGGGAAGGTCAAACTGGTTCTATTTCTGAAACTCCAAGCAGTGCAGAGTAGTTTTTCACATGGACTGTCCCAGCAATAAAGGAAGCCAAATTTGTCAAAGTAATAAATACTCACTTGAGAGCTAATAACAGGAGACTTAAAGATCAAGTGGAGGACTTGGAGCAGTCGATGAATTTGATTACTGATGAGTTAAAAAGCAGAGGTATTAAGATAATAGTCATAGAAGAGCATATAGCTAAATCAAATGAAAATGAGCAAGGGACCTCATGAAGGATGGAATGACTGTGTTTTTCACTTGATATGTTTTTTAAAAGATGAAATTAGATTGATTCTGAGTTTTTGGCACATTTGCAATTTTCATTTTGGAAATTTTTTGACAAAATTTCCCACTCAGCAGTTTCGTAGCTTAGACAGTGTAAAAAGGGAGAAAAGCGCTATGAAACTGCTGTAGAAAATTTTCTTGCCCTTTTTCATCAAAATTTGAGGGGTAAAACAATGAATCAAGGACTTAAATTGATAGGGATGATGTATTTAAAGTCAATTAAGATAATTTTGGAGGACAAAAGTCAAAAAATTGAAGAAAAATGGGGTAAAGGACAGCGCTATGAAACTGTTTTTTTTTCGTAGTGCAGTGTATTACAACCCATTTGAACAGTTTGGAGATGGTTTTGGACGGCTGGAACTTAAGGAGGAGGTTTGGCATGTGTTAATTCAATTTCTAATAGCTAAGGAGTTCGAATTAATGAGTTCATGATGGTCAGAATGTTCCAAGAGTCCAAAGGACCCTATGCCTAAAAAACAGGGGGATTGTTTCCTATTTTAGTGGAGGATAGAAATATGGTCATGAAGAGTTGAAGCCTAAAATGCAGATTTGACCATGTGTGAATACACTTGGCAAATGATGTAATTTAGTTTAGATAAGGTTGTTATGGATAGAGATAAGGAGTTTGAATCCTATTTGTAATAGGACTATTTAGTAGATTAGCTGTCTTTTTGTAATAAATACCATGTCATATGGTTATGAAAGGTGTCAAGAGTTAGGAATTTGATCTATCTAGCACAAGATAAGATTATCTCATGTTGTAAATGGTCTATAAATGACCAATAATTTGAATGTATCAGGGTTGGACATTGTTTAGCAAAAGACTGTGTTTATTGTAATTGACTGGTTTTCAGCTAATACAGTAGATTTCTACTTAACCAACTTTAGATTCATAAGGATTTTTAGTGTGTTCTTATTCTATTTGCATCTCTCTATTATCCCATTGTAGTGGAGTTTGTCTATGTTACTCAGAATTCATCTTCGATGCTCTGACTTCCTATATAGATGAACTGACTGTGTTTTTTACAGTTTCACATGTGTATCTCTTGACTAAAACTCTGATATGCCTCAACTTCCATGTTAAGTAGATTTATTGGTTTACTGAAACTATTTTGACTCCATAAGCCCAATGTGTACTTGCTGATGTTATTTTCAACCTACATTTATCATCTATTTGATTATTACCCCACATAGATTTAGCCATCTATATTTTATCAAAAATCATTAACCCTTGAGAGAGCCCTCTCAGGTTGAGGAGGCTAAGCCTCAATCAAATGATTGGTTTGAAATAGTTACGTAAGATTGATTTGATTAGCATTTTATCAAGTCCAATTTTGTGATAACATTTTTGGTGCATCTACCGGGAGTCTGAAGATTATATTGTCCCGAAATATTGAAGTTGAACTTCTGAAGGTAGCAGGAGCTCATGAAGCTTTTCGAGGTTGCATCTACCTTGGTGACTCCATTCAGAATTTATATGATCAAAGGTTGCTTCAAGAAGGAGATACACAAGGATTAATCTTGACCCAGATCCACCTACCATCGTGGACAATCCAAACACCATTTCCAAAGGCAGTCAAGGAATTTCTAAAATATCAGGTACTCCACATTCAAAAATCCTTGTCCTCTGAAATTTTAAGAAGTCCTGAAGATAAAACAATTGATGATAAAATTCAAGAGATTTTGTTTAGATCAGAAAGTGAAAAAGAGCTAACTGAAATTGTCTTAGACTTGCATAAAAGAGGTATTGATACCTCAGCTCTAGTAACACAAGAGTCTATGGAGTAACAATGAAAACAATGGAAAAGTTGATGGATAGGTTAGCCCTTGGGAATACCTCTGCTCCTCCTGCACAACATGAACCTCAATTTAGAAACCCTCAGTTCAGGAGACCTCAGAATCAGCAAAGAGCAAGGAAAAGAAGAAATCAACAGCCTGATCCTCTAGTGAGACCTCCTTTCCAACATAACTTGATTGATGAAGAAGATGATCCTGAAATTCCTTAAGAGTCTATTCACTGTTTAGATGAATAAATGTTTGGAATTTTCTTGACTAAAGAAGAACATGATCAATCAGACCAAAGTAATCATGGAGAGGAAACATCAGATTATCTAAAGGGGTATCAACATGCTATTTTTGAGATGCAAAAACAATGTAATCTCAGAAATAGAAATGTGCCTATCATTGCAAACAAAACACAGCCTAAGAAAGATACACCTAAGGTTGTTGATGGAAAGAGAGATGCTCCTAAGGTCGTTGAAGGTAAGAATGATACACCAACTCTTCCTCCTATAAAAGAAGCTGAAAAAAATGTTTCTGTTTTCAGCCTTGAGAATGAAATTTCTAAGGTTAAAATATCAGTCTCTTTTGGTGAGATTCTCAAGGTAAATGAATATAGAAGCAAGATTGTTAAAATGTTGAATTCACAACCAGGAGCTGCTGATACCTTGAATGTACTAGAGGATCATCCAACCATATACTTGGGTCCAAGACTAGAAGATGAACAGAATGAGGAGGTGCCTCATTTTTATGTGAGCCTTAGCATTCACGACATGACATTGCATAATGCTATGTTGGATTCAAGGGCCTCTCACAATATTATGCCCAAATTAATCATGGAAAGAATGGGGTTAGAAATAACTAGGCCATATAAAGACTTGTTTTCTTTTGATTCGAAAAGAGTTCAATGCATTGGTTTAATTAAGGATGTTTTTGTTGGTCTAACGCAAGTTCCTACTAAAGTTATGGTCGTGGACATTGTTAGCCACCTATAATATTTTTTCAAAGCAAACAAGTGGCTAAATATGTTTCTGAGTCTTCAAGAGAAACATTTCCTTTGTAAATCTATCATTCTTGAAGCCTCCATGTGCCTTATATCCTTCAAATAACCTTCACTGTTGTTTCCATTGATGAACCATGTTGTTTGTGAAAGAGGCTATTCTCAGAAAGGCCTCCATTTTCTCCATTTCACTCCCACAAATTTCCCCATTTTTCATTCTCATTTCCTTCACAAAAATTCCTCTATAACCCTTCATTCAACCTCCATCTCATCCTAAACCCCTTCTAAACCTTATATTTCCCTGTATTTGGTTTTAAAATTCCTTCTTTTTCCTACTAGAACCCTTACTTAGGCCTCAAAATCTCTATTTTAGGCCTAAAAACAGCCTTTTGCACTTCTGAAATCATTAGCCCCCGAGGGCTTATCTCCTTTAGCCCCTTCCTCCATGCGTCCTAAAGCCCCGCAATCAGGTGCTTAAAATACAAAACCCCCATGTAAGAGTCTTTCCTCCGCCTATTTTAAATTTCCCGACAATATGGTTTTCGATAGATCTAGACCATTGATCTATCCAGATCAATGGTCATCAAGCTCCACCATTCCGCATGTCTATCCTCTCTTACCTTTCCCTCCAATCAAACCCACCCCCTCTTTTAATCTTAACCGTCCATTAAAAAGATCTGACAATCAGGACTTAACCCGATGGCTTGATACCTTTCCACTACGAGACAAAGTATTACGTCACCATGGGTCCCACCACACCTTCCGCCCGCGCATCTCACCTGCTATCACATTCATTCCGCACTGTCCGATCAACACATCGTGATCCGACCGTTGACACTCCATTTCACAAAATCTTTGCGCCACAGGTTTAATGCCCAAAAAAATTGTGAAATGGGCGGTAATGGGAGTGACACACGTAAGATGGTGTATGGAATCGCATTCCATCTGCGCAAAACCGCCTTCCCCCATTTTATTTTGCAAAAATCATTCTTGTTCTCCCCAAACCACCCTCCGCAACGTGACTTCAGCTTTTAATCATAGCCGTTGATCTCTGAGATCGAACGGTCCATGTTATATCACGTCTTCGTTCACCTACCATTCGTTTATCCTCCCAAACGATTTCACCAAACAATCTCCACCGTAGATCATCCCGATCTAATGGTCTACGTTTATCCTTGCGCCTAAACCTCCAAAGAACCTGGTTAGCTGCTCTGCCAGGATTTTTCCCCCATTTTTCCGTTGCGCTCACCTTTTCCATCACTGCTTCTCCATCCCCACGAGCCTCCAAAGCAGCCATCCTCACTCCCTTAGGTTTTTATAACGTGTTTATCATGTTTTTGCAGGGTTTACAGGTGGTGAATTGATTCTGTCTCCACAGTCATGGTTATGGTGATATAGAGCATAGAAAGCCAGCCCCGGAGCCAAAGATAGCAGAGGAAGACATCCCTGAGAGGGTTTAAAACATTTTTTATTGAATATCGGGTTATTGAACCCTGACATAAACCCTCCAGTTACTATGTAGCCTAGATATTCACAAACATAAGTTAGAATAAGCAGCAAAGAGTATCAGAAGAAAAATTAAAGGATTAATGCCTAATGATGAAGACTTAATGCTTATAATCCAATGTTTAAAAGGATAAAGGACACATATAAAGACCATGAATATGATTAAAGAGGATTAATGAGGCCTAAAGCACACATCAAGCCACATCAGTGATTTAATATCAGCAGAACGTTCCTCTCCAAAGAAGGACTAGCTACATGACTTCCTCCATCTTCCATTGAACACCAGAACAATTATTACACTGACAGAGGCTTTTAAAACTGTCAGGACAACAGTTATGGGAGCATGGAAGACCTGCAAGCCAAATTATCCACCTTACTTATCTTAGAAGACAAAACAGAGTACCAGTAGCTAGAGTACTTAAAGAGACATACCTGAAGTTATTGTCAACCTGACAAAGACTTCTAAACCAGCCTAAAGGGTACCAATAGTTAATGCAAAGCCATTATGTAGAGTGGGTAGTTCCTCCCCTCTGTCTTAATGGATCATTTAAGTTCATATTTACTACTCCACCTTCTCATTCACCTATAAGTATTCATTGAAAATTCATTATAAAGGCTTGGGATTTTATTGACTGTTTGAACTATTATTGAGGGGGAGTAGTTGAGTAGTTTGTAATATAGTAGGCTGGGAAGAGAATTTTGGACTATAAAAAGCGACTGGACTCAAATTATGTGACTGGTTTTTCACATCAATTAAACAAGAAGATTCACATGATCCTAGTCTATGTTATTGGTGATGTTTTCCTTACTGTAATTGTCTCATTTCATGTTTTCCATACTGTCCATTATTCTCTGATAAAGAAAAACAAGCATAGATTAGGACATACTGTTGCAAGTACCCTAAATCTCACTGTTAATCTTTATCTCTATGTTTTCCTCTGATTGTGTATTTAATAATAATTGTATAGTGTATAACCAGTGGAGGAATATTGGTGAGCCCATGCCTTGCTGAGTACAACTTGAAACATTATTCTTGAAAGATATTTTCATTTCATGCTAAGTAAATATTGAAACTAGGGAAGCCTATGGTTAGCCCTGTCCTCTATTTTCTTCTCCAACAATTTGTCTTGAAATTTTCCCCGTGAGTTGGTGTCAAAAGCAAAGAAGGTTAAAATTCTTTCTTTGGTCTTAGGCCTTACTCTATGTTTAATCTTAAATTTTTGCTACTATCTGAAACTGGTCATGAGGACTGCTGGATTGTTTCCCTTAAGAGTATGTTGAAAGCAAACTAAGTTAAAATTCTTTACTTGATCTTAAGCTACCCTTTGTGTATTTATTGAGAGTTTCCTTTGAAATTATGTCAAAAGCAGGATAGGTTAAAAGTCCTTACCTGATCTTAGGTTGCACTTTGGTTTCTTTCTTTCACCCCACTTCTTAATTTTCCATCTCAGCACCTATCTAAAGAGATCATTTGGTATAGATGAATTTTCCTATGGAAACCCTTAGATAGTTGTTATGCAAGTAAACCCCTTTCATGACTCCATAGCCCAATGGATTGGCACTTATTTTGACCCATCTTCCCATGCTGAAACATCATGCTACTTTTTTCCTTCTCCACTTCACATAACCTTCTCAGTTAATGATCTCCAACCAAACAAACAAACCAAAACCCCTGTGCTTCATACCTAGCCTAATACCATAAACTGAACTTAAAGATATATCATTCTTTACATTTATAGAGAGATCCCCCTCTGGATCCAGGAGGGCTAGATCCTGAGATCCCAAAGTGGTTTGATGTTGTCTTGTCATTTGGTATTGCCAAATCTGCCAAATCACAGGAACCCCAACATAATGGTGACTCCGCTGGGGACTTTTGAGTAGGTTATACCTGATATACCCTTAGGACCTCAGAAGACCCATAATCTCCTTAGATTGGTATTTAATTGCTGATGGTGGACAACAGCCTGCTTCAAACATCCAAACTCATCCACCTGGTGACTCCACTGGTAGAAGACCCTAAACTGGTTGAGAAGATACAGTGGCCTCCTTTTACAAACATGGATCTAAGTATGGATAGAGAAGCAAAGCTAAATGCGTTTTTGGACAGAATGATGAGAATGGTGCACATACTTAGTGAAAGATTAGAAAGGCATGAGGCTGATACAGATATTGATTTTGTAGAACAACCCATGTTTTCTCCTAATCAAACGCAAACTCAACCTCTACAAGACCTAGACAATGAGCAATACATGTATAATGATGAAGACTCTATAGAAGATGAGGAGGAAGGTTGTCAAGAAATGCTTGATTGCCTACTTATATCTTGTACTATGCTGATAAGAGAACTTCATGACCAAATTGTGAAAGCTAATAGGGAACACTGCTTTGAGGAATCAAGTAACAACTTAGAAAACATAGAATCTGATGTGGAAGGAGAGCCAGCACATATAGGATCTCCCCCTCTAGATTATAACTCATCTCAGATTACTCAAGAAGAGTGGCATCCTGATAATGTGGAAAAAACAACTCATGAGCCTTATATCCAAGCTAAGTGTCATAATAATCATGAGGAATTGTTTGAGATAGAAGAAGATCAGGAAACATTAGAAAATCCTCAAGTTTTCCCTGCAAGCACAAGTGAAGATCCCCCAGAAGAGGCTCAAGAAGACATCCAACCTCCAAATCAGTTAACACAAGAGAAAGAGCAATGTTGTTGTTCTGTCCATGCTGAAAAAGAAATCCCTCTTTTGACAGAAGAAGAAATTGATCAAATATTAAACAAGCAGCATGCCTTTGAAATCTTTTATAAAGAAAACACTCTTGCCCATTCATCTACTGAGCTTTGTTGTACAGATTTGGAAAGCTCCCCTGTAAATCAGAATGAAGAAAGACTTGCTGATAATCCAGTATGTCTAATTGGTAGCATTACTTACATTCATGATTTTCCTAAGTTTGAATTGTTTGATGATGATGTTCTCCAAACAGAAGTTGATCTTGCAGGGCCATCATCAGTAGATTTGTGGGAGGAAAATCAATTTCATCAAATTCAAGAAAGTAATGAGCCCATGAAAGCTATTTATGATACTGATGAGGAAAGTTATGAAAGTCTAGTAGCAGATGAAGATTCATTGAATCTTCACTCTGTTTTATCTCAAATCATCAGTAACAGTTTTCACGTGATTGGAAATCAACAACCTTTCATCTCAAAGTGTGAAGAGGAGAAAATTGAAGAAATTTTTGAGCAGGTTGAAACCAAGGAGCCTTCTCTTGAAAAAGAGGAAGCAATGGAACATAACCCTGCTCAAGAATTCAGTGACCTTTTCACAGAGCTCAGCCCACCAAATATGAATATCCCAGAGCTACAAGAGGACAACACTGTGGTATATGATGAGTCCTCCAGTTCAGAAAATAATGAAGATGAGGAAGAATTTCTTTCTCAAGAGAATATGTTCCTTGATCCAATGGAAGAGGAAGTAATCTTGGTTGAGGCCTACTTGCCAAATACTCACAAGCATGTATCATTTCAAGATCCTTATGCTCATTTCCTACAGACATTTGAAGAAGGATTAAAGGCCATCAAGAGAAACTTGTTACAAACAACAAGAAGCATTTTAGAAGCTTCTGTTAATAAACAAAGAGAATGGGAGTGGCCCTGCCTATCCAACATGCTCAAAGAGATGAGCAAATACCAGTCATGGGATCATCTGATTGACTGGATGTATTGGAAAAGAGAGTTTGTCAGCTAGACATGTAAATATTCCAAATCAGAGTAGGGTAGGTATGAATCTCAATAAAGCTCAGCCTGTGAGAATTTAGTTAGTTGTTGATTTACTTCGAAGAAAAATTAAAAAAATACAAAAATATAAAGAGGAGGGTCCAGACAAGCTCAAAACTTGAACCAACAGAGAAAATAAAAAGAAGCAGCTCTAACAAGATCAAAACCAGAGCTGAAATGAAGAAAGAAAGGTGACTCTAAAAAGCTCAAAATTTGAGTCACAAGAAGAAGGAAGGATGCTGGTGATTTTCAGATCTGAAGCCTTCAAATTTTGTTTTCAATTTCTACAAATTTCAGTCCATGTGAAGCTTGTCTTTGTGCCATGGACCCACAGCAAATCAGACAATCTAATCATGGTTTGTCTGTATTTAAATTTTTGTTTTAGAATGTAGAGAATGAAAATCTGTCAAACAGTTTAATCCTGGCAGATGTTAGTTTAGGTAGAGAAGCTATAAGTCCAACTGTTTAATCTGGTCTCATGGAGAAATAAAGGTAGCAGTAGATAGGTTTATTTTCTTGTTTGCAAAATAATGATGATGTGAAAGGTCTGCAAGTCTAAATGCACCTTGAAGAAAAAATGTTAAGACAGTAGGATGGGTAGGTAGTTGTTTGGGAAAATGTTTTTGCTGATATAATGCACATCATGTATGTAGCAGTTAATCAAAGAAGAAAATATGGTCAAGTACCAGGCATCTGGCCTACTTCCAAAGATTATATCTGAGATTCTTGACACCTTCAAGAAGATGCCATCCCCATGTGGAGCCACTGTTAGCCACCTATAATATTTTTTCAAAGCAAACAAGTGGCTAAATATGTTTCTGGGTCTTCAAGAGAAACATTTCCTTTGTAAATATATCATTCTTGAAGCCTCCATGTGCCTTCTATCCTTCAAATAACCTTCACTGTTGTTTCCATTGATGAACCATGTTGTTTGTGAAAGAGGCTGTTCTCAAAAAGGCCTCCATTTTCTCCATTTCACTCCCACAAATTTCCCCATTTTTCATCCTCATTTCCTTCACAAAAATTCCTCTATAACCCTTCATTCAACCTCCATCTCATCCTAAACCCCTTCTAAACCTTATATTTCCCTGTATTTGGTTTAAAAATCCCTTCTTTTGCCTACCAGAACCCTTACTTAGGCCTCAAAATCTCTATTTTAGGCCTAAAAACAGCCTTTTGCACTTCTGAAATCATTAGCCCCCGAGGGCTTATCTCCTTTAGCCCCTTCCTCCATTCGTCCTAAAGCCCCGCAATCGGGTGCTTAAAATACAAAACCCCCATGTAAGAGTCTTTCCTCTGCCTATTTTACCTTTCCCGACAATATGGTTTTCGATAGATCTGGACCATTGATCTATCCAGATCAATGGTCATCAGGCTCCACCATTCCGCATGTCTATCCTCTCTTACCTTTCCCTCCGATCAAACCCACCCCATATTTTAATCTTAACCATCCATTCAAAATATTTGACGGTCGAGACTTAACCCGATGGCCCGATACCTTTCCACTGCGCGACAAAGTCTTACGTCACCATCGGTCCCACCACACCTTCTGCCCATGCATCTCACCTGCTATCACATTCATTCCGCACCGTCCGATCAATGCATCGTGATCCGACGGCTGACACTCCATTTCACAAAATATTTGTACCAGAGGTTTAATGCCCAAAAATTTTGCGAAATGGGCGATATTTGGAGGGACACGCATCAGATGGTGTATGGAATCGCATTCCATCTGTGGAAAACCGCCTTCCCTCATTTTATTTTGCAAAAACCATTCCTGTTTCCGCCAAACCACCCTCCGCAACGTGACTTCATCTTTTAATCGCAGCCATTGACCTCTGAGATCGAACGGTCCACGTTATATCGCGTCTTCGTTCACCTACCATTCATCTATCTTCCCAAACAATTTCACCAAATGATCTCCACCGTAGATCATCCCGATCTAACGGTCTACATTTATCCTCGCACCTAAACCTCCAAAGCACCTAGTTAGCTGCTCTGCCAGAATTTTTCCCCCATTTTTCCGCTGCGCTCACCTTTTCCCTCACTGCTCCTCCATCCCCACGAGCCTCTGAAGCAGCCATCCTCACTCCCTCAGGTTTTTATAACGTGTTTATCATGTTTTTGCAGTGTTTATAGGTGGTGAATTCATTCTGTCTCCACAGTGACGGTCATGGTGATATAGAGCATAGAAAGCCAGACCCAGAGCCAAAGATAACAGAGGAAGACATCCCTGAGAGGGTTTAAAACATGTTTTATTGAATATCAGGTTATCAAACCCTGACATAAACCCTCCAGTGCCTCTGTAGCTTGTATATTCACAAACACAGGTCAGAAGAAGCAGCAAAGAGTATCAGAAGAAAAATTAAAGGATTAATGCCTAATGATGAAAACTTAATGCTTATAATCCAATGTTTAAAAGGATAAAGGACACAAATAAAGACCATGAAGATGATTAAAGAGGCTTAATGAGGCCTAAAGCACACATCAAGCCACATCAGTGATTTAATATCAGCAGAACGTTCCTCTCCAAAGAAGGACTAGCTACATGACTTCCTCCATCTTCCATCGAACACAAGAACAATTATTACACTGACAGAGGCTTTTAAAACTGTCAAGACAACAGTTATGGGAGCATGGAAGACCTGCAAGCCAAACTATCCACCTTACTTATCTTAGAAGACAAAATAGAGTACCAGGAGCCAAAGTACTTAAAGAGACATACCTGAAGTTATTGTCAACCTGAAAAAGACTTCTAAACTAGCCTAAAGGGTACCAACAGTTAATGCAAATCCATTATGCAGAGTGGGCACTTCCTCCGCTCTTTCTTAATGGATAATTTCATATCTACTACTCCACCTCCTCATTCACCTATAAGTATTCATTGAAAATTCATTGTAAATGGTTGGGATTTTTTTGAATGTTTGAACTGTTATTGAGGGGGAGTAGTTGAGTAGTTTGTAATATAGTAGGTTGAGAAGAGAAGTTTGGACTGTAAAAAGCAACTAGACTCAAAGTATGTGACTGGTTTTTCACATCAATTAAAAAAGAAGATTCACAGGATTCTGGTCTATATTATTGGTGATGTTTTCCTTACTGTAATTGTCTCCTTTCATGTTTTCCATACTGTCCATTATTCTCTGATAAATGACAACAAGCATAGATTAGGACATATTGTTGGAAGTACCCTAAATCTAACTATTAATATTTATCTCTATGTTTTCCTCTTATTGTGTATTTAAGAATAATTTTATAGAGTATAACCAGTCAAGGAATGTTGGTGAGCCCATGTCTTGCTAAGTACAACTTGAAACACTATTCTTGAAAGTTATTTTCATTTCATGCTAAGTAAATATTGAAACTAGGGAAGTCTATGATTAGCCCTGTCCTCTAGTTTCTTCTCCAACAGTTTGTATTGAAAGTTTCCTTGTGAGTTGGTGTCAAAAGTAGAGAAGGTTAAAATTCTTTCTCTGATCTTAGGCCTTACTCTGTGTTTAATCTTAAATGTTTGCTACTGTCTAAAAGTGGTCATGAGGACTGCTGGATTTTTTCCCTTAAGAGTATGCTGAAATCAGGCTAAGTTAAAAGTATTTACTTGATCTTAAGCTACCCTTTGTGTCTTTATTGAGAGTTTCCTTTGAAAGTATGTCAAAATCAGGATAGGTTAAAATTCCTTACCTGATATTAGGCTGCACTTTGGTTTCTTTCTTTCACCCCACCTTAATGTTTCATCTCACCACCTATCTAAAGAGATCCTTTGGTATAGATGACTTGCCCTATGGAAACCCTTGGATAGTTGTTATGCAAGTAAACCCCTTTCATGACTCCATAGCCCAATGGATTGGCACTTCTTTTGACCCATCTTCCCATGTTGAAACATCCTGCTACTTTGTTCCTTCTCCACTTCACATAACCTTCTCAGTTAATGATCTCCAACCAAACAAACAAACCAAAACCCCTGTGCTTCATACCTAGCCTAATACCATAAACTGAACTTAAAGATATATCATTCTTTACATTTATAGAGAGATCCCTCTCTGGATCTAGGAGGACTAGATCCTAATATCCCAAAGTGGTTTGATGTTGTCTTGTCATTTGGTATTGCCAAATCTGCCAAATCACAGGAACCTTAATAGAAATCATGGTAGCAGACATTCCACCAAAGTTTAGTATGCTATTATCGAGGTCATGGGCAACAAAAATCAAAGGTACAATGCAGACGGACCTTACTTATGCCACCATTCATGTTTTTGGTGAGCAAAGAAGACTATATCGAGAGACAAGAATGGTATACATGGTGAGTAGTAAAGACAAACCCCAAAATTTTCCAATTTATGCTCTTTATACTGAACTTGGTTCTGCTATTCTTTTCAATGAGTGGACTAATGAAGTAGAAGAGGAGAGGAAAGTAGAAAATTAGTTCTGAAATTCAGCAGTTTTAAAATCAGCAAACAGAAGATCAACAAGTCAATGATAAGGAGGTGGAAGGTTGGTGGTCATTGCATTTTGATGGATCAGCAGGCAGAGAAGGAGTGGGAGAAGGGATTTGGATCACAAGTCCAAGTGATGAGAGTAAGTTTTTTTCCTATAAATTGAACTTTTATTGCAAGAATAACATGGTTGAGTATGAATCCTTGATTTTGGGCTTAGAGGTTTTGAAAAGAATGAATGCTCAAAAAATTTCTATTTTTGGAGATTCAAAATTATTCATTAAACAAGTTGAAGGTGTTTATCAAACAAAGGATATAAGGATGAGGGAATATAGGAAAACTAGAGAACACAACTCTATTGTTGATTCCCTTGCTATCTCTGCAAGTCTTTTCATTATTTCTATGCATTCCACAGAAAAATATGAGGTTGAGATTCTCCATAGACTAGCTATCCCTAATAATATTACTCATTGGAAATTTTTTGAGGATGATCAACAAGTGAAGAAATTTATTGAGCTGAAAGAAGAGTTTGAAAATATACAAGTAGATCAGCAAAATATGCTTGTTGAGTCTAAAGGGAATTCCGAAGTTTTGCAACTAAAGAACAATTTCATACCAAAGGGACTCATACCTCTTGAAATTTTTTTTGATCATAATGATGTTTTTAAATCCCCTAAAATACAAGTTGATGATGAAGAAGTTGAGAGTTGTAACCTTGGTACAGTAGCTATGCCCAAAATGATTAAACTTTCAAAGTTTCTTTCAGCTGATATGAATTTTAAGTATATTGAAATGATGAAGAGATTCATAGATGTGTTTGCTTGGAATTATGCTGATTTTAAAGAATATGACCCCACTATTATTCAGCATACTATTCCCATAAAAGAAAATGAAAAACCTTTCAAGAAGAAGTTAAGGAGGATCAATCCACTTCTCATGCCATTGATTGAGAAGGAGGTCAAAAAAATCTTTGATGCAAAATTCATTGTCCCAATCAGATTTTCAAATTGGCTTGAAAATTTGGTTCTAGTTAGGAAAAAGAGTGGAAAAATCAAAATATGTATTGACTTCAGAAATTTGAATAAAGCCTCTCTGAAGGACAATTATCCTCTCCCAAAGATGGACCAAATTTTGCAAAATATTGTTGGTTCTTAGAGAATGTATATGCTTGATGGTTTTTCAGGTTATAATCAGATCCTTGTACATCCTGATGATTAGGAAAAACAACCTTTACTACACCATGGAGTAATTTTATGTACGCCAAGATGCCATTTTGTCTCATGAATGCAGGAGCTACTTTACAGAGGGAAATGGATATTGATTTTTCTGAAGAGAAAGACAATATGGTGGTTGTTTATCTTGATGACATAACAGTCTTATCAAGGATGGAAGAAGATCACTTAAAGCACCTAGAAAGAATTCTTCTGAAGTGCAAAAGGTTTGGCATCTCTCTAAATCGCACCAAAAGTATTTTTTCTTTAACTTCAGGTAAATTAATTGGACACATCATTTCTAAATATGGGATTAAGATTGATCCAAACAGGGTCAATGCAATTTAGAAGGTGGATTTTCCAAGAAGCGGGAAGGAGATTCAATACTTCCTTGGAAAGGTAAATTTTGTAAGGAAATTTATTCCTAATTTTGCTGAGATTTTGAAGGACATAACTAGGATGCTGAAGAAGGGACTTGACATTAAGTGGACAGTAGACTCATTTGAGGAGATCAAAATTTCACTTACCCAAGCACCGGTATTGATCAGTCCTGATTTCTCAAAAGAATTTCTGGTTTTTACTTTCGCATCAAAGAATACTATTGCTGGAGTTTTGCTACAAAAGGGACAGCAAGGTATTGAGTAGCCTATTTCCTTATTTAGTAGGACATTATCTAACTCTGAGCTGAATTATAATATCTTAGAGAAGCAAGCCTATGCCTTGGTGAAGGCTATCAAAGATTTCAGAATTTATATTATGCATTCTCATATTGTAGCTTTTGTTCCTAATACTGTTGTGAAAGACATCCTCACTCAAGCCGATCCTGATGGTAAGAGGGGAAAATGGATTGCTAAATTGCTGGAGTATGATATAGAGATTCAGCCAACAAAATTGGTCAAATGGAAAGGCTTAGCAAAGCTTATGGCGCAGTCAAACTTTGACTATATTGACATAAACGTAATTGCAGAAATATCAGAAATTTCAGATGAGGAAGAAGAACTAGTCCCTATTGAAGAGAAATACATCACTTCAGATTGGTACAAGGAGGTTGTTTTTGTCCTACAACAACATAAATAACCTACTGATCTAACAAAGTCTAAGGCAAGGTTTGTAAAGCTAAAATCCTTGAGATATTTTATTTTTGACAGAAATTTGTTTTGGAAGGATACTGGTGGAATTTTGCTGATTTGTTTGCTGGAAGAAGAGGTTGATAAATTAATTGAGTATTTCCACAAAGGAGATTGTGGAGGTCACCATTATTGGAAGGCCACAATGAACATGATTCTTAGATCAGGGTATTATTGGCCTACAATTTTTAAGGATGTCTACAAAAATATTGTTGCATGCCATGAATGCCAAATTTTCAAGCGTAAGAAGAAGCTTGTACCTTTAGCTTTAATGCCTATCTATGTGGAAGCACCATTTCAGCAGTGGGGGATAGATTTTATTGAAGAGATTCATTCATCATCATCAGGAAAACATCGCTGGATTCTCACAACGAATGATTACTTCACCAAATGGATTGAAGAAATCCCAACTAGGCAAGAAAATGATTATGTTATTATTTCTTTTCTAGAAAATAATATCTTGTCTAGTTTTGGTTTCCCCATGAAGATTATATTTGATAATGCACGGGAATTTAAGTCTAAGAAGCTGATCAATTTCTGTCATCAGTATCATATTACTCTTGGGCATTCTACTGCATACTATCTACAAGGGAATGGTCTTGTTGAATCTTCTAACAAGAGCATTGTGAGGATAATCAAAAAGGTATTGCAGGAGAATAAGAAGGCTTGGAATTTGAAGCTGAAGTATGCCTTATGGGCTGATAGGATATGCACAAAAAGGTAAATTGGAACCTCACCATATGAGTTGGTATATGGGGCTGAGACCATTTTCCTACATCTCTAGGGGTACCTGTCATGAAGTTGATTCAAGGGTTAGAAGAAGAACCAAATGCAGACCAGAGGAGAATCAATCAGTTAATAGCTCTGCAGGAGAAGAGGAATGAAGTTTATAACAGCAATCAACAATCTCAAAACAGAATCAAGAGGAAATTTGATAGGAAGATCAAGGGGGAAAGTTTTCAAATTCAGGATGAAGTGCTAAAATGGGAGGCCAGAATTGAAGAGAAAGGCAAACATGGTAAGTTTGATAACTTATGAAAAGGTCCTTTCAAGATAGATGCTTTCGATGGAAAAAATACTTACATATTGCAGGAGATGGATGGAAAATAATATGTTGGAGGACCTGTCAATGGCAGGTTTTTAAAGCATTACTCTTATTAAAAATATGATTGATCATTCATGTCATTCTACATATTCAATTTTATGATTTTTTCTGCTAATAATGACAAGCTAAATCAACAAGCTTGAGCCCGAGCTGAAGGCCATTAGAGCTTGAAGAGAAAGCTTGGAAATTTCAAAGTTTTTGTTTTTGGTCAAGAAAATGGGTAGTAGCACTGGAACTACTGGTTCTTAGTGTACCATAGGGGCACACTATCCCAAGTGGAGCCACTGTTATCACCTAAAAAAAAAATCAAAACATCATTGTGTCAAGTTTGTTTCTGGTCATGGTTCAAAATTGGGTTTAGAAGTCAATTTAGGATTTCGTCCTTAAGTTCAAATAAAGTCTTTTTTAAGGTTTATTCATTTTCAAGTATCCATAATTTCCATTTGTGGTTAATTTCCTAAATTTTCATGTCAAAACTAGTCAATTAGCCAAGAAACCTCGTTTTTGTAGCGCCATTAGTTCAAAAAAGTTGATTTAAGATATGAAAACGCTAATAGTTTCATAGTGAAAATAGGGAAAAATACACTGCAGGCGCTACGAAAGCACGGTTTCTTAACTTTTGTAATATCCCCAAATGGGATATTTTACTAAATTTTCATCAATTTACTTAAACCCCAAATTATGTCGTAAAATCAACATGTATTTAATAGAAGATTTCCATGTAAAATAAACATACAAACACATGTAATTACATAACACCATAATATAGGAAGATATCTCAACTTTATTATAATATCACTGGGGTTACAAGCTGAAATGAAAGATAGCTGAGATAACTGACATTACAACTGGCCTCAAGAAAACGTGCTGCATTGATACACTGAGATGGTCTCCAAAAATGAACTTTTTCACTCTCCCTCCGGCAACAACTACCATTGAATCCACTGAAGCACCTATTGAAGATTTGAATGATCCTCACTCCAATATCTCTGAAGCTCTGCGAAACTTTTGAATGAAGTCTCCTCAAAGAGAGTTGGGTTTCTATCCAACACTCACAAATCACCCAAGGGTTTCCGTCCTGGGGCTACGGCTGAAGTAGAGAATCACGTCTCAAACCCCTCACACAAGAAAATGATATGATCCAAATATGTCCCTCAATGTCCTCCTCCCTTTATTTTATAGATCTCTTGTAGCCTTTTAGAGCATTATTTTATTGTTATTTTATTCATGGAGCACTTTTCCCTCTTATTAAAATATTCCTTTTTAATGCAGAAAAGAGTAAATCGGCTACCACGTCTCATCTGGTCACTGAAACTCATGTCCAACTGTCCCATCATGGAGGTATCCTTGTCCCGATTCCAATGAGCTATTACACTAAGGTGTTATTTCATGTATTCCTCTCAGAATGCCACCGTGAGTGTAATTAGCTGAGTTAAGCCCATAAATAACTCAAATTCCGAAAGTTGTTAGAATCCATTGGAACGAAAGCCAAAATGCTAAGATGATGGAATATATCAAGCGAATGCCACCCGACCACATATAAACTCCTCAAAACTCCTCCAAAAAGTCCCTGGGCCCGCTGATAGCACCAACTTGTTCCTATGACCGGTCTGCTCCTAACTCTGGAAGTCCCTCCTAGCCGTGTCATAGGTGACACCAAAAAAAGGAATATTACAAACCTTCCACCCCAAGATTGCTTGCCCTCAAGCAATTGAAATATGTGGGCCACTCTGTTGGCCCGCCGCATTTCAGACCCAATGCTCAGACCCCATACAAACCTCTGGGTGCTGCTATGCACCTGTGTCAAACCACTCGGAATAGACCCCTCAATGCCAGGATCCCAAACTGATATCTCATTGTACCAGTCGACAAAAAATCCTCCCGGATTCCAACGCCACCATGGCCAATCATCGCCCAATTCCCATAGCTCGGGTTGCGCACTGCCTTTGGCTATAGCTGATGCCCCATGAAGTGAAGCCTACCAACAAGCATCAATGCTCCCTAGCTCCTGTTGTATTGTACCTCTAACTGTATAAGCTCCCCCACCAACTGCATACCAACTCATCACCTCTCTCCAATACAAGTCTTGACTCAATCCCATGCTGATCCTGCTCTCCTAAAATCGGGATGGAGTGCTGAAGAAATGATGACCTGGGCCCGACTGCCAGCTAGAATCTATAACATCTGCTATGTCTAAGGGCCCCTGCTCTATTGTGCTCCCTACGAAGAAAATCGTACCATCAAGAGGGTACAAACTCATGATCTCCCGCCAATCCATCCTGGAAGAAGAATCTAATGTAGCAACAACTGTATACGGAACACATCTGGACTGTTGTCACCAGCCCATAATCAACTCACACTGCTCTGCCCTGTCTGCCAATGAAAGCTGCCTGTAGAAGAAAGCCCCTCTCTCTATAATCGGCCAAAGTGGGCAAGAAATGTTGCAAGCCCCATCGATGTACTCCTAGAGAGTGCTACTCGCTAAAAGTACCGCAACTTTGCTAACTCCATGTACATCTATCTGCACCTCATCAATGTGTCGGCCCAAACATGGATGCTCCACCATCTGCAACAACTCATCCCTCTCATTGGGAATGTAATGCTCCTACTATCCCCTAGCCCCCTGCAGAACTATCCCATCAACCTCCAGCATATCTAGAGGATATGGATCTACAACTGCTGTCACCGTGCTCAGTGTCTGTGCATCTGAATGATCCTCCTCAGCGGCTGAACCCAAGGTTAGCCGCATATCCATCATAGAATCAATGTGAGCCTCCATTTGGCTCTCCCTCAAAGGACTATCATGCATGATGTGCATATTATCCTCCTCTACTAACTCAGGCTCCATCATATGCTGCTCTGGCTGAATCGTCACAAGTGACTCATCACCCAGAATATTTCCCGTAGAGTCCCCTAACTGCTCACCCTACATGTTAGAATACAACTCTGTCCTACTATCATCATTGCTGCATGATTTCTCTCTCTCCCCAAAAGCATCCTCAACTGGTCCCATGGACTCATCTAAAGAAGAGCCCTCACCTTGGCATACAAAAGGAATTCCCTTATGTTCTGCCTCTGCCACATCAGCTGCATCACTCAAGCATGAGTGATCAGGCCCCCAAGGTTCTTTACAGATGAAGCAAAGTCCCTTCTTCCTCAACTCGTTCTTGCTACCTGATCCACCAAATTGGAGTAGCTCCTCCCTAATCAACACTCTCCTGAAACACCCAATGTTTTGCTCAACCAAACTCTCCGCCAGTTTATAAGCAGCGGGTGAAACAAATTGTTCTCTCCTCCAAATGGTCAACAACCTGGTCTGTAGCATCCTCCAAATGTCATCATTGTTACCCATGACTCCAGCCATGATTTCTAAGATCTTCATCCTCTTCTCAATGGCAAGACCCCTGATGTTATGTAGATCCTGAATATTCTCTTCTATTAGTTGGAAAACTTTTCCGCATAATATCATCATTATAAGGAAGCATAGGTGAAGTTATTCTGATAATATCATTAAGGCAAGAAGCTACTATAAGTCTGACTCCTTCACAAGGATGCTCCAAGAATCTTGGATGAATTAAAGTAAGCATTGTTAGTTTGAGTGCCCAATTTAGGACCCTCAAATCTGATTGGCTCACTTTAGGAAGATGTGATTCTAGCTTCTCCAAATTAAGGAAAGTTTTTGCGGTCATATTTAGGTCCTTCAAATCAGATCCAAATGCAAAGACCCAATTCCCTACCTCAAACTCTTTTTGCAAATCCGTTATCTGCTCTAGTTGTAGGATGGCATGTATCCCCTTTGAAAAGGGTTTGTTGTTTGGTTTTTCTCTTTGATCCAAGGAAGCATTGCAGCTCCAAGCACCTTGTGCAAGTGATTTTTCAAACTATACCTAGTATTGAATTCTTTCTAAGTCATTAAATCTTTTTATAATATTTTTGCACAAATTGGGCTTTGGAAAAATCATTTTTTCACAAAAATATGAATTCATCATAGCAAAGCAATCTAAAAAATCTTGGGTGAGAAAAATGTTACCCCAGATGCAAGGAAATGATCTCTCCTCAAGCTCTGCGCCGACTCTGGAAATTCTGCAATTGCTACTCCAAGACTACATTGTTTCCTTACTTCAACCTATGATTTACCCACTGAAAACTACTCAGAAAATTCTAGGAATTTGGGAAGGTGATTATTGCCCAAAACCTAGAAAAACCCAGAAAGGATTTCCTCTAATTCCAATCTTCAAAATATGACCCTTTGTAGTTTGGCCCTCTTCCAATTTCGTTTTCTAGCACTGCAGCTACTACTGTTAATCACTGCTCTCCAAAATTCCTGCCACCCTCCTCAAATGGCTCTCCTATAAATCTCCCAACACCCCAGCTCTAAAATCCCACCAATGCAGCTCCCAAAAATGAGCTTCCTCCAATGTCTGCGTAGGCCCTTCTAACCAAAATCGCTGCAACTAAAAACTGGAAACCCGCAGGCTGATCCAATATTGAACCTTCGATAACACTGTGATATCCCCAAATGGGATATTTTATTAAATTTGCATAAATTTACTTAAACCCCAAATTATGTCGTAAAATCAACATGTATTTAACAAAAGATTACCATCTAAAATAAACATACAAACACATGTAATTCCATAACACCATAATATAAGAAAATATCTCAAATTTATTATAATATCACTGGGTTTACAAGCTGAAATGAAATATAGCTGAGATAACTGACATTACAACTGGCCTCAAGAAAATCTGCTGCACTGCTACACTGCGATGGCCTCCAAAAATGAATTGTTACACTCTCCCTCCGGCAACAACTACCACTGAATCCACTGAAGCACCTATTGAAGATCTGAATGATCCTCACTCCAATATCTCTGAAGCTCTGCGAAACTTCTAAATGAAGTCTCCTCAAAGAGAGTTGGGTTTCCATCCAACACTCACAAATCACCCGAGGGTTTCCATCTTCGGGCTACGGCTGAAGTAGAGAACCACGTCTCAAACCCCTCACACAAGAATTTGATATGATCCAAATATATCCCTCAAAGGCCTCCTCACTTTGTTTTATATATCCCTTGGAGCCTTTTAGAGCATTATTTTATTATTATTTTATTCATGGAGCACTTTTCCCTCTTATTAAAATATTCCTTTTTAATGTAGAAAAGAGTAAATCGGCTACCACGTCTCATCCGGTCACTGAAACTCATGTCCAACTTTCCCATCATGGAGGTATCCTCATCCCGATTCCAATGAGCTATTACACTAAGGTGTTATGTCATGTATTCCTCTCGGAATTCCATCATGAGCGTAATTAGCTGAGTTAAGCCCATAAATAACTCGAATTTCTGAAAGTTGTTGAAATGCACTCGAACGAAAGCCAAACTGCTTAGATGATGGAATATATCAAGAGAATGCTACCCAACCACATAGAAAATCCTAAAAACTCCTTCAAAAAGCCCCTGGGCCTACTGATGACACCAACCTGTTCCTATGACCGGTCTGCTCCTAACTCTGGAAGTCCCTCCTAGCTGTGTCATAGGTGACACCAAAAAAAGGAATATTACAATTGTCTTTTCATCTAAGCTGGAAAATGTTAGAAACCATTGGGAAATGGTAAGTTAGTGGTATGATGAGTTATTTAATGATGAGATTCAATGTACTTACCCATAATTCAGTCATCATTGTCATGATATGGTATGAATGAGGTATCATTCAGTTATGAGATGACATTTTAAATTCAAAATTTTTCCTAATTAGTCATTCTCGTTTCCTTTGCCTCCATTTGAGATGTTTAAGCACTAAAGTGTTAGAGCCAAACCTGTGGTTGTTTTATACAAAGGTTTTATTCATTCTTATCAAGTGAGGTTGGTATAAATTAATCAAGTGAGGTTGTTGTTTCTCATTTTCAAGCAAGGTTGATTCAATTTATCAAGCGAGGATGAGAGGATTTCTGAGAAGCATGGTAGAGGAAAAGAAAGTTCACAGAGGGGGACACTGCTTAAGGCATGAGCCTGAAGATATGAAGACCATAATTTAAGACCAAACAGTGATGGAGGCATTCAGAAGAGTAGGTTGTCTTCGGTTTTGTGAAAAGTTGCATGGTTTCCACACACAGGTGTCCAAATAATTTGCCTTGAACTTCAATAGAACAACTACCAAGGTCGGGATGCTAAGTGTGTCAATTACACCAGAGATTATTGTTTTTGTTACAGAGATACCAAGAGGTCAAGAAACTTGGTTTAAAAGTTTCAAATTTGATATGGAGCCATGCAAAAAGTTCATGAAACCTGAGTATGCAGATATGGACCTCAATAATGTTATCCCTAGAAGCTGCATCAAAGACACTTATGCAAAGCTACTACTCAACATTCAGAGGTATTTTACATGTGAAGTCAGATATCATAACGTTTACACATATCATTTCAAGCTGCTTCTGCATTTCACTGGTAAGATTTCCCTTGATTTTCCCTTTTATCTACATAGGAATCTTGCAAAAATGGTTGATAAAGTACAAGCCAAATATGAAGGTAGTGAAACATCCTTGTTTCATCATGGTTTAATGAAGTTATTGATTTTAGATGAGCTTCATAAGATAGGCAGGGATTGGTCATATTTTTTGTTTATACATGGTTTTGAGTTGGAAACCCTAACTCCTGCTAGAAACCCTAAAACTAAAGGAGTTCCATCACCACCACCACCAGAGACTAGTCAACCTATAGTTACAAAACCATAGGAATTTAACTGAAGCCAAGGAAATAGGTTGCGAAAAGGATAGATCAGACACAAATATTTGACACAACAACTCCATCACCTACAAAATAGAGATCAAAGATTGTCAAAGAGGAAAAACAGAAACAAGTTGTCAGCAAGCAGGAAATCAAAATAGTAACAAGAAGCCAAGAAGTGGCATTAAAACGAAAGACAGTTGCTATAGCTACAAAGAATAGCCCAGTAATAAAGGGAAATTTAGATGACATCCTGCATGCTATTGACATAGAGGAGACACCCATTGTTCAAGCTAAGTTCATTGGAGAAGATAAGCATAAACAGAAGAAGGCTAAGTATGCAAAGAATCTTGAGTTCAAGCAAGAAAAACTATAACTAGGCATGCTAAGAAACTCAAGGAAGGCAGCAAGGAAGTTCAAGAACCTATTGAGATAGCTAAATCCCCTGAAGAAGTGGTTGATCTCTCATCACCTACAGTAAAGCATGCAACCAGCAGAACAAAGAAGGGGAAAGAAGAAATGACAGAGTTTCAACATCTTGAGGAGAAATTGAGGTAGGAAAACCAAGAAATTATTGTAATGAGAAAGAGGGCTAGAAAGCACAGTAGTGAGAAAGCTGATTTTAAAAGAATGAAGGCACTGTGGGAAGGTCAAACTGGTTCTATTTCTGAAACACCAAGCAGTACTGCAGAGCATTTTTTCACATGGACAGTCCCAACAATAAAGGAAGCCAAATTTGTTAGAGTAATAAATACTCACTTGAGAGCTAATAGCAGGAGACTTAAAGATCAAGTGGAGGACTTGGAGCAGCAAATGAATTTGATTCATGATGAGTTAAAAAGCATAGGTATTAAGATAACAGTCATAGAAGAGCATATAGCTAAATCAAATGAAAATGAGCAAGGGACCTCATGAAGGCTGGAATGACTCTATTTTTCACTTGATATGTTTTTTAAATGATGAAATCAGATTTATTTTTAGTTTTTGGTACATTTACAATTTTCATTTTGGAATTTTTTTTACAAAACTTCCCACTCATCAGTTTCATAGTGCAGATAGTGTAAAAAGGGAGAAAATAGCTACAAAACTGTTGTAGCGGCTTTTCTTGCCATTTTTCATCAAATTTTGAGGGGTTAAACAATGAATCAAGGACTAAAATTGATAGGGAGGATGTATTTAAAGTCAATTAAGATAATTTTGGAGGATAGAAGTCAAAAACCTGAATAAAAATGGGGTAAAGGGCAGCGCTACGAAACTGTTTTTTTTTCGTAGCACAGTGTATTACAACCCATTTGAACAGTTTGGAGATGGTTTTGGATAGCTAGATTTTAAGGAGGAGTTTTGGCATGTGATAATTCAATTTCTAACAGCTAAGGAACTCGAAATAATGATTTCATGATGGTCAGAATGTTCTAAGAGTGCAAAGGACCCTATGCCTAAAAAACAAGGGGATTGTTTCCTATTTTGGTGGAGGACAGAAATATGGTCATGAAGATTTGAAGCCTAAAATATAGATTCAACCATGTGTGAATACACTTGGAAAATGATGTAATTTAGTTTAGATAAGGTTGTTATGGATAGAGATAAGGAGTTTGAATCCCATTTGTAAAAGGACTATTTAGTAGATTAGTTGTCTTTTTGTAAAAAATACCATGTCATATGGTTATGCAAGGTGTCAAGAGTCAGGAATTAGATGTATGTAGCACAAGATAAGATTATCTCATGTTGTAAATTGTATATAAAGGACCAAGAATTCGAATGTATCAGGGTTGGATATTTTTTGGCAAAAGACTGTGTTTATTGTAATTGACTAGTTTTCAGCTAATACAGTAGATTTCTACTTAACCAACTTGAGATTCATAAGGAGTTTTAGTGTGTCCTTATTCTATTTACATCTCTCTATTATCCCATTGTAGTGGAGTTTTTCTATGTTACTCAAAATTCATCTTGTATGCTCTGACTTCCTATATATATATATTGACTGTGTTTTTTACAGTTTCACATGTGTATCTCTTGACTAAAACTCTGATATGCCTCAACTTCCATGTTAAGTAGATTTATTGGTTTACTGAAACTATTTTGACTCCATAAGCCCAATGTGTACTTGCTGATGTGATTTTCAACCTACATTTATCATCTATCTGATTATTACCCCACATAGAGTTAGCCATCTATATTTTATCAAAAATCATTAACCCTTGAGAGATCCCTCTCAGGTTGCAGAGGCTAAGCCTCAATCAAAATATTGGTTTGAAACAGTTACATAAGATTGATTTGATTAGCAGCCTATCAGGTCCAATTTTGTGATAACAAAATGGATGAAAAACATTACCCATAACACGCATGAAAGTCGTCGATGCATTACAGAAACCAAACGACATAACCAACCACTCAAAGAGTCCTTGTTTGGTTTTGAATGCAGTCTTCCATATATCACTTTCTGCAATTATTACTTGATGATATTCACTTCGTAAATCTAACTTAGTGAAAAAAATTTCTTCTTTCATTTGATCTATAAAATCATCTATCCTTGGGATTGGGTATTAATTCTTGACCATTATCTTGTTCAAAGCTCTGAAGTATACACACATGCGGCAAGTCCCATATTTCTTCGGAATCAAGACTATGGGTGAACCGCATGGCGAAGTGCTTCGCCTTATGAGTCCCTTGTCCAAAATTTCCTTGATTTGCCTCTTTATTTCAACATTCTCCATTATCGACATGTGATGCATGCCAATGTTTGGAAGAGGACAATCTTGTTGCAACTGAATCTCATGTTGAATCTCCCTTTTTGGAGGCAATCTTGTTGGCTCCTAAAACATCTCATGATGTGCATCAACTACATCATATTAATTTGATTTCAAATTAGGATCACAATCCTCAAATGATTCATGATTAACATCATCTTTAGGCTTAATCATTAGAAGAACAAAATTCTTACTTGAATTCATTAGCCTCTTTACCTGTCCATCATTTACCATTGCAATATTTGTCTTCTTGCGATGTGCTCTAACAATGTACTCCTTGCCATCTTTGAATAAATGGTATTTGTTCTCATGGAGATGGAAGATCATTTTTCTATCATACAATCCCAACACAATACCTGTAATATCAAGCGAAACCATAGCCAATTCAATTGTGTCAACAAAATGTGCAGTTATTGCAAAGCGCAATATGCACTTCTTTGAAACCTGTAAATTTGCATCCTTACAAATCCACCCAAGTGGATATTTTTTTGGATGTGGAATGGTCTCAAGATTAAGTTTCTTTACCAAGTCTTTAGATATTGGTTTTTCCCACTGTTAAACAATGTGCCAATCTTCGTATGTTTGGATATGACCCTCACATGAAACAGTTCAATTCTCTCTTCGTCATTTGGAGCTTGTATGTAACAGTTTGATGTACTAGGACTAGGTTTTGTTTCAATTTATTTCCCCTTCATGTTCTTCAATCCCATGGCTGTAATTTTAGATTCATCACCTAAATCCTCTCCTAATTCATGGTTAGTTGTAGTTGCATTTTTCTTCTTCCCTTTGTTATTGTTATACTTGGGTCTCTTTTCAGGATGTAATTTCCAACAATTTTTCTCTTCATGGCCTTCTCTTGAACAATGTTTACAAACCACTTTTTCTCCCTCTTTCTTGACAGATGCATTCTTTTTGCCCTTACCTTTTGAGTTCTTCTCTTTGTTTTTCCCCTTAAAAGGTTTCTTCCCACCCTCATCAGTAATTTTTTTCCCTCTAGTTTCTAGATTTGTGGCCTGAACACAAACTTCATCTAGACTTGTAGGGTTAAACATGAGAATATTATGTCTTAGGTAGCTATGTAAGCCTCCTATGTACTTGAGAAAAGTATATTGGCTCTGCAAATCTACCCCTAATAAGAGAGCTCTTCTCCTAAATTCTTGGGTGTATTATTGCACATTCTGTCCTTTCAATTGTCTAAAATTTTTCCAGTTCATTATGGCTTTCTGCATATGAGCTAATGGATAAAACTATTGTTTTATTGCAATAATGAAATCAGTCCATGATAGAATAATCTTACCATGCCTCTTGATCTCCTCCTTTGTCTTGGCTTCCCACCAAACAAGTGTTGCACCTTCCATTCTCAATGAAGCTAGTTGGATTTTGGTATCATCATCATGAAGGTTTTGAATTCTCAAATAGACCTCCAATTGCCTAATCCAACTCTCAAGCTTTTCTGCATTGACTTCACCATTAAACATTGGAAATTCAAACTTAACATCAAGTTTTAGAAAAGGAATTTTACCAGGGTTCTTTGACTTGTGTGACTGGTGTACTAAAGATGAAGTAGAGGATGATGATGATGAGGGTGAGGATGGTGACTTTCCACTGCCTTCGTTTCCTCCATTTCCCTTCTTTGATTTATCTTCATCATTGTCTCCTGATGATCCCTGACCTTCCTTGTGAATTTTAGATCCTTATCCTTCTATTCTCTCATTCCTTTCTTAATACAGGACTCTCACCATCTCAGTCATGTCAAGGAATGCTTTCATGAACACCCTTTCTTCTTCTTTGGGATCCACCTCTTCATGGATTTTTTCTTCCTCTAGATGCATGCTTAATGCTTCTTCTACTTCTTTTGGAGGTGAACTAGGTGGTGGAGAATGTGACAATCTTGCCATCCTTTGTTGTGGCTCACTTTGAGAACCTCTTTCTTCCATCAATTTGCCTTATCCTCTCTTAAGCTTGAGCCTAGTAAGCATGTGAACGCTTGCAAATAGTTAAAAAAATATTTGCACACAAAAACACCAGAGATTAAAATCTAGCTATGATACCAGCCTCATGTGAAAGGAGTGTATTAGTTTGTTGTACTAAGTGTCCTTTCAGTAAAAAAAACATGTACAATTTTTTCTTCATTTGTTTTCTTAAGGAATGAGTATTTTAACCATGAAACATAGATGATTTGTGAGCTTTAAGCATGAAAATAAGCCTAAATAACATTATAAAATAGTGTATAATAGAGAAATAACATCACACATAAGTTTTACACAGTAGGCATGATGAAGCAGTTCACTCCTCCTGGGCTACATCTGCTAGTCCAGCTCCCAATGGCATGTCCATCTCTTTTATTATGCGCAAAATTGTAAATACATGTGTTTACAAGCCTCTAATGGCTATTTTCTTTGCACCAGTGGCTCCAGAATGCTCAAATTAGCCTAGATAAACTCTTATTTCCCCCAAATTGGTCGAAAAATGACCTCCCAAATCTTTTTCCCAATAACTCCTACAAAACCTCCACTAAAAGTGGAGAACTGCCCTTGTCTGTGGTTAAAAATAGCCAATTATCCCAAATCTGGTGGCACACTATCAACTCCGTCAGCTAAACCATTAACACTAACCGTTAAGGGGTGGGGATGGCCACATGCCAACCCCCGAAACCCCAGCTGCCATAAATGTTAGGCAGAACTTCAGTTGAAACCCTGAGTAAACTTGAGTTAGTTACGATGTTTACCTTAACTGTCGGCTTAACGGTCACGCCTGACCGTGATGTCCAAGTCATGTGACAGTGCATTGTCATCATTATAATTTTTAAGGTTAATATGGTTGGCAGAAGTTCTAACCACGTGGATATACATGTGAATGGGCTTGTCAAAGAAATTTCATGTCATGGTTGTGGAACCTTCGGGCCATGTGATATATGCTATGGTTTAAATTATGTTCCATGTGACTAGCAACTACTGAGCCGCTGGCGGGTTAGGATCGCCGGCGGTCCCCCCTAAAACTTAGAAACCTTTACGACATAAATTTAAGCGGCAAACCTATAGGTTAAGTAACACCTGATAGGCAAGTTGGTCGAAGTCTTTCGTGGGTGCCATGGAGGTCACAGGGTTGAACCCCTCGAACTCCACCAAAATTTTGGTCAATGGTCAAGGGGACACGTAGCAGCCTCCGGGCTTTCCACATGTTTCCCATCCAATGGTGCCCATAAAATTCGTACAACCCATCAAATGGCCCAGAAATTGCCACTTGTCGAAACATGACTGGATTTTAGAAAAGGGAATATTCCCAGAATATGCCACCCATACTGACTGTACCTGCATGTTGACTAGGCATCCTAGTCACTCCTGTCACAAAATTTTAGTTGTTTAGGAAAACGATCAGAACGCGATATCTTCCTCATACAACATCAATTTTTTGAACCGTTCACAACACTAGAATCGCAATGATGAGACCTATCGGGTCACTCAGGTTCATTATAGTTTTGGGCACTTTAAATTTTGAGCAAAACACATGAGATCCTGATCACCAAGACCACCTCAACTAGGATCCAATCCTATCGACCATCCAAAGCTTAAACCCAAGAAAGAACCCAGAACACCATGGCTATCAAGGATATTGCAAGGAAAATCTTAATACACAGTCAATCCAGGCAATCCCATGTCAATGAAAACAACACAAAAAATAACCAATGCATGCACCATGCATTCAAATCCCAGTATGCTAAATATCACATGCACACTCTTACCTGTATTCCATAGCTAATTTTTGTCCTTACTTGTAGTTTTCCAAGCTTCCTCTTACGCTCCCTTGTTCTCTTGTTCAAGTGCTTGTTCTCTCTCCTTTGCTACACCTACTCAAAAGCTAGGAAAAAGCTGTCAACTATTGATGAGGTGCCTTTTTATCATTGATCTCTCATTTTTTTTCATTTTCCTCTAATTTACCTTGCAGGAAAATTTGTGTCCTTGCACCTTCCTTTTCTCCTATTTTCCTTTATTTTCATAATTAAATTCCATTTATTTCCTCTTGAATTTTCCATTTCCAATTTCCATAGCCATTAATAAACCACAAGTTATTCCCACTATGATGTTTTTACCTCCATTTAACTTAGAATGTGTGTCCCATGACCTTGGTCTTATTTTTTTTACATGGAAAATCAACCAGGCGATATTACAGGGTATACAACAAATCAATTCCCTCCGTGACACACCATAACCATCATTTTTTCCTTCACCTTATCCCTAGGTACCACAAGGATTCCCTCATTTTTCATGCCCCCCATGAGGGTGAGAGCATACATCACATCCCCCAAAAGGGTGAGGGTGTACATCAAATCCTCCATTAGGTCGTGCACCTATACCACGCAATCGAGGAAATCTCCATTGCCCACTTATTCCACCAATAATACCTTGTAGAAAAACATGCCCTATCTATGTCAACCTACACCATCCCATGTTCATGTACGAACATCCACCTCAATTAGTTCATGAATTCCAATATTTTAATCATTTCCAACATAATAGAATGAAATACCTTTACTTATCTAATGACGAGCTCGATGAAGATAAAGTTCTCCCATGATGATGTCTTTCATATCTTCTCTAACAGATCAAAAGAGATATATTACTTTGAACACCTTGCTCTCTCAACTGAGGACGACTCCCCCATCATAAACCGGACCATGTTGGGGGTGCATGCAAGCACTTCCTCTTCGTCTTTACTATATGAATCTCAAGCATCATATGACTTGATCATGGGAAGGTTCCCATGGAACATTGTTACCCATTATATTCAAGTGACAATGAAGATCACTCTATCGTTTTCTTGTCAACAAGTTGATTTTCCATCATGGTTATCAGAAGACAACATCTTCCCAAATATCCCTTGTGAAATACCTCCACCAACAATTATCCTCACATTTGATGAAGATATTTTGGAGTCCCTTACTGCACTTGATTATCCCTTAGATGGCATGCATCACCGTTTTTTGTTTTTACCAAACTCGATCACCCCTACTGACCCTTCCAAAAGTCAGTTCACAGTGGAAACTAAGGATTTTCTTCAACCCAACCATATTGATTATTTTAAATATCTGATACCATCTTCTAAAAAATTTAAAGAGGGAAATTTGACTAATATATCCCAAAATATTAAAGTGGATATCCTTAGAGAATGTTGGGTATGTGCTATATTATTTTCATGACTAGTGCCAAGTGTTTATACATTCTACTGGGTGTGTCGAGGGGGTTTTAGTGGGGGTGGTGGCCCCCTGAACATGGTTTAGGGAAGCACTCGATAAATATAAATTAGGCGGACCCAAGGATGGTGGGAAAACCAACCCATGGTTTTGTGCATGGTTTTATGCATGATGGTTTTTCCTATTGTATTTTAAAGATCTAGTTAAGGGAAATATGATCATGTTCTAATCTAGGGTTAATGGATTGGGGGTTTATGAATTTTTTTCATATATATATATATATATATATATATATATATATATATTGTAACATTAACATGAATGTAATGAAAATTTAATCTGGTTTTCTCGATTTCGGGTTCCAAGAAAAAAATATGTGTATATTTTATGTTCTCACCACTATATATTTTCTATTTTTAAGATTTTTTTGCAGGTTATCTTTGTACAAGGTAAAACCTGTAAATTGATTGCTTCATCCCAAGCCCTAAGAAATGCATCTAGTTCTCAACAAGCACAATATTTTAAGCAAACTATCAAGGTTTTCAATGGGTATTACACAACACCAAAGAATCCTCAAGAACATAGTAGGGAAAAAAAAAAGGACAAACAAAAGAATAAATCTAAACCTACTCCGAAAACTACTCAAAACCAACCCAACCGGGGTTCGGTATAGACGTCGCAAGGATAAATTTACTTCTAATACTTTTCAGGGAGATCATTTGACTCACTAGTGCCCATGTATGGATGAATTTCATTGTCTTCTTGCACCAAGTGTAACCACCCAATAGTCAGTTATATTAAGTCATACATTGCCCTCCCAACCACAACAGCAAATGGTTATGTAATCTCATCCACCTCCACCTAGGGGGATTGGGGGGAAACATAATATTCATGTTATCTATGTACATATACATGTTTTCATTGAACAAGTTAAGTTGTCTACAAGAGCTATGTATTACAACGCTCCTGAGTTAAGTTTGGATTCTAAGGAACTAGTCATCCCTAATGTGTCCATTATACCTATCATGATAGATAAGAATTTGGAGGTTGTAAATCACCCACATAAGGGTATTATTCACAATTCAAAACACAAAACTAATGCATAGAATTCTCAACACTACAATATTGTTGGATAATTATCCCAACTGCCTTGTGCCATGTCTACTCTAGAGGTTTTGTAGAGATTCCCTACCCAACACAAAGCATTGTTGGTTTCTATTTGAGGGGTTAACCCCTCGAGGTAAATTTTGATTATGTTTGACGTGGATGCCCCTAATTTTAGTCTCACTCATCAAATCACTTTCTAGATCTCGGTGCATTTTTTCAAATATGAGATATTTTTCTCTTGTGGATGAAGGGTCTTCTACTTGTGATGTTTGCATCATGATAGAAAACGTTTATTTCTCCAACACTCATCAAGTCAAGTGCTACATTTCAAGAATTTGACGGTCATACATTTTTTCCTTAGGGTGTTCTTCCTTCATTTTCCATCGATCTATGGGGAAAAAATCATTGTAGATGCAAAAGTTGTTGACGCTCCCTTAGATTATAATTTTCTCCTTGGTCGTAGTTGGTTCTATGCTATGACTGTTGTTGTGTCTTTGTTGTTCTGTGTTCTTACCTTTCCTCATGAAGTAAATATTTTCATGATTGAACTATTAGATTACTGCATGTTATTGACTAAGTATACCACTACGGGAAATCCCAAGACATTCAATAGAAATAACCCTATAGCTTATGAGAGTGTTGGTATGGGCCTATCTAAAATCCAATCACTTATCAATGCATTTCCAAGAAACTTTCCCAATGCTCCTCCTTCTTAATTTTATCCTATGAACATGATATCTTCCATCATCATTGGACCCCATTGGTGTCCTAACCATTGGGTGGTTCCTTCTCCCTCAAAAGTATACTTGTATGATGCGTATATGCCACCTTTAGTAGAATATATTTCCTCTCCTATAGTCCCATCAACACCTCTTGACATTGGTCAAAACCTCCATCCCAATATGGAATCAGATCAAGATACTTTTCCCACACAAAGTATCACTGTTATTCCCTCGATGATGAGTTTACTTCTCAGAAATTTATCTTGGAGGTTATGGATCCTATTGATAATCCAAGGAAGTTTATGCCTCTTAATTCATATATTATCCTTGACTTGGAAATGTTATATATTGTAAAAGTAAATATTGAATCGACCCAAGGGGAGTTTTATAGGCCCTCTGTGGAAGTGCCACCCTTGGACCAAGTCAAATATTTGGTTTCTGGTAATGAATTTTCCATTGAATTGTAAAACCTATATCCTCCTCTTGATGAGTTCCTTGTACCCCATTTATTTGATTTATCTCATGATACCACTCACCTTCTATGTCCTCAAGTAATTCCTAACAACAATATGTTTCTGAGATTTCCCTAGAATAATTTGTTGAGTATGTTGTCATTAATGTCAAAGTGGGAGAAAGTGCAAGATGTCATTGATATCCTTTGCATGTCTACATGCATGGATGAGATGATGTGGTTATGAAACCCTAACTATAGGTTTTGGGTTCTTTGGAGGATGATTACCCCCTGCATTTGTTGGAATGTTTAAAGCAACAAATCACCAAATTTGTCTTAGATACCTTCACCATTACATTCTACTCATCATTTTGATTATGTCGATATGTGGATTGTCACAAGAGGCCTTATGGTTGGAAATATATGCTAATTCAAAGGTCCAAACCCCCTTATGTGGGTGAAAACCCCAAAGGGTTGATGACGTGGCAACATTTCATTAGTTAAGAGAATGTTCAAATTAAGTTAAGGTTTATTATGGAAAATACCTTGTGGAGGGGAGTCATACACTCAAGTAAAACTAATGAATGGTTTTTTAGGGTATACAAATTTGAAATTTATCTCAAATTAAATTTAAAATTTAAAAAGGGAATATTTGGCTCAAACCCATAATTTAAATTTGAAATGTATTTCCCTCCCAAACACTCTAGTCAGATGCCTCTTATGAAAGTGTATTTAAATATATAAACACATCTCTCTCTCTCTCTCAAATGGCAAAGTTTTGTTCTGTCTTGGATATGTTCTTTGGTGGGATTTAATTTTTTTGTAAGTGGTCATATCTACTCATTTTTTCATGGTTTAATTCCTAAGAAAACATTTCATTTATATGTTGGAGGATGCACATTGATTTCTAGGCCAAAGATCTAGAGCAACATATTCTATATATGCGGCTTAACAAAGTCATTTGATCTCTTTGTATTAAGATCTTAGCACTATGGTATATTAGCAGATAAGATGAGAGGCATGTTGTAGGTGTATGGTTTATGGTACTCGTTGGGTAACTTTTTGGAGGTTAGGATCTGGAAATATGATGTGAATCATCCCTGTGTCCAGAAAATCAATCACATTCTTTATTTCCACAATTACTCTATCCTATGGAGCAGCGTTAAACTTTTGGAGGTCAAAGCTTGGGAGAATTGTTATCTCGGTTATGGTTTCTAGAAATAATTTAAGCATTTTTCTAAGACATCGTGTGATCCTTTTATGATTTTTTTTTTTAAATCCAAAGTGTGTGTGATATAGACACAAATATGAAGCAAACATTCGGTGTTTTATTTTGCAAAAGGATATTTGTTAGGAACTCCTCAAAGATATTTTTGGCCCTATGATTTTAACGTAGTTTCGACCCTATATTGTTAAGCAGTCTCATTATTTTATGGCAACATGTAGAGCTATTTCATTTTTACGTGACTCAATGCATTAACATTTTTTCTAAGTGAGGATTACTATCATACAAGAGAAATTTTGTGATAAATTTCTCTGACATCTCGAACTGAGTCGAATTTTTTTTTATGGAAGTTTACAAGGTTCAATTTTTTTCTTTTGGGGCATGGTTTCATTAGGGATTGATTTATTTTTGCATTTTTTTTTATGAAAATACCTTCATTATCCTTGAATCACATTGAAGATATATATTTTGCAAACTAAATGGGAATCACTATGTATTTCTAGGGTCTATTCTTCATATTATGCATGTAACATTAATTTGAAGTATAGTATGTAGAAATTATACAACATGCGTGTATATCTTGGATTCACTTGATCTAACAATGTACTAAAGTTAAATACTAAACCGCTTCTACAAATAATTTTCAGAATTAAAAATACAATCACCAATCACATGAAGTAAAGAAGAATCAAATCAAACACAAAACAGATAATTTCTCGAGGAAAGCTTGCTGCTCAAAACCCCACTATCTTCTATTGTATATTCAACATGGATCATGAAACAATTACATACAAAACTAGTCTCACAAGAGCCCTCCAGTACTCATCTAATTGTCTCACACTGTCATACAAAAACTGACCAATACTTAGCCAATTTAATGCCTCCAGACAGCCTGCCTTGCTTGCACAATCCCTAAAAGATAGGAATTATGGCCTTCCTTGACTGCACAAGTATCATGGGCACTCCAATGGGTGTTTGGTTGCATGTGTGCAACCCAATAATCCTACAACTGATAGTCAAATTCCCTTTCACCTAGATCTCAACTGGGTCTCCACTAGATCTGACATGCATGCAACTAATAATAGTAAATCCTTGGTTTCATGTGAGATCACTGATTGTGAATTAATTAATATTTAATTCACTTGATCTCTCACTAGTGTATCTTTAGTTACAACTAGCAAAACTGAGATTAACTCACTTAACTGAGTTAAAATGGTTACATCTTGCATTAACGAATGTATCAGTGCACTTCGAAGTTTGTTACAACTAGAATTACTCTGCATGCCTCACCAAATACTCTAACTTGAAACCCACTAGCTAACTAAGTTTATCACTCTCATTTAACTATTTCAAGTCATCATTGAGAATATATTACATTTTATTTTCCATCTTAATTAAGGGGCTACTAAAATAGACATGCACCCAAAAATATTACTGTGGGCCCCATGCTAGTGTAGGTGCTTAGTGGACTAGGCGTGGGTGCTGAAATTTTTTTGTTGAATCTTAACACTCCCTCTCAACAAGAAAGGGATTATCCTTCACCCTAATCTTGTCTCTATGATATTCGAATTTTCTCCTAGTGAGCGCCTTCGTCAGAATATCTATATCCTAATCTTTCGTGGGAATGTACTGAAGCAACATAATCCTTCTCTGCACATAATCTCTGAGATGATGGTAATGGATATCTATATGCTTGGACCTATCATGAAAAACAAGATCAATCAAGAGTTTAATGCAACTCTAATTATCACAATGAATCATTGTCGGATCCATCTAAGAACCAAACAAACCAACCAAGATCTTTCTCATCTAGATAGCCTCACATATAGCTTGACTTGCTTCTATGTATTCCACTTCCACTGAAATGAGTGCCACAGATAGTTGTTTCATGTTGTATTATGAAACTGTTGTCGAACCTATGTTAAATATCCCTCCTAATGTTATCTTTCTATCTGATGGAATTCCTACCCAATCCGCATCCGTGAAGCCTTGAAGCTTCACTCCCTCTGTTTGTCTATACCATAGACCATACTTTGATGTGCCCCTCAGGTATCTCAAGACATGCTTCCCCGCCTTCCAAAAGAGCTTGGTAGGCTTAACCATAGCTTTAATCAGCTAGCCAACTGCATAGCAAATTTTTGGTCTGGTGTTCACTAGATACATCAATGAACCAACTAATTTCCTATAGACAGTAGCATCCACTACCTCTCCAGAAGTAGCATCCTCTTTCCTCCAATTTTCTGGAAGAGGAGAATCTATAGATTTGCAGCTCTCCCTGTGAAACTTACCCAGTATCTCCTTTGCATACTTGCCTTAAGACACAAAAATTTCACCATCTTGCTGCCATATTTCCAATCCAAGGAAATAATGAAGGAGTCCCATGTCCTTCATTTCGAACTCCCTTGCAAGATCCTCCTTGCATGAGTGTATCAGTTGCTAATCACCAGTTAAATTAGATCATCAACATAAATAAAAATAATCAATATCTTACCCTCAACCACAATCTGGTACAGGTTTACATCTTCTTCACTTTTGGTGAAGCCCAATTCAGTGAAATAGTTGTCTATCCAAGTACCAAACACGAGGTGCTTGCTTCAGCCCATACAATGCTCTTTTGAGTCGGCACACATGTGACTCATGGTTGAAGATATCGAAACCTTAAAGCTACTCTATGTACACCTCTTCCTCAATGATCCCATTGAGAAACATAGTTTTCACATCCATCTTATGAATGAGCCATCCCATCTGCGTTGAGAGTGAAAGGATGGATCTTGTGGAAGAGTACCTTGCAACAGGTGCAAAAGTCTCATCATAATCTATCCCCTCAATCTGTGAGAATCCCCGGGCCACAAATCTGGCCTTGTATTTCTCCACACTCCCATCAACAGCTTTCTTTACCTTGTAGATCCATCTCAATCCAACCACTGAGTTGTCGATCGGTCTTGGGACAATGTCCCATGGACTATTCTTGACAATGGAGTCATACTCCTCCACCATTGCATCAACCCAAATTGGTTGTTGCATTGCTTCCTGAAAGGAAGATGGTTCAGTCACAATAAATTTTCTCATTAGAGCCGTGTATCTAGTAAATAGGTCAAGAGATTGTCTCTTTCTGCACTGTGAGGTAGGGGATCCTACATTCTCTACAGCATCAAGTCTCAATCTATCAGCTTCCGTGGTGTGCCTTCTACCATTTATGATGGATGGCTCTACATGAGTGTTTTCCCCCACTCCATGATCCTTCACATGTGGTTGATCCACATCTTGAGGCTCATTCTTGGGAACCAATAGTTCTTCTTCTGCATGCAATTCCATCTCCCTCTCAAGGGAAAAATGCATGTATTTCTCCTCATCAAATCTTATATCCCATCGCACAACAGTCATTCCATTGTTTGGAAAATACACATGATAATTATGGGGTGTTTCAGTGTACCCCACAAAAATCCCAATCTTAGCTATCAGTTCCAACTTCTTCCAGGCGTCCTTGGTCACATGCAAATAAAAAGCTGAGCCAAAAAATTTGAAGTGTGAAACATTAGGTTTCTTACCAGTGAAAGCCTCTTTAGGTGTACTCATGCCAAGTATCCTATGAGGACAACGGTTCTGCACAAATATCGTAGTGTTGAATGTTTCCGCCCACAAATGCATCAGTAGGCCTTGATCATGCAACATCGCTCTTGCTGCACCCACAATAGTTCTATTCTTTCTCTCTATGACCCCATTCTGTTGTGGGTTATGAGGTGCTATCAGTTCTCTTTGAATTCCTTCTTTGTTGTAGAAGTTCTTGAATTTGTTAGAGATGTATTCTCCACCATTATCACTCCTAAGAGCCTTCATTTTCTTCCGCGAATATTTCTCCACCAATGCCTTAAACTCCAAGAACTTAGAGAATGTTTGATCTTTCTTCTGCATGAAGAAGATCTATCACTTACGAGAAAATTCATCAACAAATATTACATAGTAATTATGTTTTTTTTTCGAAGCAATAGAGAATGGTCCACACACGTCTATGTGAACTCTCTCAAGGATCCCCGAAGTTCAGTTATCCTTCTCATGAAAGTTTTCCTTTACATATTTTCCCATAGTACATCCCTTGCATGTGTTTGAATGCGCAAGTGTAACCCTGGGAAGACCAACAGAAATCTGTTGCATGACTTTCAAGGCTCCATGGTGAAGATGGCCCAATCTCCTGTGCCATAATTCGCCCTCATCCCAACTCATCACTTGATCTGCCTTGCCCATCGTTTTTGCGCAGCCATCTACCTCTAGCTTGTAGATATTATTAACTTGAATCCCTATCCTCTTGGCTTGTCCTACTATCTTATGTCACAAGAAATATTTTCCTTCACTAAAAACAACATCATAGCCTTTATCCTCCAACATTGCGACTGAGACTAAATTTTTCTTCAAACCTGGTACATGCATTACATATTTTATTTGAAATGGTTTACCTAACTGACTATGGAGGGTAATGGTACCAATCCCGATAGCACTGTACCTCCCGTCATCACCCATTTCAATATGCATCTAGAGATCCTTCTCCTCCAAGTCATTAAAAAGTTCCTTGTATCCTGTCATGTGAAACGAAGCGCCACTATCCAAATACCACACAGATACCAATGCACTTGAAACCATGCATGCAATCAATGAGAATTCAAACTTAAATTGTGAGGCAAGAGCCTCACTAGCTGTAGATCCTCCAACCTTCTTGTTCTTCTTCTTTTGTGGAAAGTTAGTAGCAAAATTCCCACGCTTGTGATAGTGAAAACACTTCACCTTGGACATGTCCTGCTTCTTGCCATTCTTGGACTCGGATTTGGAATAGAATTTCTTCCCCTTCCCCTTATTTTCCTTGGCAGCCAAAGCACAATCCTCTTCATCTTCATTCTTAGATGAAGATCCATCTCTGGTGTTTCGTCTAAACTCCTCCTGCACCAAATCCGACCACAGTCATTCCCAATCTTTGATTTTTCCCTTCCATTGACAAAGTCTTGATAATTGTGCCAACTCTTGGGAAGTCCTAGGAGAGCCAAGCTCACCAAATCATCATCAGTGACTTTTATACCAATTCTCCCCTATTCATCCCGAAATTGGACAAACTTTGTTAGATATTTTGGTATGGGGTCTCCCTTCTTCATCTTGATCTTCCTGAGTTTATATTTGAGCGCCAATCTCTTATGGTTGTTGCTGCTCTGGATTAGATTCGTCAAAGCCTTCCACATTGCATATGGTGTGGCTTTCCCATGGATTCTTGAGAGAATGTGGTCTCGTGCTCCCTCCAACAGGATCCTCCTCGCCTTTCTCACTTTCTTTTACCATGCATCAAGATTTGCAAAATCTGTCACAGTGGGTTTTGGAACATCATTGTCAATGAATTCCTTCAAGCCATTGTCTTCGAGTACTGCCTCCATCCTTTCCTTCCAAGAAATATAGTGTTGAGATTCAACAATATGATGACCCTAGTGAAAATTAAGCACCTACACTAGGTGGGGCCTGTAGGCTATTTTTAGGTGATATGTTTATTTTTAGAATTTGGATCAAAGTCTATTTTTAGCATTAATCTATTTATAGATGGTTGAGAAAATTATATGGATGGATGGGCATCTATTTTTGGAATGCATGTGTGAAAGTGTTTCGTGGAATTCATGTCTAAAAATAGAATGCATTTCGATTATTGTTAGCCCTTAACAATAATTGGACAATAAATAATAATCTATTCTCTTGAAGCACTTGATTTCAGTTAACTGACGTGGAAAACTAGTTAACTGAAGGAATTTTGAGTTCAAAGGTTGGTTGGTGGGTCATGCTAGTTGACTTCATTGTAACTGAGTGATGCAAAGTTGTAATAGAGTTGGATGTGTAGTTATGTGAGTTGTAAAATAGTTTAACCCAGTTAAGTGAGTTAAACTCATTTGTGCTAGTTGTAAGTAGTTGTAACTAAAGATACACTAGTGAGAGATTAGTGAATTAAATATTAAATTAATTCACATGGAGTGATATCACATGCAACTGAATATTTACTACTGTTAACTACATGCATGTCAGTTCCAGTGGAGACTCAGTTGAGAGATAGGTGAAAGGGACAGTTTGACTATCAGTTGTGACTATAGTGGGTGCACACTTGCAACCAAACACGCATTGGAGATTCCAATGAGGATTGCATAGTCAAGGCAAGGCAAGATCGAATTCATTCAGGGATTTTGATCAACAGGGATTGCGCAGTGGAGGTAGCCTATTAGGAGGCAGTAAATTGGTGCATTTTTATGCAAATTTTTGTATCACAGTGTGAGACGATTATATATTGTACTGAGAGCTCTTGGATTAGAGTTTTGTATGATATTTTTTCATGATCCATGATATATACATAATATATTATAGTGGGGTTTTTAGATTTATTCTTTCTCAGTAAAAACATTTGTGTTATGTGTGATTGATCTTTCTTCATGTGTTTGCAACTGGCGATTAAATTTCCGCAAAGATTTAAGTATAAGGATTATGTATTTAACAGTGGCATATAATTGTTAGATAAAGAGAATCCGGAAATACATAATTTTATTAAAATTTCTACATATAGTTTGAGCTTTCCTCAAGTGCATACTCCAACCTCAAGCCATTGAAAGCCATTTCGATCTTGAATCAGCTGTAGCACTAAGAAATTATTTCTGCAAATTTGAATCCTATCCAGTTACAAACTCAACTCCTGCTTCACTTCTGAATTTTCTTGTGCTCTAATACAATGTATAAATTATACAACATGCATGTATATCTTGGATCCACTCGATCTAAAAATTTACTAAAGTTAAATACTGAATTTCTTGTACAAAACTTTTGTGAAATTAAAAACACAATCACCAATCACATGAAGTAAAGAAGAATCAAATCAAACACAACATAGATAATTTCCTGGGGAAAGCTTGCTGCTAAAAAACCCACTATATTTTATTGTATATTCAGCATTGATCATGAAACAATTACATGAAAAAATATTCTCACAAGAGCCCTATAGTACTCATCTAATTGTCTCACACTGTCATACAAAAACTAACCAATACTAAGCCAGCTTACTGCCTCCAGACAGCCTGCCTTGCTTTCACAATCCCTAATGAATGCAATCCCTAAAAGATACGAATTATGGCCTTCCTTGACTGCGTAAGTATCATGGGCACTCCATTGGGTGTTTGATTGCATGTGTGCAACCCAATAATCCTACAACTGATTGTCAACTTCCCTTTCACCTAGATCTCAACTGGGTCTCCACTAGATCTGACATGCATGTAGCTAATAATAGTAAATCATCAATTGCATGTGATGTCACTAATTGTGAATTAATTAGTATTTAATTCACTTGATCTCTCACTAGTGTATCTTCAGTTACAACTAGCACAACTGAGTTTAACTCACTTAACTGAGTTAAAATGATTACAACCTGTTATCACTCCAATAATTTCCTAGGATTGTTAGGATTTTTGTTTCAATAAATATTAGAGGTAACCACAAACCTACTTTTGAGATCGGGATCTAGCCTTGCTAATGCTCAGAGAGGGCTCTCTCTTGATGATTTAGCTTTGTTGTTTTTAGTTGATTTTAGGCTATTTATGAAAGATTGATTGGGTTTTTATTTTGGTTTGGTTTGGTGGTGGAATTACTGATTCATATGGATAGAAGGCCGTCTATTTACCATGATGATATGGAGTCAAAGTGTCAAGAAAACATGATTGAACCAAGGTCTAAAGGAAGTGTTCACAGGGCAAGGTAGCTGAGAAAATTTAGATCTTTTAGGCTGGACGGTGAAATGGTTTCAATCGAGATTAAGGAGCAGTTAAGGATTCCTTGATCCAGATAATGAGGGAAGTGAAGGAGGTCAATCAAAAATAGGGAGAAATGAATAATTCCCTACTCTAGATATCAAAAAAAATACATCAAAATGAATAAAAGTTCAGAACATAGTGTACTTAAACAATTTCTGCAATAATATTCATGTTATACATTTAAATTGGAAAACATTCAAGTATGTGAAATACTTAAGAAAGTAACAATTTAACAATAGAAAGATATTTCACTGAAGTGGCCCAACACATGAATCCTGTAATGCAATGCCTTTATTCCTTAGTCCAGTCTGCTGACTTGAAAATGTTACAATAAACCCTCATGTCTCAGATCAATACAACTATAGAAATGTTCAGAAATCCACACTCAATATTTTGAATTATGAAGTATTTATACAAAAATATTACAAAATATCCTAAAACTGATTTATTAATTATTCAAGGAAAACTAAATAACTTCATGCAAGAAGATAGATACAGCTATCTAACTACTGCAATTTGTCCTTGCTTTTATTGATTTTGTTGTTTGGTGTTTGATCTTTTGTTGCTTTCTCTCTGATTGTTTTATTTATGTTGGTTGTTTCTTTTTCTGTTGAGTGTATTTTACGCTTAGCCTTTTATTTAACTCCGTTTTTCACTTTAAACTCTATCTTTCATCTGATACTCTTTAACTTAATTGATCTGTTACTCTTTACTGTTTTACCTTGACTGTTTTTACTTGTTTTACTTTGACTGCTTTTACCTGTTTTACTTTTACCTTTCAAAGTAAATCACATAACTTGTCCCAAGCTTCTGCATTTGGTAATTTAATTTTTACCATTCTTCCATGGATTTCATCAGCCTCTATGTATTTTTCAAATGTAGGCTTGTTGATAAAGAGATGTTTTACCTCATGCTGGAGGTAAAAGAGGTTTTCAAAACTCTGATAGAGCACTTTTCATGTAGGCATTCCTTTCATGGAGGAATTTTTGGACTGTTCTTTGGCCACTTCTCTCATTTTCTTGTCATAGTCTTTATGTTTCATCAATCTTTCATTGATAACCAAAGGATTAGGCGGACCTTTCTTCCTCAATACATCAAATTTAACCATGAATCTAGTTATTGCAAGATCCATGTTTTGACATTTATCTTCAAGTTGTGTCATTAAGTTCCTCTTGGAAATTACATTTCTTTATTCCAAGATTGTTTCAGTTCTATCACTAATGTCAATTTCCTCTAATTCTTGTTTGTTCTTGGAATTAAGAAACTTAATGATCTCAGTAGCCTCTTCTGGCTTTTTCCCAAGTTCCTCTTTGACTTTTTGAATAGCTTCAGTTTCTTCTTTGATCAAATCCTTTTGCTCAAAGATGACTTGGATAGATGGCCAAATATCATTAACATAGTTAATGATATTGGCCCACAGTTGTTTCTTTGCTTGGGAAAGTGGTTCTTGTAGTGTAAATTCTTTCTCTAACTTCTGCACTTTGTCATTAAATCTGTTTGACTTCTATGTTTCATTCTTATGCATGATTTGTATCAACTTCTTTTAATCTTATAGAATTTTTATTTGTTATTTAAGTCTATTTATTTCATTTGTTTGTATGGAAATATCCTGCATAGCTTTGACCAATTTCCTTACTTCATCACTAGGATGAGCTGATGTTGTTTTTGAATCCATTGCTGATGTAGTGGTTGATGTAGATGGAACTACTGTAGCTACTGGAAGTGTTGTTGCCACTAGAGTTGCTGAAGTAGAAGGAATTGTTGTAGTAACTGTAGGAATAGTAGTGACAGGGGTTGCTTCCATGCTGGCCTTTTTCTCCTGCACCAATTTGTCCATCTCATTCTCCATCTCTTTCATTTTAGTTGTCAACTGAATGATGAGATTCATCATTTCATATTTTTGTCCTTCATTCTATAGAACTTCCTTAGCCTGTGGATGTTCAGTAGGAGGCAATTTCAGTTGTTTTTTCAATGCAAAAATGTCTGCATTATTTTTCTTGATGAGCTCTTCAGCAACTTTGATGTTCTGGGATCATATCCTACCTCTATGACCAATTCTTCTAGTGATTTGATTCTATTGTCCTTGGCTTGTGAGGAAGCCTTCTCTAGTTTTAATTGTCCTCTGATGTTTTCTAGATTATTATGCAGTTTTTGGACACTCATAGCTTTATTGGTCATTGTGGAGTATATCATTTCTTCAGCTTGCTTATGAAATTCTATTTGGTCTATAGGATGTAGATCTTTGGCTTGAACTTAATATCTTGTTTTCTTATAGTCAATTGATGATTTTGGATTCTTCACTGTGGGTTGCAAGAAGGTCATCTGCATCTTCCTGGTCTTGTAATCAAATGCAAAAAACAACCTGCTTTCGTCACTAGGTGTTTGTTTCCAGTATTGGGCATAAGTGACAGATTTCAATGTCTCATTTCTGAGCTTGATTTCCTTATACTTCTCCATGATATCTTGTTCTTTATCTACTGGTTTACTTGATGAAGACACCTCTACACTGTGTTGTTTCTGAATGATCTTTGTATTAGTGGTTGATGGATGGTGAGTTTCCTCTGAAACTGCTGGAGGTGCATTTCCTTTAACAACTGTGTCTGTATCAATAATTTCAATAGTTTCAACTTGTTCATTTACAAGATTTAGCTTGGGCTTCTTCCTATACATCGATTTAAATTTAGTTTCAGTAGTGGCTTGAGCTGAATATGATCCTTCTTCTCTTCACCTTTTGGAATTGCTATCTTGTAGGGTTGAAGTCTATGGAATAGAACTGGTCTCTACTGGTTTATCCGTCTCTTTCAAAGTATTCTCCAACCACTCTGATTGATTGGAGTACTTCTCAAGGTCTGGTTTGGAATCATGGACAAAAGGAGTTAGCTTAAATTTGATTATTAACTTGCTGATAACTCCTAAAGGATCATAATGCCACTTGAAAATTTCACTGAACTTAAATTCCTGTAAACATTTTAATGCATGTTGACCAGCAGTCCTGTTATTGCAGATGAAAGGACCAATTTGGTTTTTTATCTTAAAATGTGTCTTCTTCTTTCCTGACAAAAAGTTTACTTCATCAGAGTTTAGGATCTGCCTGATATAGTCAAGTGCAAATAACCTCATTGGGAGGTATTTCGGGAAACTTCTATGGAGTGATTTGACATCCATATACTCTAATTTCAGTGTGATTCTGGTATAAAGACTAGTCCCCTATCCTACTGTGTTCAGAAAATTGTAGGACCTTCTTTATCTCATCATTGATCCTAGGCTCAATGCTACTGCTTAGCATATTGACAATTGGATGAATAAATGAATCAATGAAGTTGTTGTAGGTAAACTCTGTGGAATCTTTCATTGGGTAGATAATTAGCTTGAAAAAGCCTGATGATGTCTGGGAATTAGAAAGTTTGTGGGAAAATATACTTGGGAAAATTGGATTCTGAAAGGCAGATATCATCAGCCTATTCAATGGCTTTATCATGGCTCCAACAGTGGAGCTCAAGGAGGTTGAAATTAGTGATAGTGTCACTGATTTTGAAATATTTTTCTGCAAGTGGGGTGTGTTCAACATCTACAATAGGAGGTTGTAATGGATTAGCAGTCACAATGCCTTGGGAAGCCATTTAAACTTGTTCAATTGATTAATTTATTACTTTCTAGCTTAATAAATAATCTCAGGCACTCAGGAATACCTCTGAAAAGATGATTTGGGTTTTCATAAAGGGTTTGGGAGGCAACAGTGGCTTTCCTTTAGTCTAAAAAGGTTTTAAACTGGTTCAATTTATTAACTTATCACTTGCTTGCTTAAGAACAGGTTTCTGGCACTTCGGAATACCTACAAAACGAACCTTTCAGTTTGCAGAGAAGGTCCTGGAGGCAACAGGGGCTCTCCTGGTCATTATAAACCTTTAGGCTGAGTTTGCACAGGTTCTGGTGGTAAATGCTTGAATTCTGGTGTGATTTGATCTCAAAATAGTCAGCAAAAGTTGCTTTTGCTTAAAAATAGGTCGGCATAAGCTTTATTCTCGCAGTGTTTACAAACAAATGGTAAAAAGGGATTTTTAGGGAAGTCTTATTATTTTAACCAACATTGATTAAAATTTATTGTGCGAGGTTAGTTTTAACCAACATTGATTAAACTTTATTAGACGGGGTTAAATTCAAACGAAGGGGTGGTATTCATAACGGGCGGAAAAAAAAAGTTTGGAGGTTTTTCGCATTGAGAAAAGTTGGTAAACGGTTTTTGGCTTGGGAGCGTGATGAGCCATGGAGCTACTCATAGCAAGGGGGCGGGGTTGTGAAACTGCTTATTTCACAACCCTACAGTGGTATTAATGGTCGGTAATTAGGGGTGTGAAAGTAGCTATTGGCCACAAGATCTGATGAATCTTGATCTAAGGGATGGGCTACTCGAAAGGATTAATAGGCAGGGCCAGGGATGAGTCATGCGGTGGGATTATATATGCAAAGGGATTAATATATATGGGATCATGACTTTATAATAGTGAGGTTTAATCAAAGTGGGCTCGGGATGATATAGAAACCATAGGTTAAAGTAATGTACAGAGGTTAATATATTAAGGGAGCAGGGATATATATACATTGAGGTTTTTAATAAACTATATGTTATACTAAAATATGGTGTTGAGAAAATATACAGTGCGTGAGCTAATATACATGGGGGTTAATAAAGTATGTAAAGAAAAATGTTAATAAAATACACTAGGAATTAGTGTTAAAACTGATATCGGGAAGGGATTGTACATTGGGGCCGACAATATCATTTTAACTATTTAAACTTAGGATAAAGGGGTTTTAGTGGGTTTTTAAATGGAAAAAAGGGAAATTAGTAAGGGGAAATTACTTTTTCAAAAGAAAAGGGGTTTGTAGGAAGGGGAAAGGGTTAAAATGAGAGGAAAGGAAGTGATTTTTACAAGGGAAAGTGCCTTTTGAGAATGGAAAATATGATTTCAAACAAGGGGAAGGGGATTTTGAGGGATATTAATGATATAAAATAACCAATTTATGCTTTCCATGCCTTGTGAAACTGCTTCTACCTATCCATATTTTACGCTAACATTTTTTTCCTCATTTATTTGGGTGCATTTGAGCCTGCTGACCCTTTATTTTTCTTTTAAAATAAAACTATCTAATTCTAATCTTATGACTCCCAATGGCTCGGATTAAACTGATGAGCTCATTTTATTCTCTACCTAACTATTGATCTGCCAAGATTAAACAATTTGGCTAGGTCTTTATTCACTATCTATCAATATGAAATTTAAAGTATGAATGATCAAGATTAAGTTGTTTGATCCTCGAGGATTGTGGCATTTTTGAAAATTTGCACACAATATTATTTGCAAAGTAAAGTAAAAGTAGTGGCAGTTGAATTTGCATCACTTTCAGGATCTATTTCTATCTCTTTTTGGTGGGGTTCATTCTTTATATTCTTTTTTGATCTTTTTCTTTTAGTCCTTTGACTTTTCTTTTAGGACCTCACCCTCTTTATATTTTTTATTTTTAATATGGGAAAAAAAATTTGTAGAAAGCAAAAGTATGTACAATATTACAAGACTAAAACATAGTCAATTCAAAATTATGGATCCTATTATTATAGGACCCTAACACAACCTACATTAACTAATGCACCACTGCACTTCGAACTTCTGTTACAACTATAATTACTCTGCATGCCTCACCAACTACCTATAACTTGGAATCCATTATATAACTGAGTTTATCACTCTCAATTAAATATTTCAAGTCATCATTGAGAATAGATTACAATTTATTGTCCATCTTAATTAAGGGATAACTAAAATAGACATGCACCCAAAAATAGCATTGTGGCCCCCACCCTAGTGTACGTGCTTAATGCACTAGGTGTGGGTACTGAAATTTTCTTGTTGAATCTCAACATAATACTCTTGTAGAATTTTTGTTGTGTGATAAGGTGGAATAACAACTACAACTTGGTATGCTACCTGTGCAATCTGGAGATTACATAAAGGACAAGTGATTACTTGTAGGGAATGATGATGATGCCACCTAGTGTTGAATATTTCTACGCTGTGAGGAAGGTTTCCTAAGTAGTAAAGAACAAAACTCACAACTTCATCTAAAAGTAGTGAAACAAGTTTTGGACAAGCACTAGACATTATCTTGTGACCTGAAATCTCATGTCTCTTGTTGGATCGATATCATCTTCATGGATAGGTCATCTACAAATAGATAAATGCATTTAGACCTAAGTAATTTTTTCCAAAAGTTCAGGAAGATATGTTATTAAAAGTATTGAAGCCTTCAAAATATTATTTTAGGTTGTCTTATCTGTGAGGCACACAATATTGGAAACAAGCTCAACAATATATTAATGAATGTCTGAAAGAATGTTGTACAATAATGTACATATAAATATATCAAGAAACCGATGAATCAGTTTTCGGGGTTTCTTGGACTCTAATAACCAATTACCTAACACAAACTAACCCGAAGATTAGTTTTCTAACATTCCCCCTTTAATCCGAAGGGATATACCAAAGTCCAAGAATGAGAGCTCAGAATGCAGAAATGCATCTTAGCCAAGAGCTGAATGTACATATAAATACATCAAGAAACCGTTGAATCAGTTCCTAGGGTTTCTTGGACCCTGATAACCAATTACCTGACGCAGACTAACCCGAGGATTAGTTTTCTAACATTCCCCCCTTAATCTGAAGGGATATACCAAACTCCAAGAATGAGAGCTCAGAATGCAGAAATGCATCTCAGCAAAGAGTTGAATGTCTCTCAGAAATGGGTTTTAAGGATGACCACAAACCAAAAATGGGATAACTCAATGTCTCAACCAACACTAATTCTATAACCTACATAACAATTCTTAGAACAAAAAATGTGGTTTTAAGATGACCACAAACTCTGGAACTGTCACAGCAGTTTCTCGAACATTTCTGAATATAGACGTGGTCGCTCAAAAACAACCCAATCAATTGAAGTCTCACAAATATGGCTCTGACTGGTACAAGTTGTGGCTCAGGATGTGGATCGCCTACTCAAGCTTTCTTGACATTTCAAACTCGAACCTGTAGCAGACCACCAACAAATTCCCCCCTTGCTGGATACAGGGTGAGAAATATTTGTCATCACTGCAAGAGTTTCCAATGCTCTCGAACAAATCCTTCGATGTGACCTATAGTTCTTCTTGGCTGCCTTCGACCATTCCCAAGAAGCAATCCATCCAAACCTTAGCTTCTCTCTTGCATATCTCTTCTTTTTAAAACATTTTCTTGACTAGTGATTTCACTTTCAACAATGATGGCACGGGTGAAGATAAAAAAATTGATCTTTCACATGTCCAAATATGTACATTGTTGGCATTTATCAACTTTTTTTGGAACCACACCATCCAAAAATCCCACACTTCAAATTTTTATAGGTTTAGCAAAATTTGGAATGTGAAAATATACATCATTGTTATAACCCAGACCAGTTCTGTGTTTATTGTGTGTAATCTCTTCCCATGGTCATATAATAGGTTTCACATCAACACTTCTAATTGCATCCAATTTTTTACCTAAAATCACTTCATTTCTCTAACCATTCTCTGACTAAGGATCAGGCTTAAACAACCCATTGTTCTAAACAAGAGCATGTTCAGAATCCTTCTTTTGTAATTCATGTAATTCATCTCGCTAAAACTGCGACTCTAGCTCCAAGAATTAAATTTTTCTTTTAGAGTTTTGCAAACATGACTTTTTTGTTGACCTTGGAAATCGTTATGGATAGTAGATAGCATTAAATTTCATAATAAATGTACTAAATAATTTAGTTTGGCCATTTTCTCCAGTGCAATATCCAAGTAAACTTGTAATTAACTCAGAAAAAGGGGTGTCTACTACCACTGAAAATGCACCCAATACAAACAAATTTTCAATGATTTAACTGGGTGTTGGGTTCAACCGACCATGCACCCATCAAAAATTAAAATTCAAGTAAAAAAATGATCACTACAACTACATAAGTAGGGATTTTTTTATATCTTTTCTCCTTACAATGAATGTTAAACGAATATGCAAACTCAAATATCTGATAAAGTTCATCAAATAGTGACAGCAAATAGTGACATGCTAAGGGTTGTCAACCCATGGAAATCAAATTATGTTGTCTTCTTCTTGTCCAACAAAAATGTCACAACCTCCAAAATTTATCTTCTTTTGCTAAAATAAAATTACCAAACATATGGATTTGAACTTGTGACCTCAAATAGTCCATCTAACTATATGAGCTTTTTTAACCATAATGCTCTTTTCTTTTCTTGTTTTTATATTCATAAATTATGTAAGTTAAATTTAACCAAATTAAACTTCAAATCTCAATGAAAGATGATGTCAACTTCGAAGGCTTCAATATCTCAAAGTACCCCCTTTACAACACACCCTTGTCTTTAAATCTAGTCTTCAAATAAAGTCTTCCTTCTTGAAGTAAATAATCTGAACCTTCATAAATTCTTAGTTTGTCCATATTAAATAATGATACCCTTATGTGAAGATAAAAAAATATCACCCTTTGTGAAAATAATTACCAGTTTCCCAATTAATTAATTCACCACCATATACCTCTCTTTAGATTTTATTTTGAACTCCATCCATTTAATAGATTGCATAATAAAGATACCTTTGCATTTCAAATTCTGGCTGTTAAATATTGTTTTTAATACCTTGGCATTTCAAATTTTGGTTGTTAAATCTTTTTTTCCTGTGTACAATGTTCTAATTCCTTGAATTCCTCTTTTTCCAAATTAAGTTGGCTTAGTGGTATAATGGTATGTTTCAAAATGAACTTGATTCAAATGTAAACATTGTTGCCCCTTTAAAATATTTAATTAAAATTTCTTTCACAAATATTTTCCTTTTAATTTAAAATTTATTTCAAATCACCCTCATAAAAATATCCTTCATTTTCATAATGAATTTCACAATTCCATACCAATGTAACTTATAGTTTACTTTACTGTAGTAAATGAATTTCACAATTCCATACCAATGTAACTTCCAGTTTACTATTATCACTTTGACTTAAATATGATAAAAAACAATTTCCAAAAAACAATTTGACCAGCCTTCTTCCAAAATTAAAACTATGGTTCACCAAGCAATAAAGATCCACCAATAGAGTTTATGATTCACCAACACAATATGGCCTCCAAAGAAATTAATTCCACGGATTAAAATTAATCAACAACAATAAATCATAATATAACCTCCAAAAAACTTATTTCACCATGCTACTATCACTGGTAAAAAATGATGAAATTAATGACTAGGTGACTAAAAACTTTAGTCACCGCAATTATTTCAAGTGAATTACTACTAAATTTGAGCAATTTTAAGTGACCAAACTAAAAATGACTAACTTAAATAACTAATTTAGTCTAGGAATAAAACATACGACTAGATAATAAGTGACTAAACTAAAAGCGACTAACTTAAATAACTAATTTAGTTCAAGGATAAAATATATGACTAGATAATAAGTGACTAAACTAAAAATGACTAATTTAGTCTAGGATTAAAATATATGACTAGATAATAAGTGACAAAATTAATAATGATTAATGTAAATGACTATTATAGTCCAAGAATAAAAACATGACCAAATGACAAGTACAACAAATATATGAATTAGTCATTTATGTGAGTAATTTTTAGTTGTGTCACTCTATAAATAGAAAATTGCAATTTTGATACCGAAGTGTTACATTTCACTACAGGGGTCTCTGAATCCATTTGCAGTGTTGAAATTTAGAGACAAAGGGGTAATTTACAGTGTTAAAATTATAAATACCCTTTTGTCTCTAAAGTTTAACACTACAAATGAATTCATCTACAATTAACATAATTGCATGTATCATCTATCTACTTTACACTAATGCCTTCATTATAATTTTAGTAAAGATAATATTTAGATAGCCAAATTGATATTTATATTTATGTGGAATCTTTGGCCATAAATTAGTTTAATTTTTAAACTTCATTGGTTTATGTTAAAAGTGCGAGCTCATTTAAATCTAGTACTAAATCATCATATTTGCTTTAGATAAATACTAAATAGATAAACCTAAAATATATATTTATAGAACTATTTAGTAAATAAGTATGAACCTTTATTAATTTAGGTATGAATCTTAATTATTATTTTTAATGTTGTATGAACCTTTGTTTTTTTATAAGTCAATGTTGTATTCATGTAGGAAAAAAGAAGTACATAATGTAGCTTACAAAACACGTGGTCTCACCCTGACCAAGTTTGTTGACCAAAATTTGCACCAGATGACAAAAATACAAAAGAGAGACTAGGGACATTATCCATAATCAGTTGGGACAGAGGCATCAAAACACAGATAAAACATAAAGAACACCAAATAGCATACTAGTCGTAAGATGTGATGGATGCAGGGTTGTCCAAGGCTATTCTTGGAGGTGGTGGAGGATAAAAGTCACATTGAACTTGCCCTTCAAAAGTGTGCCAACCAAGTGTCCATCTTTTTCACTTTCTCATGAGTGAGTTGATTTTGGCCTCGCCAAACCACTACCAGTCTCTTCTAGACTTGCCATTGTAAAATAGTGCATTCGGTCCAATGTATCCATCTGCTCTGCATGCTCCTCAAACACATGGACTTCATAAATTTTGCTGGGTAGAAACCACTAGTAAGTCTACACATTTACAATTTTACCCCTACACAAGTGTTGATAAGTCTTAGTAAATATGTTTAGTTACATCTTATTCCTATCCATTTTTTATGCATAGACTTGCTTAAATGATGGGAAGTAAAGGATGGTAAATATGTTATTTACTTCCTTCAATGCTTAAGATTGAAAAATCACTAAAAAAATATCTAAAAATAACGCATGAGTTATATTACAACATCCATAAATTATGGCATAAAATATGTGAGTGAATCCACATGCCATTATCTTGTCTAAAGGTTGTAATAAGGCCAAATTACCGTCCAATCAAATGTTTGAAAATTTTCCTAATAATATTGAAAAATAATTATTTATTTTTCAAAGTTGAACATTACAAGTCAATACTAAACTAATAGTTGTCAACAAACAAATTGATTACTAGAGCCCTCCATTGGTAGAGACTAACAAAGCATTGGACAACTTCTAAAATATTATGGGTTGAAATAATCTGTCATCTTTATCACACCAAGAAAGTTATAAATGAATATTAATTTCTCTTGAAATGTCCTATACACACCCGCATTAGATCACAATTCAAACTATCATTATTTTAACTTATTAATTCATCACAATTATAAATTTAGAAATACTTATCTTTTTTATATATAATTTTTTTTACAATAAAAAATTAAATTATATATTTAAAAATATAAACTAAATATTTAAACCCAAAGTACCTACCATTATTTTAACTTATTAATTCATCACAATTATAAATTTAGAAATATTTGTCTTTTTTATATATAATTTTTTTTACAATAAAAAATTAAACTATATATTTAAAAATATAAACTAAATATTTAAACCCAAGATACCTACCATTATTTTAACCTATTAATTCATCACAACTATAAATTTAGAAATACTTATCTTTTTTATATATAATATTTTTTACAATGAAAAAATAAATTATATATTTAAAAATATAAACTAAATATTTAAACCCAAGGTACCAATGTACCAATGGAACACAGCGTTTACACTAAACTTCTCAAAAGGCGCTCTCTTTAAAACTCTATACACCCACTCACCCACATGAAAGAGCACAATGCACGGGAAGAAAATATACAAACACAAAGAAGAGGGCACACTGAGCAGGAAGAAAATATACAAACACAAAGAAGAGGGCACACTGAGCGGGAAGAAAATATACAAACACAAAGAAGAGAGCACACTGTGTGGGAAGAAAATTTACAAACAAAGAAGAGAGCACACTGCAGCAAATTCCTGCAGTCCTCTTACTATCAAATTTTCCTCCATATTCTCCTCGGCGACCGCCATGGTCCAGGACTTCCTTGGAGCTTCTTCCGCCAAATTTAGAGGCGAGACAGCCCCCATTTTCCCTTAACAACAATCCATAAAACATGGACAAAGAGGTAGCAGAATTTGATTATCACAAAATTATAATCAAGTCGGATTGCCCCGAACTGGAGGTTTTGTTTATATCCAGTTCCAATATTTCTTATTTCTTGATACAAATGCAAGAAAAATTATCCCAGGAAAAAGACGCATTGCTTTCTAGTGGATTCATAACGGAAGGGCGTGGCAGGAACTAGGCACAGAATGGAGCAGTTCCATCAGGACCACCGCTGGATTCCGTTCCATCAATTCCTGCCAAAGAGCCCAATTCCTGTGCCGACTGGAGAATCCCTCTGGAACAAGTAAGTATGCAAGAACCCAACTTTGTTGCTTTTTGAATGTCGGTTCAAATCCCGTTGCCTGGATAGATGCCCATCTAAATTTCAATAACTTTTTGACTCAGTCGTCCGTTATGTTATGCAATCTGAATTTTTCCCAATATAATAGTCAGTGGGAATTACCTTAGAAGTTCTACAGCTGGTTATGTTTAGATAAATTGCTTAACCATAATGTACCAAATTTTATATGGTGAATCCCTGAGCTGGAGTTATTAAAGTAAATTTTCCTCATCAGAATAATGTAGCAACTCATTATGGAAAAATTATTTTACACTATCAGAGGAAAAATTGCCTAGCACCCCAACCCCCCAAGAAGGCAATACATTTTCCATGTTATTGTTTTTGAATTTGTTTTTAAGATATCCATCTACAAAAGCCTGGATATATGAAAAGAATTTCAAGAGCATTAACATGGAAAATGTCTTGCCTTTCCTAGGTATCCAAAGCTTTTGCAGCCAATTATGCTGACATACCATACTTCTGCACAAAATTATTGTAATATGCCAAATGTTTGCATCTTGTTATGTTAAGATAAATGAAAAATCAGATATCTAAGTTGTTCCTAGCAACAAAGGAGAAGAGCAAGACACTCCTAAAGTGGATTTTATGTTTGGGGCTGGTGAAACTTAGGGCTCAAACCTAATTCCATGCTTATTAGGTATTCATGTTCTAACTTTGTCTTTGAAAGCCACTCATAACTTTTTATCAATGCCATCCATGCTCTTAGAATTTAGCTCATAGCAGTCTTGGCGCTCCAAGGCATTGATGAATGGATCATTCTACATTTATGTGGCTTCTCTAACTAGTGACGAAACTAGTAATAATGGTAGCATTAGGTCAAGGCATTAATGCGAATGAGGCAAAATAATGAAGTGGAACCAAATATCTGCATGCACTAGCACTGCTTGACCACCCGTCAAGACAAAACTGATGCACTAGTACCACTTGACCACTCGTCAAGACAAAACTGTGGCTATCTGCATGTATTGTCACCGCTTGATTGTCTTCATCTACTGGCATTGCTTACCATCTGCATATACTGCCATTGCTTGACTTATACTGCCTCATTTATTGTTGTTGCTATAGGCTATGGATATCTTGGTTGTGATGGTCTATCTCTTTGTATTTCTCATTGTTTCTTGTTGTGAAGGTCATGAATGCTTCCTAAATGCTTCATAATTAGTTTTCCACAAGCGAGAGCCTTATGCTATCTTGACCTCTGCTTACCGTAGAGGATATATTCTTGTAGAGGATGTATTCTCGGATAAGGAAGCGCTAAGCTGCTCCCATACTACTGCATCCAACATGGACTCAGTGAAATCGAATTCTTAAGTCCCTGTAGCAGCTTACTTTGAAGCTTTTGAATCGTGTGGAGCACAGAACATCTGAAGAAAAAATTGCTTTTAGGTATGCACTATCATTTAAATGTTTGTTTTACCCATGCATAAGCCCTTATTAGAACATCACTATAGTCTGAAAAATGGTTCACACCTCCAAAAATGGAAATATTAATTATGGCTAAGTCAAAAGGGGCAACAAATGGAATCCAAATCACAGTAATTATCACAGTTTTTAAAATATGAATATATTTGAGTATACATATTTTCTATTTCTGGAAATTTCAACAATGCAATGATAAAAAAGTTTAAATTCTAAGTTTAAAAAATATTACATAGAAGTTACAAAATATATATTTGATTTTAAATGGAGGACATATGGTTGAACTGGCACAATTTAATACTCTCGTCATGAACACAATTATCAGGGCATGAATACAATTCGAAAATATTGAAATAGACGATCAAGAAAAACTAAACCAACACACACCTGTTCTGTTTAATCAACAAGTAAGATTCATTGTTATGAGCTTTCATTTATCATTATTCAATGATTGATATCCTTACCTCATGTTGCATGCTATTTGGCTGGTGCATGCATTCTTTTGGTGCAACAATCGACAACTTTCACGATGGGGTGGGGTGCGCCTGGCCTATCGGAGGTAAGCTTGTTGTTATATCATTAATAAGAATGATTGTCCAGTGTCATGACCTGTTTCACAAAAAACATGCCTTACTGAAGATCCTGCCTTGGGGTCCTATTGCCTAACCCGAGTCTAGTATGAAAGGATCCTACCTACTTCACCAAAGCCTATTCTAACGTGAGTCCGCCTGAAGGAGGTCCTTCTAACAATGGTAAATATTAAGTATGGTGTATGGATCCCCCACTTCAATGATGAGGCCTATTTTTAGTAAGGGTTGAGTTCGGCAATGAGATTTTTCCTTAATTGTTGAACTGGGCGAGAACGTTACTTTCCCTCTGGGAGTATGGGCTGGGTGGAGAGGAAGATAAAGGTCACTTTCCCACTAGCCACATTGCAGCTTCAGGTTAACGCTTAGTATACAACCAATTATTTGGTTTGGACCTTCCAAATCTCCCTTGCCTTCCAATTCTCACAACTTACTTCTCTCTAGAGTACCGGAAGTCAATTTTCTTTATTATCCCCATGCTAGTAACTATGTAGGGGCCCATAGATAGAAATTTCAAAAGCCACGCAACCAACACTATGTATCCGAAATCAATTTGTTTTATTCTCCTCGTGCTAGTAACCACGTAGGGGCGCATAGATAACAATGCCAAAAGCCACACAACCAACACTATGTACCGGAAATCAATTTTTTTTATTCTTCCCATGCTAGTAACCACGTAGGGGAGCATATCTAACAATGCCAAAAGCCACACAGCCAACACTATGTACCTGATAATTTCCCATCCTTCACATGCGCAATATAAAAACTCTATATATCCGATAAACCCTCTAGAACTGCACTGGAAACAATGAGATTTGATATATTCACGCTGGTTATCATGATTCAAGTGTCATTTTTCAACTCTAAAATGAGCGTTGTCTTCATCCTCTATAGCTGACACCATGAGGTCATCCTATTTTACTTCTGAACAAGTTGCAGCAAGGATACGACTGACTTCCAGGGGAATTTTTGCCAGAAGATGGCCTACTTCTAAGGCATTTTCATTTAGAATTCTTGAGAGTTTATGAATGAACTGGATTTTTAGCCCTTACCTATTCATTAATGCAAATCATTTTCAGACATGGGTTCGTTCAAAGGTTGTATTAGTAAGCAAGGTGGATGATCCAAGTGTGGTAATGAATGGAGCACTCAACGGACACGTGAAATGCATGCAAGCTCCAACTCAAGTCTTTTCATTCCATCATTTTGTATAATAATAGACAAAAATTACTTGCAAGGTGCAACGTTATATGCCTATCTCATATCCCTATCTAAAAAAATAATTGGAAATTCACTAAAAGTTATCTAATACGCCAAAAATCACATAACGTCAAAAATAGATATACATATTTATGATTTCAATACTTAGGCCACTAAACGAAACATCCATAACAAATGTCGAAGCCTCCCCATAAACTTTCTGCAATGGATGGGTTTTCCTAATCCCCGCCATTAGATGAGAAGTAATGATTTATGTAATGGGTGGGAACTATTAAAAGACAGGTAAACCATCTAAATTAAAAATAAACTCTTATTAGGATAACAATGATGTGGGAGCTTTAAAGGTTGTAACATCCACTCTTCAGGTCTCCTCCAAATAAACTAACAAACTCATATTTTCTTCTGCAAGACAAAAGTACAACGTGTGGCGATGGTATTACCCGGTAGAAAGACAAAAGCACAAGGTGAAGCTACCTCATAAAGATGTAGCGTATAATTATAAAGCACAAGTAAAAATCCTACCACCAAATAATGATATTAAAAGATCATGATATCCATCTCTCATAAGGACGAGGGGTGATCCCCCTCTCATCGTGATTAAAAGGTGTAGCTCCTCAATAAATATCAATTATTATATACAAATGGGTGAAATCCCTAGGAATTCGGGCAATGAAAATCACTTACATGTCAAGTTCTACAGCAAAGACTTAATCTAGGTAGGAATGTATCAGCCTCAAAAATGAGTTGAGCAATCAATTTAATGTCATTATTATAGCAAATTTTGGACAAAAATAAGCCTCTCAAAATTTAAAACCAAATATATCAATTTTTTATCTAAAGCATCCTCAAACAAACTAATTATATGTATTTCTGAGATTAAAACCTTGAAAAAAACGTAATGGATTGCTGAACAAGTTGATTAATTCATACATTTAAACAAACAAAGTTGAGATTTCATGAAGAGCTCATAGCGATTTACAAAATAAATTCAAAGAAACTGAATAAATATTCATTTCGGAAAAAGTTAAAATATAGAGAAAAACAATTATATATGTTAATAAATTGGAAAATCGCTTATCACTTATGTTAGGGATTGGCTCGGCAAGAACCGAGTTGTTTAAACCCATTGCCAGGGGCGATAGAGCATATGTATTCGATCAAGGGACTCAAAAAAAGTTACGCCTCAAACAATAAAGGCCATCAATTAGCACAGGGGGTTGCTGGATTCATGATGGCAAGAGCAAAGGTCATCAATTGTTGCAGGGGGTTGCTGGATGGGGAATCGAATCGAGAACATATCAATGAATTGGGAAGTGCTCACTCAACAACCTATCTGTCATTGATTATGAAGGAATAGAACCATTGGCCCCATCAGTGACACCTAATTTTGGGAGAGGAAAGTGGAAAGATATCGAGGGTTAGAAATGAACTAAAGACAAAACTTCATGTTTTTTACAAATTCAGATCTCTCTCTAACGAGGGAGAAAAGATACTGGCTTTCCTCATTTCAATACACAGTTGACATAGAAGCTTTTCCCTTAGATGGAAATGTAATGAAAGCCATTCAATCTCATTTTAAGCATTAGGGTATCTCTCCCCTTCCAATAAATGCAATGACTAAAAAGGGGGTCACACAGTTAGTTTTACACTGAGTAGCTTCTTTCTCCATGCAACTATTCAAGAAACAATTGTGCAGTAGTGCAGGCAGATGCACTAACAATTGCATGGCCGACAACATAGTTTTTGGTGAAACAACTTCACACCCTCCACGACTCCTTAGCGGAGAATTTGGCGATGGACACAAAGCCAACTGAAAAAGCATGGTAAAATAGGTAGCATACTTTTGATGAACCTTGGACACTACAATACCTAACTCAACTCTTAAAAACTAAAATATTAAAGTTTACTTAACTAGCTGAGTAAAAAAATAAAAATATTAAAGCTGGGAAGATTGTTGACATAACTTATCTACTGTAGCAAGGCAATTGGAATATAGAGACCTACTTAGAATCTACAGATTTCTCAAGAAGCTGACAAAATTGCTCTAAAACCTTTAAAACCCCAAGCATTTCCATCTTTGTGGGTGTGATTGTGTTAATTTTGATTAACATGTTCTTTGCATAATACAATTACTTCAATGTTCCTTATAAGACCATTTATTAATCCATGCATGAAATATCATCTTATTGATTGAAACTGAAGAAAGAACATAAATTTTAACGATAGAAGACAAACCAAGACAAAATAACACAAGGATATGGCACAAGCTAGGGAAAAACCTCAAGACAAGGAAAACCCTTGATCACTTCTTCTTATTATCAATATCTAATGTTCAGCAGAGAGAGAGTACAATAATATGAGTCAAAATAGACTTGCTAAATTAGTGTTCAAAACAGTCCTGAAGATTACTACCTGGTTAGGGTTCCTAATAATCACTAAGTAACCTTCTTCCAATGAATTTTACCCTTTGTTATCCTTTACAAGACGTCCAACAATGTTGCAGGACTTGCGATTCCTTTTCAAGGCATCCAACAACAGTCCTATGCTAACAGTAATAAGAAGATGCTCACAAACAAGGGTTAAACTCTTTGTTTACATTGTGTCCCTCTCTTCTTGATTGAATCTAGGGTAAAGGACTTAGATTAGGTCATGCGTCCCTTCCACACATGATTTCATACTAGTTGTTGTAGCAGCATTTCCTGTGGCCTGAACCAGAATACAAAGCATGAACAAATAAACCCCAAAACTCACCTTTAAACCAATGTCCTGATCTATGGCTCAACACAAATAATGTGACCTTCTCCTAAAGATATTCACACCCAAAATCCATGATGAAACATCATGCAAAACTGCCCTCAAACCTGCAGCTAGCTGCTTGCTCCTACTCGAACCTATGGGAGATCAATACAACACGTCCTTCTTGCTTCTCCACGCTGTGGTTGCCTCAGAAAGAATTACCCAAGAGTTGAATGCACTATTTTAGGATGATCTCTAATGAAGATGAGGGATCCCTATATATATAACAATTTGTCCTTATGGAGGTGAATCCGACCTTAACACTTGGAGGCAAAATTTGAATTTCAAATTTTCAATTTTCCCACCTTAATAAGGTTATGTCTTGTGGAATTTATTTTGAAATAAATAAATATTTTTCTCATCCAAATTTGGTGATTTTAGGTCTATTTTGGTCCTCTAGAAAAGAGGGATTCAATGGAATTATCATATTCATCAACTGAGTAGATCTGAGTAGAATTTGGCCCTAGTTGCCAATTTTAACACTCCCTCTTAACTAGAAAGAATTCCACCTACCAGTCCATCTGTCGTCATAGATCATCATGCCATCCTGCCATTATGAACCATAATGAACCATCTATGTCTTATTTTCTCTACTCTACTAAGCACTGATGTGAATAATAAAGAAGAATTGATTAATAGTGATTCACAAGACCTTGCCACTCTTCACTGGAAAAATTCAGTCCGGATGTAGAACCTCAATTGATTCTAGATCAAGTATATAAACACCAATAATCCTAGCATATAGAGTACAAAAATACACAATGCATCCATCAGTAGTGCTATGGTCTCTATCCTCATTTTCCAACTCATTGGCCAGTTGAGAGGTACTTCCCATGAGTCCCAGACTTCATGGGTAGGATGATGTATAAACACCAGCAGGGAAAGAGTATATCACATCCTGCTCATAATCACATGTACAGAAAGGAGAAACCACATTCTACAAACGCACATCACAATCACATGTAGGGAAAGGATAAACCACCTCCTACATGCATGTAAAACACTGAGAGTAGGGAAAGGAAGAACCACGTCCTACATGCATGCAAACCAACAATAGTAGGAAGGATCCTACACGTGGGAAAATAATGGATGACATCCCACTGATATGTCAACCATCAATCATAGGGAATGAGCATCCTACATGTGGGGAAAATGATGAACCAAGTCCCACTGACATTTTCACAACCAGATGCCTGAATGCATCTCTTACTGGGATAACCACGAGAGAAGGTGAACCACTCATTTTTCTCATATGCCGTAGGGGAAGGTGAACCACTCATCCTATGCATATCTCGTAATATGTAGGGGAAGGTGAACCACTCACCCTACACACGTCTACAAACGTAGGGGAAGGTGAACCACTTATCCTACACACATGTTAGCTATCACAGGGAAAGGTGAAACACTCACCCTGTACACCGTGCACCTATAGGGGAAGGTGAACCACTCACCTTAGGGTCATTTATAGCTCAAAGAAGTACCCCATGCCCTGAGGAGCTCCCAGAGTTCAATGTTCAACCGAGGCCCTCATATTAGGGTCTTTCCAGGACACCCATCCTCTCTCTCTGAAGGAAGTTAGATTTTTCCTTACGAAGTGGTTTTGAAGGGATGTTGGTAACCTGTACATCCATCCTATAATGTTGGAGCTAGATTGCTCCCCACAGTGCCATATCAAATATAGTGGAACTTGATGTTAAGCGGCGGATTCCAGCACATGCTCACATGACTCAAATGTCTTCATAATAGGCCATGCTAGCTGCTTCATTCGTTCAGCCTCAGTAGTGCTCCCAAACTTTAGTCCTTCATTCATTCATGAAATAAAGGTGGATCCCAAGAGATATAGGATCCAGAAGTGATATTTCCATTTATCATTATTCCAATCCAACAATCTTGGCAGAGTACTATAGATCACATTTAACATGGATATCTTATTGAGAATTAGAGCCTTCACAAGTTGTATGTATTTGGATCAGAAACTTGTCCATTTTATTATAATTTTAAGCTTTAGGAAGAAGTGCATCAAGGGTAAGACAACCCCTCTCACATCGAGAGGATCTTTATCTGTGGAAAAACATCATCAATAGCTGTAAACCGACCATATCTCCCTCTGAAGATCGAAAAAGTAACTTTGCCCAAAACATAACCATTGGGTTATCTGCAACCTGCTATTAATCAAGGTCATTTATTCATAGTCATTCGGCTTCTATAGATCAACGTCTTATGACATGGTATTTCTATTGTAAAAATGAATAGGCAAGAAGAGTTGACAAGCCATTTTGCCAGAGATTCCATAGCTCCCTTTGAGTACTTACTTCAATTGAACATTCATCCTTTTTCAAACTTCTCCTCATATTTAAGATGAGACATTATCATGTTGCAACTATATCAACAAAATTTCAATTACCAAACTTTAGCAATGCACAAGTAAACTCTCTCACATGTTTTTCCCGTTTAACTGACAGACCTCAACAACAGTATATCAATAGAAACTTTTTACTAATTTCATAAGCATTACTCACTAAATGAAGATACCAAGGGACTTGCACCATCCTCATCCAAGCAAACCTTCTCTGCCATTACACATATCAAGCTAGTATGATCTCTAAAGTGAAAATCCTAGCAATATTTGTAATGATCATGTTGTGTCACTATACTAGCACACACCATATAACATTAACACGCTACCATTTGTATTAGAACATAAAATCTCGGACCATTCTACCTTTACCATAGTTCTCAAACTTGGACCAGAAAATTTTCCCAATTCAACAAGTGATACTACTGGTGATGCTTCTTAGGATGAATACACTGTTGTACTTCAATTTTACTGATATCCCCGACTATATGGAGGTGCCAAGTGATTCACATTGAAACTACCTTAGAGTGATTTTCTTTGAATTTTCTTTCCGTAAGAGGTGTACTTCAGAATTTGACACTCTTGATATAGATGACCATGAAGATAAGCCTTAAAGACCTCAAACCAACCTTCAACTATATATATTGACTGTAAAGTTAGTACCTTTGATATGCTTCAGATCAACATACAATCAATATTCAAATTTTGAACCTTGGGCAATCTCAATCAAATCTGAATTTGACACAAATGATTGGCTTAGAAGCTCACCCTAAATGTTTCTTCAGTAAATGTATTATCATACCTTAAATGCACATCCTTACAGAATTGCAAACCTGTCATATACGTTTATGAGGAATGGGCTTCATCTTAGTGAGTTTCAGATCCGATCACTAAAGTTTTAGCCTTAAATTTCTGCAATTTTTTTCACTAGATACATCAGATTTGTCTAAAATAATATTGAAGACTTTGCCTTAATTAAATTCATGCTTCATATCTGATGCACATATTAGTTATTGAAGGATGGATGGATGGCCTTTAAAATCACCAGATATTAACCCTCAGACAATAATTCTTCAAGATTCATCTTGAAGTGCTCCACAGAAATTTTTGAATGAGCATACAACATGTCTAAAAATTTGTAGACTCAGTGTATTAGCCTAGGAAATTACTACCTTAGGTTCAAGCTCATAACTGAATTATTCAAACGAGATATACCAACCCAATTATATATCACAGAAATACTCAAGTGATACGAATTGCTTTAGAATTTAAACTTTCAAGTATTTCCACAGAGTTATGCATAACATAAATGAAGAGCAAGTAGGTCACGGGAATCTTCCAAGATTGATTGAAATAAAAAAAATATATAAACACCCTTTGAACAAGAACTATGCATGTAAGCTCCAAAAAGTTTCAAGACATGATCTCTGAATTAATTTGATATTTCTAAAGATATAAACTGTGACTTTAATTTGATAACTTTGGAAGAATGTCATGACCTTGTGCACATATTGGAGCTTGTTGTGTTGAGTATCGGCAAGGTTGTGACTGTTACAAGCTCCCACGGATTTTCTTCGGGACTCCACGCAGATATTCAAGACTGTACAAGGGCCACAACATGAATAAATAGTTTTTTTTCTTCCAATATTTTGGGAAAAACCCTCAAGCATACACTGGAAAAGTTTGGTAATTTGAGCACTAATTCAGGTGATTTTCTTCAACATATAACAAATGTCCAATGATTAAGTGTCAATATTGTTGAGATGCGAGTTGAGGTATATACCGTGATGGAGGAGCATACCATTGTCCGAGAGTAGAGTAGAAACATATGGCATGAATCTTATACCTTTAGGAGTGAGAGGTCTGAGACATAGGTGTCGAGAAACCTTAACATTGTTCCATAATTCTTCTAACTTGCATATTTTCCAAATGAAGTGGCCCTAAAACAGTCCTAGAATCTCGACCCTGAAAGATCATTATATATGAATAACTTAGCAACTGCCAGAGATCCATCCTTCCTTTTTTTGTAAATCAAATAGGCAGTCTACACTCATAGTCCACCTCATTTTGTTCAAACTTCAGAGAGGAAGGAGATCATGGATACTTTGACTACAAACTTATTTCAGTGATTACTATCACATTCACTCTAGTCTTGGGCTTGTCCTCACATGGCTTTGATCCCATGTTAATTTTGATTAACATGTTCTTTTCATAATACAGTTACTTCAATGTTCCTTATAAACCCATTTATTAATCCAAACATGAATTATCATGTTACTGACAGTAACTGAAGAAAGAACATAAATTTTAAATGAAGAAGACAAGCCAAGACAAAATAACACAAAGATATGGCACAAGCCAGGGAAAAACCCCAAGACGAGGAAAATCCTTGATCAATTCTTCTTATTATCAATATCCAATGTTTAGTAGAGAGAGTACAATAATATGAGTCAAAATAGACTTACTAAATTACTATTCAAAACAGTCATCAAGCTTGCTGCCTGGTTAGGGTTCCTAATAGTCACCGAGGAACCTTCTTCCAATGAATTGTACCATTTGCTGTTATGTACAAGATGTCCCACAATGATCCAGGACTTGTGGTTCCTTTTCAACGAATCCAACAGCAGTCCTATGCTACCAGTTATAAGAATATTGTCACAAATGAGGGTTAAACTCTCTGTTTACATTGTGGCCCTCTCTCCTTGAATGTAGCTAGGGTAAAGGATTCTAATTAGTTCATGTGTCCCTTCCACACATGCTTTCATACTAGCTATTGTGGCATCATTTCCTCTGGCCCGAACCAGAATACAAAGCGTGAACAAATAATCCCCAAAACTCACCTTTAAACCAATGTCCTGATCTGTGGCTCCACAAAAAGAATGCAACCTTCTCTTGAAGAGATTCACACCCAAAAACCATGATGAAACATCACCCAGAACTTGCCCTCAAACTTGCAGCTAGCTTCCTGCTCCTACTCGAACCTATGGGAGATCAATACATCACGTCATCCTTGCTTCTCCAAGCTGTGGCTGCCTTAGAAAGAATTACCCAATATTTGAATGCACTCTTTTAGGATGATCTCTAATGAATATGAGTGATCCCTATATATATAACAATTTGTCCTTATAGAGGCAAAGCTGACCTTAACAATTGCAGGCAAAATTTGAATTTCAAATTTTCAATTTTCCCACCTTAATAGGGTTATTTCTTGTGGAATTTATTTTAAATAAATAAATATTTTTCCTTATCCAAATTTGGTGATCTTTAGGTCGATTTTGGTCCTCTCGAAAAGAGGATTCAATGGAATGATCATCTTCATCAACTAAGCAGATCTAAGTATAATTTTTCCCTAGTTGCCAATTTTAACAGATTGTTGTTTTCACATTCTCATTATTTTGAAGAAGAAAACAAAATATTAGCAGTGCTTACGAGACAACAAACAATAGACTAAGTATCAATAACTAAGGATTTTGGAAGGAAATCTCTCACTATTGATTAGTTTAGAGTACTCAAATGGTTGGAATCCTTTGGCAGATAAAGGAACAAGTTGTGAATGCTTCCAGAGCTTTAGATTTAAGCTTGAGGAGATTGAATCTGCAGCACAATATTTCTTTGAAAATACTTTATTGAGGAAAAACAACTACTATGTTGCTTACAAGGGGGTTATTGAGAGACGTGTCTTTTTTGGTCGTCAAAAGCATTAATAAGATGAGTTGCACGACGGAGGAATTATAATTCCAAGAGGGTCTCAAGACTCTTTCGTGTGGTGAGGTTTAGAGGCTTTTGTCATTCCATAGGCGGAGGCAAGTGCTTTCTTTTGTATGATTTTGCACCCAACAACAATCTATTGCAGTTTCTAGATGCAAAATATGGGAGGGTACTCGAGTGGCCTAACAGAGTAAGGATTTCACAGTGTTGCGAAAGGTAAGTCTCATTTCCTTGTTCGTTTTCTTTTGGTTTGTTTTTAGATGTCAGTATGCTGATGAATCATACGTATTTTTCCTTAAATAACACATTCACATAGAAGAAATGGTGTTACAACAAGCACAGTTTCATTAGATAAAGTGTGTAGCTGGGAGTCCATTATAAATGAAAATAATGTTAAATGTGGGTGAAAATTCTTTTGCTACAAGACCAAATTATTCTTCTCTTATTTTCAAAGTTGAGGCTCAAGTTATTCACTTTTGGCTTAGAAATTGTGTAACAAAGCCAACCTCAATAGAGGCAAAGTTCAAGCAACTCCTTGCCTTCACAAAAAAGAATCAATGTTGAAGATCTTGCCCATCAACTTCTTTTCTCAAACACCAAATTTACATAGCAAAAATACTTTGTCGTAGTCTAGAAGTAATCTATTGATGCTAAGCGCATGAACCAGAGAGAAAATTTCATGCACCAGAAAGAGCTTTCAGGACATGAATGGATTCATAGCCATTTGATTTGTGTCAAGAGGTGAACCAGAAATAATGTTTCTACCCTTCCAATTAGCCATGAAAAAAAAGTAATGGAGTCTACACCAGATGAGGATGGGGTATTGGTTGCATTCGCTGTGCCATTTCTGCACAATCAAAATCAAACAAGTTAGTGACATTATCATTTACTCATAACTTACAAGAGCTTCTTGGTTTACAGACAGAAAAATCACTACTCAAAAAAAATTCAAGGGTGATTGGTCTCTTTGTCTAGACAGTCAGAAGGGGGTAAATGGATGTAGGACAATGATTGTCATTCTCTTTACCCAAACGGGCATGAAATCGACCCACATGTAGTTAGAACGCAGCACACAGTGGTGTTTGTCAACTGATGATCACAAGTTCATGTCTCATACGACCTCCCTGTAGACAAGCACAGTGACAGATTATAAGCTGGCCTAGGAAAATGGGGATACAATCCTTACCGCCTGTTAGGGTTCTTCAAATTCAGTAACAGGAGGTATATCAGTCATAAAGTTTCAGATAATCATATATAAAGGTGATTGGCTTCTGATCGTGTTTTTTAGGATAGTGTAGATCCTAAACCAAACCTCCAATGTAATGAGACTCTAGTCATTTCTAGTCCCTAGGATTAGCCAATGAGAACTACAAGAATCACAAACCTGCTAATATTCAGTTTTCAAATTAGAAACATTTAATGTGCACAACTTTTGAGATTTTAACATCTTAGGTAAATGGCTAAGAGCCCATAGAGCCCCATGGATCATTCCCTAAATTGTATCTATGAAGAAGAATATAAGAGAAAAATGCATGATCATCAGTGATCTGGCCTTGCAGGGTGGCTAGGAAAGCTACCGTTACTACAAAGAAACCACAACGATACTAAACAGTATTCCAGAAGAAGCCCACATCAATATAATTATGTTTATATATTGTTTTAGTCAAGAGATGTCTAAACTAACATTTTAAACGCATACTCAGACAGAAAAATAAAATAAAAAAATAGAAGAAACAACAACTAGACACCACAACGATACTACACAGTATTCCAAAAGAAGCCCACGTCAATATAATTATGTTTATAGATTGTTTTAGTCATGAGATGTCCAAACTAAAATTTTAAATCGATACTCAAACAGAAAAAAAAAAAAAAAAAGAGAGCAGAAGGAACAACAACTAGAACTTAAAATATGGGTAACTAACAGTAAACAGTAGATCTAGGACTTTACCTAGATGTTATATACACACAATATTCATAGCTTGCAAGCAATTAAATTTCAAACACATTGGAGCCTTTTAGGTCTGTGTTGAAAGCCTTCTTTTGTCACTGTTCATTCGCATTTAGATTGATAAATCTGATTCGTTTCGAGGCAGACTTTTCACTTTTTCTAATGCTATGTCTGACTTGTCTGAGCCACTTTTCATTGGTCTTTTCTGAGGCTAGGATCTGGTTTCCTGATGCCCATTTCGGCCTACCTAAGGGCACCATCTGAGGCATAGTTCTATGCTTATTTTCAGCCTCCCTTGACAAGGATCTCTATGGCTACCTGTAGCATCTAGTTGGCCTGCTCAACAGATTTTTATCTGAGGCTATTTTTCTTTGTTAATGAGTTAAGTTTGGCCCTCTTCCTGAGGTATCTCTAAGATCAAATTTCTACCACTGAATCAAAAATACATCCACGCAGACAAGGTAACACTTCTGTGAACTTGAAGTTAATTTTCACATTGTCTTGGGGAGGGTTCTTCACAAGTTTGTCAGAAGTTTTCAAGCAATTTTTTTGAGGAAATTTTTACTACAATTTTGAACCCTAATCCAAGGACGTCTAAGGCTTTTTCATTGTTTTCCTGAGGCTTATTTTTTTGGCATCTTAAAAATCATGTTGAAGGGCAAGAAGCACCCTGGTCAGGGCTTGATCTAAGGGTTTTTGAGTCAGTTTTCAAAAGAGTTTTGCTGAACCACTTTAGTCATTGAATAAAAGTGTGTTAACTTAAGAATCTTGTTTGAATCATCTTAAGGAGAGTACAATATGAGCCTTGTGCTATACAAAAAATGTGAAACACTGAAGACATCAGTGACATTATCAAATATTGCAATCAAAGATATATCAGTGACAGAAGGAAAGGGCAGAAAAGAGACATCTCCAAATCAGTGACAAAAATATCCATGAAGAAGGAAATCTAAAGTATATCTAAACCTTTCTGAGGTCTTATCAAGGGTCTATTTAAATGGCTAACAGAAGTCTATAAAGAAGCAAACTTGAGTGGACTAAAGATCTAGGAAAGTAATTAAAAGAGAATTGAGTGAGTCAAGGTTTCTTCATTTCCTGTGGTATGATCTTTTCAGACAAAGGAAATGGAAGACTTGAGATCTCTCAAAGGCATCTTCAGGCACAACACTTGGCAGTAAGTGGCACCCTTCATATCAAGAATCTTGAGGTATAAGACATGTTATGTTCAAATTGTTGAGGCAAGAAGTTTTTAGGAGAATTATACAAGGAACAGACTGTATATATAAGCAGGGGCAGAATCAAAGTGTTTTTTACCATTCTATAGCAGAGCTAATGACCACTTGTTGCTAAAGCATTCCATAGGGTTTACTTTATCAAAATTTCTTGCTAATTGTGTAGACAATCTAGCTAATTATGCAAGTTGGATACTTTTATAATTTACTCATCTGTAATTAGTGAAATGTGATTTATCATTTTGCTTCATCACTGAAGGCAGAAAACTTCCATAAATTCGAAATCTGGAAAATTTTGTAGAGAAATTTCAAGTCCATTAATATTTTTTTCATTTCATCACCCCACACTATATTTTGTTGTTTTTTTGGGCTTTTCCTAAATGTGTGTTTTAGTGTGGAAGTGCCACATTGTTTTCATACAAGAAGATTCTAAAGACCTATCCTTTTAGGACTTGTTGCTTTGTTTGGTCATTTTATCCATTTCAAGCGATTGATTTGGGTTGTTAATGAATCCATATAAATTACCAAGGTATAACATTTAACAATGTTTGTAGAGTGTTGTGGATTGCTTGAAGGTTTTCTTTTTAAGGTTATACTCTTGTTCGGTCATGCATATCACTTTTCATAATCTTGTGGGACTCTTATTCCATGTTCATGTCATTTGGGAGATAATTGATGTAGAGTGTAGCGAGGCTTGCCTAGAAATTACATAGGAATCTGAGCACGTGCTTTAATGATGTTAATTTCCTTTGTCATCCATATTACTTCAGGCCTATGCCTTTCACCAGATTATGTTTTTGCACGATTTTATACATCAAAACTACCTATTATGGTACATGGCTATCATTTTTTGTCTACTATTTCTCAATGCGTATCAAGTCCTAAGGAAGGACATTTAGTGATTTTTGTAGAATGTTGTGTAACACCTTCCAAAGGTTTGCTATTTTAGGGTTATGGCCTTTTTGTTTTAGTTATGCATATTAATTTTCATTTCTCTTGGACTCTTATTCAATGTTCTAGTTATCTAGTAGATATTTACTGTAGAAAGCAGCAATGCTTTCTTAGATGTCGTGAAGGACTCTTAGCATGTGCATAAAATAATTTAATTAATGATTTATTTGTATGGTCCATGGATATCATTTTGTTGCTCTATATATGTTCTCTCCAATGACATTTCAATGGTATTGATTGCAGGGCAATTACTTGGAACACTCTGTAACCTGGTTTGGTCAAATTACCTTCTCTCAGGCTGCTAGTAATGACATCTGCATGTGAAAAGAGTTTAGTTGAGGGTGGAAAAGGAGATTTTTGAGCTAAATTGCCTCGTTATAAATACCAATGCTATAATAAAGGGTTGTATGCATCATTCTTGTGTCTTTTATCTACCATATTCTAGATAAGGTATGTTGTAGAATTTGGTGTAATAATATTGTGTATTACTAGTAAATGAATTGAAGGTTCAACTAGGATCAGATTTCCCTTACACATAAGAAGGCCATAAAGTATATCGACATGATTAGCTTTTATATAATTCATTTATATATTAATTTTGAGAACTATTATATAAAATAGGGAATTCTCCTGTCTTGAGGAGGACCGAGTTTCCTATATCCTAATGTTGATATTTGCAACACCATAGGGACATGCTATCTTCCCTCTTATACTAATGAGAACCCCATCAACTCCTGCCAGTTTAGGGTTTCGTTTCAAGGCACCATCAAAAACTAAAAATGAAGGATTTTTTAGTCTAAATCCACTGATGAAATTCTTGTGGAGTTATATGAAGCTGCCAACATGATTGTGGACATACTTACCCAGGTCCCTGGATCGAGAAGAAGAACAAGAATATTTAAAATTAAATTGATCTAGCAATTGAAGTTCTTACTTGTCTAGATCTTAATCTGGAATGAATTTAATCCCTTTTGAATTAAGATTTTTAGATAGCAGTGCTTTAGCTTTAATTTCCACCATCTCCATTTCACTCATCATCTATTTGGAAGATGGCACCCAACATACGAATTTAGACAATGCAAACTAGACCCTTTCAAAAGATCCTTGCAAGATGGGAATACATTTTGTTGAACTAATTTGTTGACAAAGGCTCCCAAAAATATGTAACTTTGTGTGCTTAAGGAATGCCAAAAATGTTGTAACCTGCTCCAAAAAACTTAGACCTAAAACATGCTCAAATATGGCATAACAAGTCTGTCATAATAGATTATATTATTTTCCACAAGACTCAGTTCTGAAGCTCTCCTAAAGATCTAAATTTTTTTGTTGGTAAATAAGGCTCAAAACAATCCTTTAAACATTGTCTCAAACATGCATGAACATTCCTTTAACTGTAGCCTAGCACAAGCTTATATTGCATCCCTTCCTGCAGCCTACATAGGCCTAGTGTGGCTCTTCTTGTGGCTTACATAAATCTAAAAATCACAATGTTGTAGGCATTTCAGAGATATGCGCAAAACCAGTGATCTGAAGTGTGTCTTTTTTTTCTCCAAAGTTTGTTTTAGCATAGATAATCAAATCATCCATAAATTTATTGCAAGTCTTTCTCTTAGTAATTTTGCTGTGACCCCATCTTCATGAATGAAACATTCAGATAGATTAGGCTTAGATCAGGGAATTTTGTTGGGATCTTTTTAGCGAGCTTTAGGATCCCATATTCAAGATGGGAATACTCTTGGTCAGGTAGGGTATTGATAAATATAGCATCATGTTGTGGCAGAGATTATTCAAGGAAATATGAGGGGAGCTAATACTTGACTTATTCAAGCCACAGATCCATCATTATCCTCAAGTTTGTAAGTTCCAATGTTTCTGGATCAAACATAGGAACAATTTTATGCTGGCCATGAACATCAGTGTTGCAGACAGGGAGTTGTTTTATATGAGAAATTAAAGATACCTGAATATAATTTATAGTTAGGAGAAGAAACTCCTTTGAAGATAATTTATCATACCTTGAACAATAAGATACAAACCTGGAAATGATTTTGCTCACTGTGTAGTTAATCAATTATGGGTTTGCATAAGTCCTCTTGTTTTCCTAGATATTGGTTTGTTCTTTCAATATGACAAGACTATTCATCTTCAATAAGGATTCCTTCAACAAATGGAATGGACCTTTTTGCCTTTGTCTCATATGGTTCACAAAACAGCTTGATGATATGATCAACCTTCTTTTATTCCTCATCAGAGTCCATGTCATATGTAGGATGACTGTCTAAGGAAAAAATATCAGACCTTGCACTTTTCTGTTTCAAATTTAATAGGCAATGTTGATTGGAGATGCACATAATTATGGGTGCCAAAGTTTCTACCATAGTCAAAATCACAAATAGGAGTGTTGGTCTCTTGAACCTTAAGGGATCTTCAAGATTTACCTTCATTAATGAGTGTCTTATTACTCTCATTCTCGGGAAAACTAGAACTATAGTCTGGTCCATTGTCTCCATCTGCACTCAATATTTTGTCATATGTTGGTTGAATTTCCATTTTCCAGTGTAGAAAAAAGGCATGGCATGATACCCATGCCATTACGTGCTAAGTCTTCTAGGGTGATTGCAAGAGTGGTAGAAATTTGTTTCCTACCCTCCTGCTAATATTCCTCCTCTGCATTCAGGACCTTTTCTCACACTATCAATCATCCAAATCATTCAATAAATTTAGCATATGCTAGGAAAGATGGAATTGCCTAGTATATTTCTAAGAATAATTGGGTGATTACAAGAACTGATTAATGGTGTGGTTGGTCTTCAAAAGTAAAAATTCATTTTCTCTTAAGATTTTGTTAGGGTCTTCAATTAACCAAGCAAGACATGGCCTCCAAATATCCACTCCTCCTCGATAATATAGTCCTAAAGTTCCATGTGAGGAATATCCAAGGTCTATTGAAACTTGAAACAATGCACTTCTTTCATTGCTCTATTTCTTACAATATTTTTGTGTAGATAGAATCTGAGTCACTTGGTTCATGTTTTTCTTTGAATTTAACTGTAATGTTACACTTATATAATCATTCATTGGCTTGTATTAAGTAGCGTCCATTGTTGATCCCCTTAATACATGACGAGTTTGTATAAACGGTTGACAAATTTTTCTTGCAACTTTAAGGTATGTCTAAATTCAAGTTTTAAATTTCAAATTTAGTGAACACAGTGACATAGGATGCATTTTTCTCTTCAAGAATTATAGGCCTAAATTTTTGTCTTATTAGATACCTTGATCAAAGGTTCTTGTCTTTGCTCATTAGGGCGGTGGTTACCTTCATACACCATAAGTTGTAGTATCTTGCTATGATAGTCACATCGATTACCTCTTTCTTCTAGGTTGTGATTATGACTAGGCTTAATTTCTCGACATTCTCCACCCAAACTGAGGTCAGGGTGTGGTTGGGTTCACTAAGGGAGTATAGTTTCTATGACAACAATATCAATGTTTCTTCAATTTATAGTTAGATCATCGTCTTTTCTACTATTATGAATTCATTTTGCTTGGATGCTAAAATATTTTTGACATCCTTTCCCTTATATTTAGTTTCTACAACCCCTAAAGGGACTTTTTGGAGGTGACCGTGGTCTAGCCATTCAAAACTTAGAAATTTGAAGAATAAACAATCTGAATCAACAAGCGATAATGCTAGACAAAGCTGCGGCAATAATTTTGTTAATTCTGTAATTGGAGAGAAGAAAGATCTTGGAAATGTTCTCCATCCTGGGCATGGGACTGTTACTCCATGAGGGCTTTAGTAATACATCCGGTCTCCAAGAATGCCTCCAAAATTTGCTTCTTCAAGTCTTCAATAGATCTTCAACAATACCACAAGGATGTCTGCCTTAGTAAGCGACCTATATAAATATGGAAAGCCTTCAATAAGCCTCCTTCAATAAGGGTCAATGATTATTCTCCAATATCGAATACTGCTTCACAAAGGCTCCCAAAAATATGTAACTGTGTGTGCTTAAGGAATGCCAAAAATGTTGCAACCTGCTCCAAAAAACTTAGACCTGAAACGTGCTCAAATATGCCATAACAAGTCTATCATAACATATTATATTATTTTCCACGGGACTAAGTTCTGAAGCTCTCCTACATATCTGAATTTTTTTGTTCATAAATAAGGCTCAAAACAGCCCTTTAAACACTGTCTCAAATAGGCATGAACATGCCTTTAACTATAGCCTAACACAAGCTTATATTACATCCCTTCCTACAACCTACACAGGCCGAGTGTGACTCTTCTTGTGGCTTACACACATCTGAAAATACAATGTTGTACGCATTTCAGAGATATGCCCAAAACCAGCGATCTGAAGTGTCTTTTTTTTTTGCCACAATTTGTTGTAGCATAGATAATCTGAGTTCTGGTTGAATGTTGCCCTCAATATTTTGAGCTTTCACATATATTATTGAAATTCTAGATCATCAAGTCCAAGTTTCAAAAACATATAAATATATTTTCCCAAATATATCCTTAACTGTCCTCCTCGGCCTTAGTTCACATTTTGTGATTCTTATTTGAAATCTTGACCGAAAATAATGGATAAAATAAAGAGTACGGATTTCTATTTATATTTTTTTGACATTTGACGAAGAGACATGTCTCTTGGACGACATGTCAAGCCTACACAAGTCGGCTTAGGTCGGCACAATGTCAGAGTTAATTTCCTTAACTTAAAAAATCAATATCTCCCAAAATATTTGGTGTTTCGGGGCAAGTAAGGGCTCGTTAGAAAGGGAAAAATATAGTCTGAAATATGGTATAGGATATAGTTTAAAAGGTTGCCTCTAAGGTGGTGATTTTTTTTTCTTTGTGACAACCCTTGAATTATTTAGTGCAAAAAATGATTAGGACAGTATGGCTTCTTTGTTTGGCTTCTCCATTGTTTTTCTTCTCCATTACTTGGCTTCTTTATCATCATAGGAACATGTAGGACATCCACGTCATCATGATAATGTCCAGAAATGAGTGCATCACCCATGTCATCACATAATGGTGTAGTGATATGTTATAGTGCAGCATTATTAGGATAAATCCAAAATAGTTTTCCAACCCTCAAATGATCTCCAACCATGATCATCATATGTCATCATCAAGTATCAAAGTGTATGACATCATCACATAACATCAAGGGTTAAGATCTAGATCAAGTGCATTCAACATTAGATCAAGGACTTCTTAGGGCTTCTTTCATTAGTGGTTTGACTTCTTTGTGATTTGACATCTTCATTGATGGCATGACATCATCATCTTGAACCGGACATATCAAAAATATTGACATATCGGTTAATGTCATATTGACATCAATGATAACCTTGACCAACAGGAGGAATATGTGAACCTTCCATAACCATTCAAAATAATAACCAGTGTTGTCAAGAGTAAGACTTCTTCAAAAGATCTTGAGAAGCAAGTCCTGAAAGAAGTGGATGACTGGGAAGATGCAGCCAAGCTTTCAACTCCTATGAATCAAGTAGTTATTTTAGTTATTGAATGTTCAGGAGATAGAAAGTACTCCAGTGAGTTTTTGTTGACAATCAAGGATCAGTGCAAAGATCTACCAAATCATTTTGAAATTTTTCTACACATTATTGAATTAATTGGAAATTCCCAAGCACTTGCATGTAATGTAGGAGAGGCTGATGCATCAGCAAGAACTGCAAGAGGACTTGACAAGCAATTGAGTGCGAATTATGTACTTGAATTTCGTGGGAGAAATATGGCCATTTTGGATGATGATAGATGGGCCAAGCCGGTGGATGCTCTTACTAATGGTTTTGATATGTGGATGGATGCGGATCTTAGTGTTTCCTCTGTTGTGTTTCAAATTGGCCAAGGTTATAATAATGGCTTTGCAAGAAATACCTGTGCAATACACATGAGTATGAATGTCATCCTTCCTGGAGGGCCTTATGTACAAGCACCACTTCCACAAGCTGGAGTAGTAAGAAATAATTATGATGCTGATAGGTGGTAGCGTGCTTCTGGTTCACAGAAGGGTTTAATTCCTCCTTCGCAGCCTTCTCTGCTCACAATTCATATATTAGAGAATCGATATGAAGTGGGCAAGGTTTCTGATGAGGATCAATTAAAACAAAGACAAATTAAATCCATCCTTAATAAATTAACACCCCAAAACTTTGAGAAACTTTTTGAACAGGTCAAAGAAGTGAACATTGACTTTGCATCATGTCTTCATGGTATAATATCTCAAATATTTGACAAAGTTGCCTTAATGGAGCTGGCATTTTTGTGAAATGTATGCCTAATTCAGTTTTCAGCTTGTTGCAGGAATACCATAATTTTATGAAGATAATGAGAAGGTTGTTTTCAAGCGAGTTCTTTTGAAAAAATGTCAGGAAGAATTTGAAAAACTTGAAAGAGAAGAGGCAAAGGCTGAGAAAGAAGAAGAGCATGGTGAAAAAATCCTTTTAGTAGAATAAAGACGGGAGAAGAAGGTTACAGCACGATGACGAATGCTAGGAAATATAAGGTTTATTATTGAGCTTTATAAAGAAAGTATGCAGACCGAAAGAATTATGCATGCATGCATCAGGAAATTAACTCGTGAATTTAAGCATCCATAGGAGGAAAATGTTGAATCTTTGTGAAAATTGATGAGCACTATTGGTCATATGATTGACCATTCAAAGGCCAAGGAACATATTGATGCTTACTTTGATAGGACGAAAAAACTGTCCAATAACCAAGGACTTCCCTCTAGGCTGAAGTTCATGTTGAAGGATCTGATTGATCCAAGGAGGAATGGATGGCAACAAAGGAAGAAAGTTTAGGGCCCCAAGAAAATAGAGGAAGTGCATCGGGATGTTGTGCAAGAACTACATGGACAGGGAGGCCGCTCTTGAGGTACCAATATGGGACATTCAGGTTGGAGACTTATGACACCACTTGATCATGGTGTGAGAGGACCTGATATGCCACCTTACATGGCAGGTGCAAAGACGGGTTCACTTCCACATATGGGTGGGATTAAAGGGCCACAACCCCATATGGGACCACGTGACCATGGATTCACCAGTCAAGATGCTCGGATTGTGGATAGGGCTCAATTTTCAAATCATTCTATGCCAAGCCCTTCAACACACAAAGCTTCTGATGATGGCCACTTGACTCTTGGTCCTAAGGGAGGTCTTGGCAAGGGAATAAGAGGGAGGGCTCAACCTCTGTCATATGTTAAGACTGATCAAGCAAATATTCCACCATTCACATCTTGAGTAATATACGAACAAGCGCAGGTCTGATTTCAGGTTGCAGTTCTGACCGAATGCCAATGAGTATGAGATGCCATTTTGATAAGGACTTATGCTACAGAAAAGCCTTGTTACACAACATTTTTTCACTGTCCCTACAATCCCCATCCCACACATTGGAGGGTCATTTCTGTGACTTCTAAAAAGTTTCATGCCTTGCAAAGACCTTCATTGCATCCCTCTGCATGAAGGTAACATTCCTCTTGGTGACATTTTCCTGAACAGAACATCAAAAATCCATGTTTTTTCCTTAGCGCGAGTAGCTAGTTCTACCCTCGCGCCGATGTGGAAGATTAACACTAGGGCCCGTGCCACCTGGCGCTCTGTCCCAGTGTAATGCCCAAGCCAAGCTATTTTGGGAATGTTTTTTAAAAATAGTGGTGGAGGATCCATTCCAACCACCTCCGGGATGAGTCATTGGGAGTGGTTGAACTGAAACAACCACGGACTCCTTCCTTTAGCTAGTAGTTTCCACCTCCCTTGGAACACTCCTAAAGGATAGGCCTCCCTTCCACCTTTGTAGGGATCCCAACCTCTTCTTTCTCCTCTACATAAATAAGCCTTCTCCCTTTATGAAAACTAGTTGAACAAAGAGAATTATACAGCTGAAATGCTGAACTTGGAGAACTAAGCTATAGTTGAATAACTGAGTTATTGAGAAGGTAGATCAAGAAGGAACTCCATCGAGAGGTCCCTTATCCCGTCTGAATTCCCCAACGAGCTTTGAGACGTGCTTCACCCGAGGCCCGTTGGAGGAGACCACAACATCAGAGCATGGTTTTATCTCTTCTTTATACCTATTAATATAAGTGACTATTGTCTAGTTCCCATCTTGTGCTTTGTCTTTATCAAATGCAATATGCTAGTCTTCTTTGACTGAATAGTAGTTTTTGGATGGAATTAGTATATGGTATGTGGTTATCATTTTCTGATCTATGTGTAGGTGTCCAAACGCGATAGGTGGAGGGGTTGTGACTTGCCTTTGATTAGGAGTGAGAGGTTCTCATCATCACTACGAGTGTCGACAACAGCTTTGGACCACAGGTCGGCCATATTATCACATCCTCTTTCATTCAAATATATAGGAACCTACACTCTAGCATGATTCCTTGTTACTATACCCACCCTAGGGCTAGAGGGATCATCTTTGTCCGCAGAGAGGATTTACCTAAATAACAAGTTGGCGACTCTTTTGGGGATCAGTGTGAGTTTGTATTTGATCTTGTTGGGTCATTTTTTGGGTTGTTTGGTCTTGTTGTTTACCTTTCTGGTTTTTTAACTGTGTTTCAAACCCTTGTTCAGCCCCAGAGTATCAAGATTGACCTCTGCTTTGTAAAGTTTTTCCTTTTTCCTTGGTTAACTGGCTTGGCGCAGTTTTTCCCTGAACAATCGCGTCGATTGGCACAGGTTTCTTTTGTAGCGCTCACGCCATCACCTGTTTGGCACTGAATACCGCCTCACAGTCACGTCAACCACTGTAGGTTTTTGGGTGTGAGATTTTCCATGATTTTTTGGTCAGTTTTCTTTGTTTCTAAGTTATTTTTAGGAGTAATTGAAGTGTTTTGGACTTCCTTTGATTGCTGGAGGCTTTTTTTCCTCAGTTGTTTGTCCATTTCTTATCAGTGTAGCTTGAGGTCTTAGGGTTTCTGCGTGCCTTGGTGCACTGAACCTTCTGTTTGGAGATCGAGTTTCTTGATAGCTGTTAATTTCATCCCCTGTTTAATTGCTCTTGGTCTCTTTGATCCTGTTGAGTACATTCATTGGTTGAATGATCATTGCCTTTCTCGTTTTAATTTTTTTTCCTCTTACTCCAAGCACCGATTACATTGCTTGTATGGGTCATTTTCGAGATTTCTCTTTGATTTGAAAAGTTTGTAGCATTAGTTTGAGTCTTGTTGTGTTTGTTTCATATTGCTAGAGTCACTCTGCTTCAACTTTTACATTTTCTCTCTCAAACTAGTATTTAGTTTTGTTTTTCATGTTATTTTAGTGCATTGTTTGCTCTATTACATTGAAAAAACAAAAATATTCCATTCTTTTTGCTTTGAAAATGAAACATTCCCTCGCTTAATTTTCATTATATAGGCTAGGAAAGAGTTTTTTTTTTCTCTAGATTTCATTAGATGCATTAGTGGATGTTTTTGCATGATTTCATTATTTGCTACTACTTGAAAGTTTTCTTTCCTTCTCGTAGATAGCTTTCATTAAACAAAAATGGTATCCTTCGGCATGTAGTTTTGCATTTCGGAAGATTTCAGATCCAATATATGTTAAGCCCTGGAAATTGAAACCTAATCCAAGATCAACGTTAAAATTTATTTCAAATAACCTAAGGCAACATTGAAACCTAACGAAATATTCTAGTGGTCTAAGTTAGAGACGTGTTCCAGTGTCTTAAAACCTAGTAGCTGTCATTTGCCATCTGGATCCAGACAGTGCTAGTACGGACTTGTGCTCCCCGTACCGTCGATTATATAAAGGAGACCTTTCTAGGTTGCAATCCTTTTATCCATAGGAAGTCGAGTCTGTCGCCCTGTAACCGTGATACACCGAACACAGCATTCGAGGAGACTAGCTGCATGTACGTCAAGTCCTTGGTCATTTCTCTTTCATTTGATCACCAAGGTGTGTATGGCAGTTCACAGAAACCTAGCATACCCTCTTGCTTAAAATACCTGAGCAGTAATTTTTTAATCTTTACTAACTCTTTAAATTTGAAAATGTCATCAAGCACTTGTCCTTTCACGCTCGTTAAAAATTGAAAGTGACTAGAGTCATATTTTGCCTATTCCTTGACTCTTAAAACATGAAACAACAAAGTTTGGTTTCAGTGTCGTAAATTAAACTACCCACAATCACACGCCCATTATAAAGTTTTAGTACTTGGCTTGTTTTCGTTTGCCCTGGCTTTTTTTTCTTTGCTCGGATCTCTCTTTTTCCTTCTTGTTGTGAAGCAGTCACGGTGGTGGAACCACCAGTTTCGTCGTCCTCGCTCCCTTCTAGAGGTAGTCCTTTACCAGACAGTTCAATTGAAACTCAATCCTCTAGGTCTGCCGAGCTTCAGTAGCCCATTCTCTTGTCAATCTTACCTCTTACTACCCGATCTCTTGTTGACGAGCCAGTTGAGTTCAATTGGCCTCCCTCGAGTGCTTGGTCTGGTTTTGGGAACGAGGAAGAATTCCCTCCTCTTACGTCAGGATCGCCATTTTTAGCTACTGTTATACCTCCTAGTCCCCATAGTCTTTTCGAAGATCTTACGGAGGAGTTAGACATGGACACATCAGGTCCTATTGGCAGTGATGGAATTCATATTTCTACTGAAGAATATCAACTTTTCCCTGAAAACACCCCTCATGTGTCTGTGCAATCTTCACCATCGGTGTCACTTCCAACCAGATATAGGTCACTTGGTCAGATTATCGCTGGTGTTGCATCCATGGCAGCATCTACTTTGTCCAAGAGTCCGGTCTTTCCATCATTAGGACTGTCACCAACGACACCTACTTTGTCGCTTTTAGTTACATCTGTCCCAGTTCAAGCTACTGTCTATACGGCTACGTGTGTGTCGGTCACTCAGTCACCAGCGGCCTCGACTGAGATACCTGGTGGCCTCACTTTTGAATATTATCTATTAGCTATTCATCAACAGCTCAGGTTTCTCAGTAGCCTCATGTTCTTGTTAACCTGCCACACCATTATGATGAATATGGTAATCATGTCTAATTGCCTTATCTTACTCCTCATCACTATGATGCTCTCGATACCCCCATATATGCGTCTCCTACTCCCCATCATGATGAGTGTGGCATCCCTATTTATGACTCTTATGAAATCATTCCTAAAATTGGAATGACTTATCAAGTGCAACCTCCTGGCCCACAAGGACAACCCTTTCAGGGACAACCTTCGATTCAGTCAAGGCTTGCATTAGGTCCTCAGGGACAACCTTACGATCCACAAGGCCAACCTTTACAAGGTCAGCCTACGGTCCAACAAGGGCAACCACAGGGGCCTTTCGGTCAACCTTTATATGAACCAGGACCTTCTTACGGTCCTGGGGGAAAAATCTATTCGTCGTAGGGACAACCTTTTGTACAACAACTGGGATCATATACTCAAATTAGTTCAAATGTTGTGCAATAAGGAAAACCCTCTGGTCCTCCTCCAGGACAACCTGGTCTGTCGCAACCATCAGTCCAATCTGCTCAGCAAGGACAACCTGGTGTCTCTCAGCATCCAGGCCAACCTACTCCACAGGGGCAACCTACTCAATTGGCCCAGCAGCCTGTTCAGTTTGCTCAGCAGTTGGTTTACCCTATTTATTCAGCTCGACAGGGCCCCACTTATCAACAACCAGTTCAACCCCAAGGCGTTTATTATCCTCGTGGTCAATATCGACCAGTATATAGTGCGCCTCAAGGTTTTACTTATCACCCTCAATCTTAGTTTCAATATAATCAACCGTAAGGCCATGACTACATTCCGCCACAAAATCCTTATGTTGATCAGCAAGGACCTTGATGGTATACTCAGAATCAGTATCCTGGTCCTCAGTATCAACATAATTATTCGGCTTCTCCCCCATATCCTGAGAATCCTTTGGGACAGAACCAACGGGGGTAGAATTTTTCTCAAACAGGATGGAATGTGAATTTGGGTTCTTATCAAGGACCTGTTATGCCTTTTAATCCTCAATTACCATTTCTCGCCACATTGGAGTTGCCGGATGTGTCAAAGTTAAAGAATGATCCTGTTCTTCATAACCCTTATTGGCCTCCGGTTCTGAATAATATTCTTGGTGATTGTCCAAAATTTGAGAGCAAGTCCGGAGAAGACCCCCAAATGCATCTTATGACTTACCACTTGTGGTGTTCTTCTAACTCTTGGGTTGACGATTCTATTCGGCTTCATATTTTCCAACGGACTCTTACTAGTGGTGTTGCTATGGTATATCTAGCTTTCTCGTGGTATCTTTCAAGATTTCGACTCTCTTGCCATGGCGTTCCTTACTCATTTTCAATTACCGGTTTGTTTTGAAGTCAAGACGCATCTCCTCACCTCCTTGAAACATGACCGGGCTACTCATATCTCGAACCATATTCATGAATGGATACGTTTTCGTCGCTTGATCAAATTTGAAATTCCTGATCAACTTCTTACTCATTGGTTCACTACTTCCTTTTTTAACCAGATTGTGAAAGACATTGCCATGGGGGCATGTGTAACCGAGGAACAGGCCATTTCTTGTGCCTAGTACCTTGATCTCTTGTACTCTCAATCGGGCATATTGTATGATATTTTGATTGATGCCCCTCAACCTGGAACTTCTAAAGCACTAGCGACCCCATCCGTCGACGGTATTATTGGTTCTGTGTCTCAGACTTCACGTAAGTCTTCTTCTTCCAACCTTGGGAAGAAAAAGTCTAATTCTTCCAATGATATTGCTCCTCAGTCTAGTCCAAATCCTAGTAAAACCTTGGAGGTCAATTTCATTCAGGACATTCCTACAGATAATACTTATAAAGGAAAAAATAAGGGTAAAGGCAAACCCAAAGCCGATGCCCCGAAACCAGATTCATCCAAATCTCGTGCTAATGATGGTTCATAGCTTAAGCCGAAGTATCCATGTCTGATTTGTGATGAAGAGCACTACACCAAGGACTGTCCTCGACAAGCCGAAGTGAGTAGATTACTCAAGGGCACTAAGGGTACTCTTGCTATTCTTAAAGAACCTTTTCCGTCTCAGCAGACCTAGATGGTCGAGTAGCCTCAATCATCTGCTCCATTTGGTTCTCAAGTGTTTATGATGAACGGTTCTGCATCCGTTTCTATCGTTGCTTGGTCTAAATATTATACTGGATCACGTCAGGAAATGAGGAAGGAGATTGCTGATGGTCCTCCTCCCCCACCTGTTTCTGACCCTCTTGAGATTGAAAGGCCTAGTGCTTAACCCATTGTGCAACTACCTTCCAAAGGTGTTCTCCGGAAGTCTTCTTATAATCCCAATGCCTGTGCTGCTCAAAATTACAGTATTGTTGAATATTTGTCACAAGCACCGTCTGTGATGTCCCCGTTAGAAGTACTTCAGATTTTTCCATCTCAGCGGAAAGCTTTATTATCTGTGATCGACGGGGTTGATCCTGCTAATACTAGCCTTCTCGCTTTCGATCTAGAGAATTTCATCCCACGACTTCCGCACCATATTGCACTCATTATACAAGTCGTTATTAATGGTCTCGACATCCATCGAGCCATTGTGGACGAAGGTGCATCAACCTGCGTCATGTCAGCTTCGTGCTGGAAGGCCATTGGCTCTCTGGCCTTGAATTCCTCACCAAATTCCCTTGAAACATTTGATGGAAGGGAATCCAAACCTTTGGGTGTTCTCACAAGTTTTTCGATTACCTTAAAATGGAAGATAGTCAATGTTGAAGTAGAAGTAGTTGATGCCAAAATCAATTACAATCTTCTACTCAGTCGCAGTTGGACTCACGCTATGCACGTCCTGTCCACCCTCTTCCGTGTTTTGAAATTTCCACACGAGGGCAAGATTGTTACTATCGATCAATTGTCATTATTCACCTCTTCTTCCGAGAACAGCGTTCCACATGTGGATAAGATCCCTACTCCCTTCAAGAGAATTGGGTCGGGTCTCTTCAAGGATCCAACCCTCATGGGTATTTTTCCCCTTTCACCACCTAAGACTGTTCAAGTTAATATGATCTCTCGGTCTGATGACCCATGGATTATTCCTTCGCCTGAAAAATTCAATTCATTTGGTGATTCAATGCCTTTGAGTCCGATTGAAATCAATTATTGTGAACTCATTACTACATCAGATACTCCACCTTTTAATGGTGCTCCTTTGAGCTTGTCTCTTGACGTGTATTCTCAATCCCCCTGGCTCGGTGATTCAAACTCACCTAATCCTTTGAAAGAAGTGTTTCCTTCCAATGAAGCCATCGTGGAAACCATGTCTCTCGGCGACCTTCCATGGGACGATGGTCATCATCGTTCTTCGTTTATGCGTGGCCTCGGGGCTATGTCTACATGTCTTGAGAATTTTGTGTCTCAAGCTCCTTCTCCTCTGCTTCAAACACCGATCCTAACACATGAAGTCTTTACAAAAGGAAACTTAAGCAATATCACACAAACGTTGCCTATTGAAATTTTCGTGAAGCCGGGAATCGTCGAGAACATCCATGTGGGGGTCACTTGTTCTTCAGATGAAGTCCAAGTTTATACTAGCCTTTTCCACAAATTCTGTGATGTCTTGTCCTATTCCTATGAAGAAATGGCCAGCATTGATCCTAGTATAGTGGTGCATGAAATCCCTACATATCCCAGTTCGAAGCCTGTTTGCCAGCATCTTCATCCAGTGCACCCTAGAAAGGTTACTGCCATTAAAGGTGAAGTTGAAAAGCTTATCAAAGCTGGTTTCATTTATCCAATTCCCTTTAAAAATTGGGTTTCGAATATCGTTCATGTCGACAAGAAACAGGGAACTATCTGTGTCTGTGCTGATTACCGTGACATCAATCGAGCCTATCCTAAGGATAATTATCCTACTCCCTTCATCGATCAGATCATTGACGACTGTGTTGGGAGTGAAATTTTTTCCCTTATGGACGGATTTTATAGATATAATCGGATTAACATTCTCCCGGCTGATCAACACAAGATGGATTTTATCTGTCCATAGGGTACCTTCGCATACAAGAAACTACCTTTTGGCTTGAAGAATGCCCAAGCCACTTTCCAGTGAGCGATGTCCTACGTTTTCCATGACATTTTTCATATCGTTTAGCCTTACCTGGATGACCTTCTAGCTCATTCAGCTAAGCATAAGGACCATCCAAACCATCTTCGTCAGATCTTTCTTCGTTGTCGGCACTATAACATTCGGCTTAATCCACATAAATGTGTCTTCTGCATTGAATCTAGTAGAATTTTAGGGTTTATCGTGTCTAAAGACATAATTCGCCTCGATCCACTCAAGGTTGAGGCTATTGTCAATCTTCCCTCTCCATCCTCATTACATCAGTTTCAAAGTCTACAAGGAAAGGCGAATTTTCTATGCCATTTTATACCGAACTATGCAGAAGTAGCTAAAGGATACACACGATTTCTAAAACAGGACGTCCCTTTCTATTGGGATGAGATTGCTCAATAATATTTTGATGCACTCAAGACATTGTTGGTCAACTCTCCTCTACTATGTCCTCTGAATTAACACCGTGATTTTTCCCTCTATTTAGCTGCTTCTTTTAATACAATTGCCATGGTTTTGGAACAAGAAAATGATGACGGTCATGAGCATGTTATTTATTACTTGTCTCGTAACCTTCTCGATCCTGAAATTCATTATGCTCATGTTGAGAAGTTAGCACTAGCTGTGGTCCAAGCAGTTCAACGCTTTTGTCATTATATCCTTTTGCGTACGGTGACTGTGATTTCTGATTGCAACCCCATGACCTATATTTTGTCTCGACAATTGCTGGGGGGCAAGTACTCGAAGTGGATCGTTATCCTTCAAGAGTTTGATTTGGAATTTACTACTGCCAAATCCAAGAAATCACTAGTTTTTGCTGATTTGATTTGTTCCCTCCCTTCCGACTCCGCTCCATCTCATTCTAAGGGCCGTATTCCATATGATACACTTTTCTTGATTAGCACCCTTGACCCGTGGTATGGTGATATCATCGTATATCTCCAAACTTCCACATTCCAATCTGAGTTGACAAAGGATGCCCGTCGTTGTATCTGACATCACTCACAACCTTATCATATAGTCAGAGATACGCTCTATCGCATTGGAGTTGATTCTGTACTTCGCCAATGTTTGACCCTCAAGGAAGTTGAGAAAGTATTGAATGATTTTCACTATTGTGGTGGATTCGACACTCGGGTGTACGAAATCACACGCATTTAGAGAATGTGGTGTTTTCTCTAAACCATAAGTAATAGGCAGTATCTGGGGGGAGCTCGAAAGTATAAGACTTAAAATGAAGTAATACACTTAAGTATGCTCTGTTGAAAAAGTAAAACTAAAAACATAAAAATAAGCTAAATAGAGAGTTCCAAACAATAACAAGGTAAACAATAGCTTGATGGCCTTCTTCTCATTGAATGCTTGGACTGAATACAAATCTTACCCACTTGCCGAAGGGCCTAGGTAGAGGCTCTAGGACCTGATGCAAGGATGTTTGTCCTTCAATTTTTGCCTTCTGACGTAGTTCAACTCTCTCTCTATGCTGCAATGGACTGAAATTGTTGGGTGGCCAACAATTGAGTCCCCTTCTCCAGCTCCTGCTCCTTGGATCACACAAAAATATTGTTAGTGTCAGCCTTTGCAGCCTTCCTCCAGTGATCAAACATGCTCTTACAAAGTGATTTTAAGGTGTCAAGGTCAAATTTTGTCATTTCAGTGAGTCTTCAAGTAAAATTTGGTCACTAAGTATTAGGTCTAGGGTTTGTTTTCACTCCTTTCAAAGTTGTCCAAATTTCGGTCCATGTCACCATTCAGCTGAGTGTACTGTCATTCAGAGGGTTTTCATCATCATTTCAAGTTCCAATGGGTCATTTTACACCTTTTTCATGCTTCAGTTGTGCCTAGGTAAGGTTCATTTCCCGCTCCTAGGGTTTTGGAGGTAATTTCTCTTGGATGGTCAAATCATCAGCAAAACTTGTATCCTGATGTTCATACACCTTCCCCTATCCTTAATGTACCTTATTAAACACTTCCCATCATTGATATCCCCCAAATTCCTCATTTTTGCACAAACCCTAGTTTCTTGCTACAACTTGGCAATTTTCTAGGCTAGGCCTGTGTTTTGCCCTTTTGGACCCCTTCCCCTCACTCAATCTCTGAAATTAAACTTTCCCCTACTTCCTAACATCCCTCCCTACTTCCAAAAAAATTTTCAAGAATTTAGAAGCCCCTTATCCCCTTCATTTTGCTTCATTTCGACAAATCCCTTGTTCCACACATCGGGATAGGTTTTACTCCAATGATGTTCCTGAGAAATAAAAGATGACTTTTGGAAAACTGAGAGAGGTTTTTGTCCAAAATATGACAAGGAAGAAAAAAATCCTTCAATTTTTACACAGGTGTCATTTTTTTATAGAAATGTCAAAAATACAGTCGCCTCAGGAGAATTGATGCACCTCTGAAGTGACCTTGGGAAAATCAAGATTTCTCCTATCTTGTTTGGCCAAATGACTTTCTTGATGAGTCAAATGATAACTAGACACAAAGATATTTCCAATTAGATATCATTAGCTCAATTTGGAGTTGAGGAAGACCTTAAAAATTTGACTGCAACAACACTCTGCCTTGAGGCAGCCTCATTTTTCTCATTTTTACCAGTCTTGGGAGATTTGATTTTTGACAAGGAAAATGAACTCCAAATTGAAAAATTCCAGTTGGGTTGGAAATTAGACTCAATAATATTTCCAAAACGCTATCCCGTGCCCAATTTTGACATCAGGAAGTCCCTCAAAATCAACCTCAAAGTTGTGCTACGCATAGAGATTTTAGGCACGGCGCATTGGGAAATTTGGCCTATTTTTCACTCAACAACTCATAATTTCACCTAGTTTTGGTCAGTTTGACTTTTTCATGTAACTCTTGATGTAACTTGATGTAATTTCATGACTTTGATGTAATTTTGGAACATTTTTACTCATTCTAGTAGATTCATTCACCAAAAAGTGAAATGTAAGAGAATGAATCAGTTTCCTATCATATAGAGGCAAGTTGTTTCATTGTCTATTTTCCAGTTCTTAGTTTAGATATGGTTGAAACAGCTCCTAGAATGGTGAGCTAGACCCCTAGAGGAATGGGGATGAGTTATTATTGTCTATATCTTGTAGTTTCTCAGTCATTTTCAGAGGTTGGACATTTGGGATTGCTTGGCACTTCATTGTACATTTCATCTCTGCATTTTGGCAAAGGAATAGACCAGGGTTTGCAGCACTCTTTGGGATCCTTGTGGATCTATTTTTATATGGTGTATTTCTCTCTGTAATTTTAAGTTCACTGATGTTTTAAGTGTTTCATTTCCCTTCTCCTTTCTTCTTAAATTAAACAAATGAGTGATAAAGGTGGAAATCATTAGCTTGCTTTGCTCTGCCTTCAGTTTTGTTTAATTTTCCATGTTTTCATCTGTTTGAAGAGGATTATTGAAAGCCTATTTCCCTCTTCAGATCCTCGCCAGTCTAAGCTATCCATTCATTCAATTTGAAGCATCAAAACAATTTCCTTCCTTGCCCCAATCAGAACTCTGCAAAAACTAGGCCTTATCCCCGGATCCAAAACTGCCTTTCCATTTGTTTCCAACAAAAACCCCCAAAATCAAAATAAAACTCCTTCACTTATATACCTAGCCTAAAATCAACTTTTATTTCAATTCATCGCAAGCCTTATTGATTATTTTTGCTGAGATTGACCCGGAGAGAGCCCTCTCCTGTTCTGGTAGGGCTAGCTACCAGACTGAGCGTGGTTTGATGTTACCGTGAACTCTGCCTTCTTTCAGCCTGAGGTAGATTTAGGCAATAACATAGTGGTGACCATACTAGGTGTTAGCGCTCGAAACTACCTTAGGCTGAAATAAGGTAAATCTCAAGGCAACATCAAACCAAGCTCAGCCTTGTAGCTAGCCCTACGAAGACAGGAGAGGGCTCTCTCCGGGTCTATCTCGGAAAAAGGCCTTCAAAGGGGCCGAGATGACTTATAGTGGATACTGATTTTAGGCTAGTAAATAGATAGGAAAGTTTGTTTTAAATTTTTTGGGTTTTCGTTGGAAAAATGGGAAAACAATTTTGGGCTCTGGAATGAGGCCAGACCTTTGCAGAATTCGAATTGGGGCAAGGTAGGCAGTAGTCTTGATGCTTTTTGATTATGTGTATGGATGGATCAGAATGAAAAGGAGCTGAAGAGGGAAAGGGAGAACAAGGATCCTCTCCAAACTGGCAAAAACATATAAAACTAAACAAATTTAAAGGAAGAGCACTGGAATCAATGGATTCTACCTCATTTACTCATTCATTTAGTTTCAGAAGAAAAAGAAGGGAATGGCATACATTAAACATTAAAGAACTTACAAATAAATGAGAGAACACACCATCAAAACTGAAAGCCACAAGAATCCCAACAGGTGCTGCAAAACCTCTGATCTTTCCTTAGCCAAAATGCAGAAAATATGTACAATAGTGTGCCAAACTTTTCCCAAGAGTCCAACACTAAAAGTGTCTTAGAAAATAAAATAAATAGAAAATTCTAACCCCTTCTCATGCCTCTAGGGGTCGAGCTCATACTTCTAGGAGCAGTTTTAACCAATTCTAAACAAGGAGCTAAAATCTAGGCAGCCAAACAACTTGCCTCTAAAAGGAAGGAAACTGATTCATTCACTTGCTTTTCACTTTTTTATGAGTGAACCATCTAGAACAAGTAAATACATGCCAAAATTACATCATTTTTATCAAATTACATCAAGCTAGGTCAAAAATTACATCAAGAGGTGAAACTAGTCCAAACTAGTCGAATTTCTGAGATGGAAGGTGAAAAATAGGCTAATTTCCTCTATGCGCCGCGCGCCAAAACTCTATGCGCTACGTGACTTTGGACATAATTTTGGAGCACTTCCTGAAGTAAAAATCAAACTCATGATAGCTTTTTGGAAAGCCCTGTATGTCTGCTATCCAACTCAAGTGGAATTTTTCAATTTGGAGCTCATTTGCCCCTCCAAAACTTCATTCTCCAAAAATTACTTCTTGCTGGTGCAAAAGGTGGCAGAAAGGTGATTTTCATGGTGTTTTTGGCACTTTTGATCATCCAGAACTTGATGAAATGCTTCAGCCATTTCTGAGCATGCATAACTTACCATGAAAAATCCAAAAATACAAAGTTTTCCTCCAAAAAGTGTCCCAATCATAAGCGCGCGTCGGGACGAGCTACGCGTTGGGCGGAAAAACCTGTTTTGAGACCAAAATTTTCAAAAATGACAAAAAATTCTCCAAATTTGCTTTAATTCGGAGTGAAGATCCCCCATCATGCCTCATGCTCAGCCAATGAAGCCTCGGCCAAAATTCGGAGCGGATCAGGCCTCTTTCGCCGTTTTAGTGCTCTGCTCAACCTTCTCTTCAGGATCTTCATTTTTGTTTTGCAAACATGCATGCGGGCCCAATAATGACCTTTCATATGATGGAGCATGTCTTTGTATCTATTATATTTTTCCAACAACTTCTCCAGATGAATGTTAACATGCATGATTTCGGTCTCTCGCTCAATTGGTGTCATGTCACCAGGTCTCTTCCGGGCCAATTGTCGATCTTCACGGATTCGCCGCAGCTCTACAAGTGTGTGATGATCCTCCAGCTATTTTTTCCGCCGCTCCAAGTACTTTATCACCCACTGTGCTCTCTGCAAATTCTCTTTCAAAGTACCAATTCCAGCTTTCTTCTCCTGGATGACCTCCCTCAGTTTCGAGCTAGGAGAGCTCGCATCAACATCGATGAGTGTAAAATCAGTGTCTCGGCCTCCTGAAGGGCCCTCATCGTGCATAGGCCTCTTGCCTCTAACCTGAACTTGTACCTGTGCTGACGTCGAGGGCGAGACCCCTTCCACCCCGGGTGGAGATAGTACTCGCGCTGCTGATGAAGTCAACGAGACCCCTTCCACCTCGGGTGGAGATAGTACTCGTCGTGTAGCTGCAAATAAGGCTCTGTGGCCTCGCTGATATGTCACATAAACTGGAGCGCTGATATGCTCAGTCTCAAGAATATCAAACTGGTGTGAAGGCTCTCCCTCATCATGAACTACCTCGGGAGGCGGTTGTGGCGCTGCAAAGAAGTCATGGGATATGAACTCATCCCATGCGATGCCCTGCTGTGTGAGCTGATGTACCACCATGATTTTGATCAGCGCGTAATGATATATGTTGTTATGCTGTTGTGCTAGGGTCTTCTTCTATACAAGAAATGTCATCCGCTCTATGTTACGATACATGAAGTATGGAATGCTCATCATACGTACCCTCGTGAAATGCATCAACAAACGGATATGGTACGCATAGAGGCGTGAGAATCTGCCCTCGCAACTAAAATATCGAATGATGAGTTTCATCAATGGTGCATACTCATCCTTCAGAAATCGGAATGGAAATACCCTGCTCAGCTCCCTCATATATCCAGGTCTGATATATGGCTCATAATAGGATTTCTCTAGCTGCTGTTGTTTGTTCCATTCCTCTCTTATGTTTGGTATCCCAGTGGCCTGAGCAATGGTCTCTGGTGACAAAATGAAGTTTACTCCAGCAAGGTTCACACGGCCATCATGTAAATGTAGAACAAATAGGCGAGCTAACTCATGATGATGCTGAGTTTGGGAAATCATCTCACAGTATTGGAAACATGAATGATGCTGAAAACAATCCATTGCAAGCGGGCAAGCCTGCAATTGAACCAAAGAAGTAGGTTCCTCCCTGACATGCCTACCACTTTTTCCACTTTTGTGATACCTCCTTAGCACATTAACCTCTGCTATGGAATCACTATCATACCCCTGCTCATAAACTAAATCCGTCTCTGACATGGCGCTGAAATCAAGATGTTTGAAAAATATATGCTGATATAGGTATGGTGAAAACAAGCGTTAGGAGTATATCTGAAAATGATGACTAGATGCTTTGCCTTTCACTATCAAATATGCCAACTGTTTCTAACATGGAATGGGGACTATGGGAAATGTTACAATGAACACAATGGACTGTCAAGTAACACAATGGAAAAGACAAACTATTTACTCACTGCTTTGGGAAATGTTGGGATTACATACCTTTATAAATGGTATGGGAATGGGTGATACTAATGGGACTTGCCAAGTGACAGATATAAGAGTTATTCAAATGACAAAAGTGAAGTCAAGAACATGGAACAACCATTGATCCTTATGAAAACTTGAAGTTTTATCAATGGCAGAGAAAGAGGCAACCAGTAGGGTTTGGAATTTCACATGGGAACCAAAGAACCAAAAGTATAAAGGGATATGGGAAAAATGAATATGGAACTGTGGTAAATCTACAGTGAGCAATAACAGTGACAAAAACTCCAATAGCAACGAAATGAGATTGTTTTGACAAGTGGCAGCTCTGACATACAATTTCAAAATACCATCACTTCCTCCTCTAACCCTATGGAGCGGATTTTGAAATGAATATAGGGTTTAACTTTCACCATGAAAAACACTTTTTTTCTCCTTTAGACCACCACAGCATATCCAAAAATCATTTGGCAGGCGTGGATAACTTACTTGAAGGTGAATGAGGCGATTTGAATTTGAAAATTTGAAGAGTTTGGGTGAATTTCCAGCTTGATGGCTCAATGCACCGCGCGCATGCCTAGTGCACTGCACTGGTCTGGTGCGTTGCGCGCATGTATTTTTACACTAGGTAATGTGGCCCAATGCGCCACGCAGGCCCAGTGCGCCGCGCAGGCTCCCAACGCGTCGCGCAGCTAAACTTCAACACATTTGGCCTCCAAACTCTGTCTTCGCTCTTTCACAATATGACTTGGCTTTCTTGGATGTATTTGGCATGAAAATGGAGTCTTGGAACATAAAAATAATATATATGCAAAGGATTTTACATCTTGATTTCAAAAACTCATTTTGCAATGTTTGAAATTTTGGCACTTTCACATTGAAACTTCGTTTTGCACTCAAATCTTCATAATCAAACTCATAATCAAAACCAAACACGAGTTATGAGAAATAGAGGAGTGACTTTGACTTACTCAAACATGGAAAAACCAAGCAAATTTGATGTTGGAGAGAAATGGAAAAATTTTTGTGTTTTGGCTCAATGCGTCGCGCACCAACCCAATGCGCTGTGCCATAAATAGCGCATTTTGCAGGAGGCTTTTGGAGGCCTTCCTGGTGTCCAAATTGGGCGTGTGATAGCTCGTTGGAAATCTTATGAAGTATAATTTCCACCCTAACTGGAATTTTTCAATTTGGAGTTCATTTACCCTGTCAAAAATCAAATCTCCCAACACTACTTCCTGCAGGTGCATCAATTCTCCTGAGGCAACGGTATTCTTGACATTTCTCCAAAACCATTACACCTGTGTAAAAAGTGAAGGATTTTTTTCGTTCTTGGCATATTTTGTACAAAAACCTCTCTCAGTTTTCCAAAATTCATCTTTTATTGCTCTTAAACATCATTTGAGTGAAACCTATCCCGATGTGTGAAACAAGGGATTTGTCGAAATGAAGCGAAATGAAGGGGATAAGGGGCTTCTAAATTCTTGGGGAAATTTTTGGAAGTAGGGAGGGATGTTAGGAAGTAGGGTAAAGTAGAATCTCAGAGATTGAGTGAGGGGAAGGGGTCCAAAAGGGCAAAACACAGGCCTAGCCTAGAAAATTGCCAAGTTGTGGCAAGAAACTAGGGTTTTTGCAAAAATGAGGAATTTGGGGGATCTCAGTGATGGGAAGTGTTTAATAAGGTACATTAATGATAGGGGAAGGTGTATGAACATCAGGATACAAGTTTTTCTAATGATTTGACCATCCAAGAGAAATTTCCTCCAAAACCCTAGGAGAGGGAAATGGACCTTACCTAGGCACAACTGAAGCATGAACAAGCTGTAAAATGACCCAATGGAACTTGAAATGATGATGAAAACCCTTTGAATGATGGTACACTCAGCTGAATGGTGACATGGACCGACATTTGGACAACTTTGAAAAGAGTGAAAACAAACCCTAGACCTGATGCCTAGTGACCAAATTTTGCTTGAAGACTCATTGAAATGAAAAAATTTGACCTTGACACCTTAAAATCACTTTGTAAGAGAATGTTTGATCACTGAAGGAAAGATGCAAAGGCTAACACTAACATTGGCTCCAATGGGGATGGTAGCTCCTTGGAGGTGCCAAGAACGGCAGATCTTTGGGAGAGCAGACCAGTGCCTTTCGTCCATTGGGCCATGGAATCCATTATTTGACAAAACAACTCAAGACTGAATTTATTTGACTGACACTTTGACTTAAACTGACTCAACTCGTAAAACAGAAATGACTAAAACAAACCGACTAAACGACTCATGACTGACTTAACTAAAACAAGTATTTACAAAGCTTTTGAAAAAAGGCAGCAGTTCATCAAGATTTGAAAGCATTATGACAACCACCTGCATACTGATGAAACATATACAATCATGTATAGTGAGCTTTCCAATGTAACCAATCCAGCAGATGGCTACATACCAAATTTCTGCTCTCACTTTTCTCGAGCAGGCGAAACGATGAACCTGTAGGAAACTCAAAATAACCACTGAAACCAAAGCTTATGATAATGAACCAGACGATATTGATCTTTTCTAATGCTTGCAGAAGAATGATGAAGGGATCTTGAAAATCCTGAAGCACTGGCTTATCTGGAGATCCAGCTGCAAAAATACAAGTACTCCCTCTATTCTGATCTGAAAGAACAATTAATTTTTGAGGGATAGGAATGCACAGAGAGGTATGTGCCTCTGCAATCTGAGTGTTAGTTGTAGGTTCCTTGACCATGAGAAATTATGGCATATTGTCTCTCTCAAGCTCATATTCCTCAACTTCATGGTCTAGGTCATTCTTAAACAAAACACAATCTTCAAGATTATCAAACATGACAGCCTTATCATCTTCATGAAAGGAAATATTATATGTTTGCTGATCTATAAAGTTAATTACAAGATCGTCATCATTTTCAAAAGAGGAAGAAGTTTCACCAACATTTTCTTGACCAAGTGTGCACTGCAAATTTGCTTTAGCTAGGGCTGTAACATGACCTTTCAAGAGTTGATCTATCTCATCTTTAGACAAAGGAGATAATGCTTTTTGTTTTCTTTTTCTCACACAGTAATTGTCTTCATATGACATGGCAATCAAATCATTTATCACTGAGTTGTTGAAAGAAGTTTTATCACTTACTTGAACAAAGATCTTATCTTGTTTTTCATGAGCTGACTTGACTACCTCCTCATGCACTAAAATTTGATTATATCCTGAATAGTCGTTGAGTAGTGACATCCTTGATGCTCCAACTACTCGCTGCAATATATGGTCCATTTTTGGCAGTGGATAATTGTCCTTCAATGACACCTTATTCAAATTTCTGAAATCAATACACAAATGGATCTCACCTGTCTTTTTCCTCACGGGCACCAAATTTGATATCCAATCAGAAAATCTGATAGGTACAATGATTCCTGACTTATACAACCTATTTACCTCCTTTTCAATCGATGGCAGCAGCTTCGGATTGATTCTCCTCAACTTCTGACGGAAAGGCTTCTGATTTGGTTTAATAGGGATAGTATGCTGAATGATATTAGTGTCATACGTTTTTAAGTCTGAGTAATCCCACGCAAAAGCATCAGCAAATGAAGACAACAATCTCACATACTTAGCTCTTACCTCCGGTGACAATGACTTGGATAAATTTACCATCTTGGGGTTTTCAGCTATCCCAATATTTACTTCTTCAATGCCTTTTTCGGTCGGCCTCAATGTCAGTTTGCGGGCTACATCGTCTTGATCAAAGAGTTCCTCTAAAGGAATCAATCCTTTAGGAATGATGTTATCTTTAAGTTGCAGCACTTCCATTTGATTTATTTGTATATCATCATTACCATCATCATGTTCTGTATCTATGGAGGTATCTTTAAACTTACCCTTGTTTTGCAGAAAATCACTAATCTCCTCGTCATCCTGAAAAACTTGCCAACATCTCTGATTGTCTGGAACGGTAGGGCGGTACTTCACATGGATCTCGAACTTGTTGCTGGAATTCATTGGGATTTTTAAATTTCTTGCTACCTTAGCAAGTCCATCAGCAACACCATTTTGTATGCGAGGCACACACGTCAAGGTATAATCTGAAAATAACTTCAAAATGTCTAAAACTGCATTACGGTAAGCCCTCATGCGAGGATGCTTAGCTTGAAACTCACCCTTTACCTGTTTTATCACCAACTCGGAATCACCATAGACTGCAATTATTTTCGCATTCAGCTTTCTTAGAATATTTAGGCCAGCAATCAGAGCCTCATACTCAGCCTCATTGTTAGAACAATCAAATGCTAGTTTGTAGGAACATACTCGCACATTGCTCGGGACCTTATTCAGAGCGGAAAATGGACTGCGTATCCAAACACCAATTCCAGCACCATCACTACCCACTGCGCCATCGAAATCCATGGTCCAAAGACCATCTTCATCATCCTCCAAGTGCTGAAATTGCGCCAGCTCTGTTTTTTCTGTTTGCTGCCCATCGTCTTTAGCTGATTGCTCAACAGTATCTTGCTTTTCTCGTCTTTCTTTCTGCAAAAATTCTCTGAAATTTTCGATAATCTCTGGTATATCTTCTAATTGAACTAACTGACTATCTATATCATTAAAACTATCAGCAAACAAAACAAAAGACTCTAAGTCTGTATGTACATAATTTACAGGATGATTGATTGGTTTCTCCTTGCTTGTTATCATGTATTTCATCTTCTGCTCTCGATATAACTTTCTCATTTGGCCAAAGACAGGAATTTTTGCATAGGAGAAATCTAACTGTAGTGTACCTTTCAACTTTGCTCCCCAAGATCTAGAAAGGAGCATCCCAAATCGGGGAGGAATGTCCGCCACAACCACATCCATTAAGACATTCTTCGCAGGAATCTGATCTAAACTTACAACCAAATCTTTGATGAGTCCGATACATCTCACTCGGCTGGAATCAAATGAGTACAAATCATGGTAATTCCTTGTAATGTCTAAACCCAACTTTTCCATGATCGCCTCTAGCATAAGATTGTGCGAAGCACCAGAATCGAACATGGCATTGTGCAATACATATTCATCCAACCTCAAACTGATATAAAAGGGAGGAACATCACTGTCAGGGGACTCACCATCTAAAGCAGGCCCAAATATCAATTAGGGCTGATCATCTTCAATATTCACCGTGTCAAACATTGGATCAAAATTGAGAATTTTGGAGACTTGACCTCTATAACTATTGTTCTTCATAATTTCTGTCAAAGGAATAGATACCTTTAATTTAGAAATTTCATTCTCCAAACTAAAAGCTGAAACCTTTTCAACCTCTTTGACTGGAACTTCTTTCCTTTCAGCCTTATCCTTCATTATGCTTGGCTGATTTGACTTTTCTGTTGATGATGATTTGTTAGCTGCGGGATCAATCGTCTCTTTTCCTTTCTTCTGTGGTATAGGTGAATCCATCTTCGGTGCTGAAGCCTCTTTTCTCTTCTAAATAGGGTTTATGGGCACATCTCTGTTTCTCAATGAGTATTGCTTCTGCTGAGCGGACAAAGCATTCATATACCCTCTTTGGTATTCATCTGATTCTTCCTCTAGAGCTACATCATTTGCTAAAATGAAATCCTCATCTTTCTGTGCAGTTGAACTTTCTCCATATTCTTCATCTTCAGTGATGTAAATGGGCAGATCATCGGGAGTAAAGAAGTGGTTTTTCTCCCCTACTGTATCATCTTCATCGTCTGAATCTTGACTCACAAAATTCTGCAGAAGAGGTGTTTTAACTTGCTGCTGGGCTGCCGGCTATTGTACTCTCTATTCACGCTGCTTAATTCTGAACTGTGGCTGCTGCTGGCCACGGTAGTTGGGATTTCGAATATGCGGTTTTGTCTTATCAAGCGTCATTATTTTGAAAATTTTTTCCATTTCGCGAAGCAAGTGCTGTTCTGATGTAGATGTGGAAGCTTCTTCTTTTATGGTCACTCTCTTTTCTGCTTTCAACCGGGCTCTCTTATCATTCAGATTCGCCTCAACACTAACAGCAATCTTCTACATATCTTCCAAGGTAGGCGGATCTCTATCTCGTAATGAATAAGCCATCTCCGGATCGAAACCATCCGAGAATTTAAGGAGAGCTGACTTTCTAGACGGTATTAAGTCATCTGGAATTGCATTATACACTGTATTGAATCTGATAATATAATCTTGAACGGAATCACCAGGATTACGCTTGATGCTAGTATACTCAGAAGTAATTTGCAGCGGATCTTTCTTCATCTCCCACCGATCTAGGAATTGTGTCTGAAGCTCTTGTAATGTATTGATACTTCCGGGTTGTAAATCTCTGAACCATTTACGAACCTCACCTCCAAAAGTCTGGGCGAACAATCTCATGGACACATTCTCTTCATCTATTTCATGCAGGTCCAAGAAATTTGTCATTCTAAAAATGTGCTGCTGGGCAGACACACTCTGCGGAGTGCCATCAAATATTGGAATCTTACTCTGACAATCAGCGGGCATAGGATCCAAATTTGCAGGTAAAACAAGAGGTGCAAATCTAGCAGCCATGGCTCTTGGCGGATTTATAATCTGTCTTGGAGAAACAGGTGGAATGGGAGCAGTAGATGAACGAGGTGTATGCGGTGGAGATGGAGGAGGAACTACTGCTGATTGCTGATCAGAGATCTCAGGCTGTATGAGAATGGTAGGGATAAAGGGAGGTTCAGTGGGAATCTGTGAACCGGATGCAATTTCAGATGGCCCAAGAGCTTTGGATGCAGATTCAATGAATTCAGAGATGTTGGTTGCCATAATGGAGTTTTGAAGATTCAGAATATAATTATCAATAGATCTATTTGCTTGTTCAACTTCTAGATACTTGATGAACTCAGGATTGATGACGGTAGAACCAGTAGCACTTTCGTATTTGGTTTCAAACAATGATAACTCGAACTGATCGTCAAACTCAATATCTTCAATGTATTCAAAAACAGTGGGGTATGAGTGAGATTTGACCAAAGGAATGATGGGAGCTTCTCGATGGAAAATTCTTGGGATTAGGTTGGGGTTTTCATATACTGGAGGCGGATTTGGATCAGGATTTGATCTGGTATGCCTTTTTGAAGCCAGTGTATTGATCTATTCAAGAAAAATTCAAAGGACACAATAGATTATTTTCAGCCTATCGACTTCTAGACTCAATCATCCAAAAGTCTAGAACGAATAAGTATACTGGGGTAATTTGCAAATTAAGTGCTGCATTCACAAGCTAACCGGAGATCGACTGAAGCAGCGTTTATCTACTTCCGCTTATGCATGGAAAAAGCATTTCGAAAGCTACCTGGCGTGACTTCAGACTCCGTCTATAACTCATGAAACGAACACACCAACAAGAAAACCATTGAGATTACTCCCCAGTATGGTCGCCACTATGTTAGCGCTCGAAACTACCTTAGGCTTAAATAAGGTAAATCTCAAGGCAACATCAAACCAAGCTCAGCCTCGTAGCTAGCCCTACGAGGACAGGAGAGGGCTCTCTCCGGGTCTATCTCGGCAAAAGGTCTTCAAAAGGGGTTGAGATGACTTATAATGGATACTGATTTTAGGCTAGTAAATAGATAGGAAGGTTTGATTTAAATTTTTTGGGTTTTCGTTGGAAAAATGGGAAAAACAATTTTGGGCTCGGGGATGAGGCCAGATCTTTGCAGAATTCGAATTGGGGCAAGGTAGGCAGTAGTCTTGATGCTTTTGATTATGTGTATGGATGGATCAAAATGACAAGGAGCTGAAGAGGGCAAGGGAGAACAAGGATCCTCTCCAAACTGGCGAAAACATATAAAACTAAACAAATTTAAAGGCAAAGCACTGGAATCAATGGATTCTACCTCATTTACTCATTCATTTAGTTTCAGAAGAAAAATAAGGGAATGGCATACATTAAAAATTAAAGAACTTACAAATAACTAAGAGACCACACCATCAAAACTGAAAGCCACAAGAATCCCAACAGGTGCTACAAAACCTCTGATCTTTCCTTAGCCAAAATGCAGAAAATATGTACAATAGTGTGCCAAACTTTTCCCAAGAGTCCAACACTGAAAGTGTCTTAGAAAATACAATAAATAGAAAATTCTAACCCCTTCCCATGCCTCTAGGGGTCAAGCTCATGCTTCTAGGAGAAGTTTGAACCAATTCTAAACAAGGAGCTAAAATCTAGGCAGCCAAACAACTTGCCTCTAAAAGGAAGGAAACTGATTCATTCACTTGATTTTCACTTTTTTGTGAGTGAACCATCTAGAACAAGTAAATACATGCCAAAATTACATCATGGTTATAAAATTACATCAATCTGGTTCAAAAAGTACATCAAGAGGTGAAACTAGTCCAAACTGGCCGAATTTCTGAGCTGGAAGGTGAAAAATAGGCTAATTTCCTCTATGCGCCGCGCGCTAAAACTCTATGTGTCGCGTGACTTTAGACCTAATTTTGGAGCACTTCTCGAAGTTAAAATCAAGCTCATGATATATTTTTGGAAAGCCCTGGATGTCTGCTATCCAACCCAAGTGGAATTTTTCAATTTGGAGCTCATTTTCCCCTCCAAAACTTCATTCTCCCAAAAGTACTTCCTCCTGGTGCAAAAGGTGGCAGAAAGGTGATTTTCATGGTGTTTTTGGCCCTTTTGATCATCCAGAACTTGATGAAATGATTCAGCCATTTCTGAGCATGCATAACTTACCATGAAAAATCCAAAAATACAAATTTTTCCTCCGGAAAGTGTCCCAATCATAAGCGCGCGTCGGGACGAGCTACGCGTTGGGCGGAAAAACCTGTTTTGAGACCAAAATTTTCAAAAATGACAAAAAATTCTCCAAATTTGCTTTAATTCGGAGTGAAGATCCCCCATCATGCCTCATGCTCAGCCAATGAAGCCTCGGCCAAAATTCGGAGCGGATCAGGCCTCTTTCGCCGTTTTAGTGCTCTGCTCAACCTTCTCTTCAGGATCTTCATTTTTGTTTTGCAAACATGCATGCGGGCCCAATAATGACCTTTCATATGATGGAGCATGTCTTTGTATCTATTGGCTTTTGCCAACAACTTCTCCAGACGAATGTTAACATGAATGAGTTCGCTCTCTCGCTCAATTGGTGTCATGTCACCAGGTCTCTTCTGGGCCAATTTTCGATCTTCACAGATTCGCCACAGCTCTACAAGTGTGTGCTAATCCTACAGTTGTTTGTTCCGCTTCTCCAAGTACTTTATCACCCACTGTGATCTCTGCAAATTCTCTGTCAAAGTACCAATTTTAGCTTTCTGCTCCTGGATGACCTCCCTCAGTTTCGAGCTAGGAGAGCTCGCATCAACATCGATGAGTGTAAAATTAGTGTCTCGGCCTCCTGAAGGGCCCTCATCGTGCATAAGCCTCTTTCCTCTGACCTGAACCTGTACCTATGCTGATGTCGAGGGCGAGACCCCTTCCACCCCGGGTGGAGATAGTACTCGCGCTGCTGATGAAGTCAACGAGACCCCTTCCACCTTGGGTGGAGATAGTACTCGTCGTGTAGCTACAAATAAGGCTCTGTGGCCTCGCTGATATGTCACATACACTGGAGCGCTGATATGCTCAGTCTCAGGAATATCAAACTGGTGTGAAGGCTCTCCCTCATCATGAACTACCTCGGGAGGCGGCTGTGGCGCTGCAAAGAAGTCACGGAAGATGAACTCATCCCATGCGATGCCCTGCTGTGTGAGCTGATGTACCACCATGATTTTGATCAGCGCGTAATTATATATGTTGTTATGCTGCTGTGCTGGGGTCTTCTTCTGTACAAGAAATGTCAGCTGCTCTATGTTACGGTACATGAAGTATGGAATGCTCATCATACGTACCCTCGTGAAATGCATCAACAAACGGATATGGTACGCATAGAGGTGCGAGAATCTGCCCTCGCAACTGAAATATCGAATGATGAGTTTCATCAATGGTGCATACTCATCCTTCAGAAATCGGAATGGAAATACCCTGCTTAGCTGCCTCATATATCCAGGTCTGATATATGGCTCATAATAGGATTTTTCTAGCTGCTGTCGTTTGTTCCATTCCTCTCCTATGTTTGGTATCCCGGTGGCCTGAGCAATGGTCTCTGGTGACAAAATGAAGTTTACTCCAGCAAGGTTCACACGTCCATCATGCAAATGTATAAAAAATAGGCGAGCTAACTCATGATGATGCTGAGTTTGGGAAATCATCTCACGGTATTGGAAACATGACTGATGCTGAAAACAATCCATTACAAGCAGGCAATCCTGCAATTGAACCAAAGAAGTAGGTTCCTCCCTGACATGCCTACCACTTTTGCCACTTTTGTGATACCTCCTTAGCACATTAACCTCTGCTGTGGAATCATTGTCATACCCCTACTCATAAACTGAATCCGTCTCTGACATGGCGCTGAAATCAAGATGTTTGAAAAATATATGCTGATATAGGTATGGTGAAAACAAGCGTTAGGAGTATATCTGAAAATGATGACTAGATGCTTTGCCTTTCACTATCAAATATGCCAACTGTTTCTAACATGGAATGGGGACTATGGGAAATGTTACAATGAACACAATGGACTGTCAAGTAACACAATGGAAAAGACAAACTATTTACTCACTGCTTTGGGAAATGTTGGGATTACATACCTTTACAAATGGTATGGGAATGGATGATACTAATGGGACTTGCCAAGTGATAGATATAAGAGTTATTCAAATGACAAAAGTGCAGTCAAGAACATGGAACAACCATTGATCTTTATGAAAACTTGAAGTTTTATCAATGGCAGGGAAAGAAGCAACCAGTAGGGTTTGCAATTTCACATGGGTACCAAAGAACCAAAAGTATAAAGGGATATGGGAAAAATGAATATGGGACTGTGGTAAATCTACAGTGAGCAATAATAGTGACAAAAACTCCAATAGCAACGAAATGAGATTGTTTAGACAAGTGGCAGCTCTGACATACAATTTCAAAATACCATCACTTCCTCCTCGAACCCTATGGAGCAGATTTTGAAATGAATATATGGTTTAACTTTCACCATGACAAACACTTTTTTCTCCTTTAGACCACCACAGCATATCCAAAAATCATTTGGCAGGCGTGGATAACTTACCTGAAGGCGAATGAGGCGATTTGAATTTGAAAATTTGAAGAGTTTGGGTGAATTTCTAGCTTGATGGCTCAATGCGCCGCGCGCATGCCCAGTGCGCCGCGCTGGTCTGGTGCGCCGCGCACATGTATTTTTACACTGGGTAATGCGGCCCAATGCGCCGCGCAGGCTCCCAACGCGCCGCGCAGCTAAACTTCAACACATTTGGCCTCCAAACTCTGTCTTCGCTCTTTCACAATCTGACTCGGCTTTCTTGGATGTATTTGGCATGAAAATGGAGTCTTGGAACATAAAAATAATATATATGCAAAGGATTTGACATCTTGATTTCAAAAACTCATTTTGCAATGTTTGAAATTTTGGCACTTTCACATTGAAACTTCGTTTTGCACTCAAATCTTCATAATAAAACTCATAATCAACACCAAACACGATTTATGAGAAATAGAGGAGTGACTTTGACTTACTCAAACATGGAAAAACCAAGCAAATTTGATGTTGGAGAGAAATGGCAAAATTTTTTGTGTTTCAGCTCAATGCGTCGCGCACCAACCCAATGCGCCGTGCCATAAATAGCGCATTTTGCAAGAGGCGTTTGGAGGCCTTCCCAATGTCCAAATTGGGCATGTGATAGCTCGTTGGAAAGCTTATGAAGTATAATTTCCACCCTAACTATAATTTGGAAATTTGGAGTTTATTTACCTTACCAAAAATCAAATCTCCCAACACTGCTTCCTGCGGGTGCATCAATTCTCCTGAGGCAATGGTATTCTTGACATTTCTCCAAAAAAATTACACCTGTGTAAAACGTGAAGGAGGCTTTTCTTCCTTGGCATGTTTTGTAAAAACACCTCTCTAAAGTTTCCAAAATTCATCTTTTATTGCTCTGAAACATCATTTGAGTGAAACCTATCCCGATGTCTGAAACAAGGGATTTGTCGAAATGAAGTGAAATGAAGGGGATAAGGGGCTTCTAAATTCTTGGGGAAATTTTTAGAAGTAGGGAGGGATGTTAGGAAGAAGGGGAAAGTGGAATCTCAGAGATTGAGTGATGGGAAGGGGTCCAAAAGGGCAAACCACAGGCCTAGCCTAGAAAATTGCCAAGTTGTGGCAAGAAACTAGGGTTTGTGCAAAAATGAGGAATTTGGGGGATCTCAGTGATGGAAAGTGTTTAATAAGGTACATTAATGATAGGGGAAGGTGTATGAACATCAGGATACAATTTTTTCTAATGATTTGACCATCCAAGAGAAATTACCTCCAAAACCCTCCGAGAGGGAAATGGACCTTACCTAGGCACAACTGAAGCATGAACAAGCTGTAAAATGACCCAATGGAACTTGACATGATGATGAAAACCCTCTGAATGATGGTACACTCAGCTGAATGGTGACATGGACCGACATTTGGACAACTTTTAAAAGAATGAAAACAAACCCTAGACCTGATGCCTGGTGACCAAATTTTGCTTGAAGACTCATTGAAATGACAAAATTTGACCTTGACACCTTAAAATCACTTTGTAAGAGCATGTTTGATCACTGAAGGAAAGCTGCAAAGGCTGACACTAACACTGGGGATGAAATTTTTTTTGTTTTCTTTATAAACTACAGATGGAGCCTGAAGTTAGCCAGGTAGCCTTCGAAACGCTCTTGCTTTTCATTAGCGAAAGTAGATAAATGCTACTTCAGTCAATCTCCGGTCTAGTTTATGAAATGAACATCTAGTTCCTCAGTAAGATCTAATCAAGTTCAGATATGATTGTTGATGGTGGAAAACGATCAGACACCGCAAGGCTAAAATCATTCACCTGGCGACTCTAAATCAGTTTCGAGATCATATCCAAGGACTCCACTGGAGGATGAACCTAATTAGCAGAAACATGAAAGGACAATATGGAAAGATCGGGTATTCAAGTTGGAATTTCATCCAATACATTTTGTTCTTTGTCATAAATTATTTCTTTTCTTTTCCTGAGAATGTCAAGAAGGCTTTGCAAAGTATATTGTATTTGAGAAAAGATCCTCGGCCTGCATTTGATTCCTTCCCTTTGAAGATTGTGAATACCAAATATTTGCATGCTTTTGAGCTTGATCAAGACCCTTCTTCCAAATCTTGTGATGACCATCTTCAAAATGATGAACCTCAAGAGACGACGATTGATTCTATACCTTTTGTACATACCCCTATACCTTGTAAAATTATAGATCGATACAAGCCTCTGATTTAACCTGCTATATCCCATGCTTTCCCTAAAAATTATGACCTATATCTACCAAGATTTGATGGTGAATGCAACAACATCACTGCTGAGAGACATGTTCTGAATTTTGAATCTTTTCTCGACCTTTTTGAAGTTGATGAAGAGGATGTTAGTATTAGGCTTTTTTCTCTTTCTTTTCAAGGCCAAGTCAAGAGTTGGTTCAAAGCCCTGCCTGATGCGAGCATCTCAGATTTCCAACAGTTCATCAAAGTTTTCCTCGACAGGTGGGTGACCAGACAAAACCCTTTCTTGATTATAGAAGAGTATAACCAACTGAAAATACTGCCAGGGGAGACAGTACAACAATTTTCCACCAGATTTAACAAAGTTTACTATTCGATGCCAATAGATATAAGACCTCCTCCTGGATCTGCTCTCTTGCACTATCCGGGTGCCTTTGATCTGGAAATGGAGTTTCAGTTGAGAGAAAGTAATATTGCAACACTTGAAGAGATGCAGAACAGTGCAGTATATGTAGAGGTTCATTTGTTGATCCGAAAGGCAAGGTTGAAGGAAGAAGAGATGAAAAACATAGATCCAGAGAAATTGACATCTCTAGAGGTAAAGCTTGACATGTTGGTAAGTGCAGTAGAAGAGATGATGCAAAAGATCACCACAAGGAATGAGTATAATGTTCAAGCCCATGGCTCGCTAATTGAAGAAGAACAAGTTGCTGATCCAAAACATTTTGTTTCTTATCCCAGTTGTCATAGATCTGATAATGATTGTTTTGTAGATCATCTTGGAGAAGAGAGATCTGGTGATATGACATGTATGCTTGATGATGTGTTTTATACTGATGATTTGCCTCAGTTTGATCAGTATGATGACGATTATGTTCTCCAAATAGAAGCTAATCTTGCAGACAAATCAGCAACTAGTTCTTGGAAGGAGGAAGTTCACTTTCAGTAGTTCGAATACAATGATCAGCCATCACATATCAGCTATGACAGTGATGAGGAAAGTGCAGCAAATTTTGAAGTAAGTGAAGGGTCTTTTCCTTTTTGTTTTGATTCGTTTCAGTTCATCAGAGACAATTTCCATGCAATCAGAAATCAACTGTCGACAAGTCTTGATCTAGACCATCTTGAGGGCAATGAAAAATTTGTTCAAGATTTCTCATATTCAGATTTGCAACCCCCAAATGCCATTGATTGTCAAGTTGTAGATGAAGACTTGGAAGCTGGCACATATGATCAAATGATACAAGATGACTCCGTACCATTTTGTTTTGAATCATTTCAATTTTTGAAGGGTAAATTGCATAGTAAATCGTCAAATGAGCAACTTGTAGAAAATCATGTAATCTCATCAGAAATAATAGAAAATGGGTTGCAGAAATCTTTTCAAGTTTTTCACGATCCAATAGCTGATGTGTTGGATGATGTCTGCAGTCAAAGCCTTTCTCCATTGACTATATGTAAGCTTGAAACGTGTACTGATACAAACTTGATCCGACAACCGGTCTCTTTGTCATTTTTAGTAGGAGCCTCATCACAAAGCTCAAACCAAAGTTTTCATTCATGGTATGAGAAGAAGAGAAGTAATCCATTGGATGAGCTAAGTCCTAGTGTGCATGAATTTCAAGATCCTTATGCAGTGTTTTTGGAGGCGGATAGAGAATCCATATCATTCAACAGATCTATTCACAAGTTTTCATGGGAGTTGCCTTTCAGTAGTTCTCTCTTGTTGTTCATAAGCGAGCACTTGCGGAGAATTCAAACAGCAGCCAGAATACTTACTTGGTTGCATTGGTTGTTTCATTTCACTTGATCAGCTGATGAATGAAACTGTTAGAGTAGGTTTTGATGAATAAGCTCCATTTTGAGCATATTTTATAGTTTGTTGGTTGTGTTTAAGTATCGAGTCAATTTTTAGTTGAGTGAGAGTCAATTTGTGTCGTCAATTCATCAGTTTTCAGTCATGCATTTCAGCTTGAGTTCTTGACTCCATTGCCCAATGGATGAAGGCACTGTCTGCTTTCCAAAGATCTGTAATTCTTGGCACCTCCAAGGAGCTACCATCCCCATTGGAGCCAATGTTAGTGTCAGCCTTTGCAGCCTTCCTCCAGTGATCAAACATGCACTTACAAAGTGATTTTTAGGTGCCAAGGTCAAATTTTGTCATTTCAGCGAGTCTTCAAGTAAAATTTGGTCACTAAGTATTAGGTCTAGGGTTTGTTTTCACTCCTTTCAAAGTTGTCCAAATGTCGGTCCATGTCACCATTCAGCTGAGTGTATTTTCATTCAGAGGGTTTTCATCATCATGTCAAGTTCCAATGGGTCATTTTACACCTTGTTCATGCTTTAGTTGTGCCTAGATAAGGTTCATTTCCCTCTCCTAGGGTTTTGGAGGTAATTTCTCTTAGATGGTAAAATCATCAGCAAAAATTGTATCCTAATGTTTATACACCTTCCCCTATCCTTAATGTACATTATTAAACACTTCCCATCATTGATATCCCCCAAATTCCTCATTTTTGCACAAACCCTAGTTTCTTGCTACAACTTAGCAATTTTCTAGGCTAGGCCTGTGTTTTTCCCTTTTAGACCCCTTCTCGTCACTCGATCTCTGAAATTCAACTTTTTCCTACTTCCTAACATCCCTCCTTACTTCCCAAAATTGTTTCAAGAATTTAGAAGCCCCTTATCCCCTTCATTTTGCTTCATTTCGACAAATCCCATGTTCCACACATCGGGATAGGTTTTACTCCAATGATTTTCTTGAGAAATAAAAGATGAATTTTGGAAAAATGAGAGATTTTTTTGTCCACAATAGGCCGAGGAAGAAAAACCTCCTTCACTTTTTACACAGGTGTCATGGTTTTAGCGAAATGTCAAAAATACAGTCGCCTTAGGAGAATTGATGCACCTCTGAAGTGACCTTGGGAAAATCAATATTTCTCCTATATTGTTTGGCCAAATGACTTTCTTGATTAGTTAAATGATAAATATACACAAATATATTTCCAATGAGCTATCATGATCTCAATTTTGAGTTGAGGAAGACCTTCAAAAGTTGACTGCAACAGCACTCTTCCTTGAGGCAGCCTCATTTTTCTCATTTTGACCAGTCTTGGGAGATTTGATTTTTGACAAGGAAAATGAACTCAAAATTGAAACATTACAGTTGGGTTGGAAATCAGACTCAATAAGCTTTCCAACGAGCTATCCCACGCCCAATTTTGACATCAGGAAGTTCCTCAAAATCAGCCTCAAATTTGTGCTACACATAGAGATTTTAGGCGCGGTGCATTGGGAAATTTGGCCTATTTTTCACTCAGCAACTCAAAATTTCGCCTAGCTTTTGCCAGTTTGACTTTTTCATGTAACTCCTGATGTAACTTGATGTAATTTCATGAATTTTATTTAATTGTGGCACATTTTACTCATTCTAGTATATTCATTCACCAAAAAGTGAAATGTAAGTGAATGAATCAGTTTCCTATCATATAGAGGCAAGTTGTTTCATTGCCTATTTTCCAATTCTTAGTTTAGATATGGTTGAAAAATCTCCTAGAATGGTGAGCTCGACCCCTAGAGGCATGGGGATGAGTTATTCTTGTCTATATCTTGCATTTTCTTAGTCATTTTCAGAGGTTGGACATTTTGGATTGCTTGGCACTTCATTGTACATTTCATCTCTGCATTTTGGCAAAGGAATAGACCAGGGTTTGCAGCACTCTTTGGGATCCTTGTGGCTCTATGTTTTGATGGTGTATTTATCTTTGTAATTGTAAGTTCACTAATGTTTTAAGTGTTTCATTTCCCTTCTCATTTCTTCTTAAATTAAACAAATGAGTGATAAAGGTGGAAACCATTAGCTTGCTTTGCTCTGCCTTCAGTTTTGTTTAATTTTCCATGTTTTCATCTGTTTGAAGAGGATTCTTGAAAGCCTCTTTCCCTCTTCATCTCATCACCAGTCTAAGCTATCCATTCATTCAATTCAAAGCATCAAAACAATTGCCTTCCTTGCCCCAATCAGAACTCTGCAAAAACTAGGCCTTATCCCCGGATCCAAAACTGCCTTTCCCTTTGTTTCCAACAAAAATCCCCAAAATCAAAATCAAACTCCTTCACTTCTATACCTATCCTAAAATCAGCTTTTATTTCAATTCATCACAAGCCTTATTGATTATTTTTTCTGAGATTGACCCGGAGAGAGCCCTTTCCTATTCTGGTATGGCTAGCTACCAGACTAAGCGTGGTTTCATGTTACCCTGAACTCTGCCTTCTTTTAGCCTGAGGTAGATTTAGGCAATAACACAGCTGGTGTTTCTTGGGCAAATTTGGCCAGCATAACCTTGTGCTCACAAATTTTTCATCTCTTTGAGGGTTTATAAAGTTGAGCTTTCAAACCACCTTCCCTCCCTTGGTACATGGTGGATAGTGACCCAAGGGAGGAGCAATATTCCATTGTGGGCTGAAATATGCTTTTGTGTGCTCACACAAGGCCTAAGGAAGTGTTGGTGTTGTCCTTAGGTGGCTTTCACATAAGGAGAAACTGTCATTTGCCTGCTTGTGGTCCCGGAAATGGAATTTTTTCCATTTCCAGGAATGCGCGCTTATCAGGCTCCAGTGCACGCCAAAGGCGCTCTTATCGAAGGAAAAATCGTGCACTTAGGAATTAATGAATAGTTCAATCTTGAATTGCTCCAAACCTTAGAGATTATTAATATTTTTGATTCCATAATGTATCTCTTTCCTATAAATCCTTGGGCTCGACATTACTTGATGTCGTTTTTTTCTGTATGATTTTCCAGTGTTAACAGATGCCCCCTAATGTGTGAGGTCTCGAAAAAACTATATAGCCAAAATAAATTATAGTTTATTTTATGTATCGTACACACACACAGAGAGAGAGAGAGAGAGAGAGAGAGAGAGAGAGAGAGAGAGAGCAAGGCATGCGTGTAGAAGGACGACATCTTGCACCGGTTCTGAGATAACCACTACCTAGGGGACCCCCTGCAAGTAGACAAAATATACAACATATTTGCAAAATTTCAACAAGCCGGGCATGTCCTATGCTTGTGATGCTATGGCTAGTTTAAAAAAATTGACAGATATATGTGTTGTCTATGTCACTATTTTGGTAGTGATGTTGGTGGTTGTTGACGATGACTGCTAACGCCCTCAGGGGCATTTTTTCTTTGACGATAGGTGTAATGTGGTACCCATATGTGTAATCTTGGTATGGTAGATCACTGTGCAATGTACGCATATGCACTGGCTAGGCCCTTCCCATGTAAGCATTGTTGTCAGTGACGCTTATAAAGGCATGGGTCTTCGACGAATCTTGATCAAAGTGCAATGGTTGTAAGGTACGATACCATCATGACATGAAAGCCTTTGTTGTAGTCGAATGTTAAGAGGATCAATGACATCTATGGACAATGATGTCTCCCATAGTGCCACCCGAGGATACCCCTTTACATGGGGAGGGGTCATCCAAGGTACCGCTTCCTTTTTGGAAAAGAGGTGGATGTCGACAAAAAGGAAGCCTTAACCGAACCATAATGGGTTTAACATAGGCATGTTGGTGAGTGGTAGCTGAAAACAGATAATGGGGATTTAGTGGCCTGAGGTAAAAGTTTATTTGAGCAGCTTGGCGGCAGTCACAGGTATTTTCTAAAGGGAAAAAATCCCTGGAGTCGGTAGTACTTCCAGGGCAGGCATGAACTGGCTATGATTTTAATAATGGTGCATGCATGGAGGGTATGAAATACTTCGACCAAGGGAGATGGGGGACTACTTCCATGGGAGGAAAAAGTGCAATATGAGGGTGAAGAGGCGAAGGGCATTGTTTGTGCTTTTTGTACAAAAAGAACAAAATAATGGGGTTTAGTTTGTACAAAAAACAGAGACAGGTACCCCAAAACATGAAAGAGGGTTGCTCACTTGATGGTGTGAGGACGATGTTTTGTTGGGGGTAGGGGTCCCATTGGCTGGTCTCATGTGTGGGGTTGATGAAGCGGAAGATGTCGCAAATGGATTAATGCTGATGGAGGTATGGTGGGCCAAATGCGGTGCGCGGAGGTGCGCTTTCCTTTTTCTTGTACAACCTAGTTGTCAGGGAATGGGGTTAAGTTGGAACAGTGAACTTGACCTTATGCATAATATATGGATGGGCATGAGGTTCTTCCCGGACTATAGTGGTATGGACATGGCATCACTTTGTGGAGTGATGTATGGTCTACTTGAGATGACGATCGCCATGGAAGGGAGGCTCTATCGACCATCGAGGACGTTTATCATATACAGGGTGAGGTGATGATAAACGTGGTCAAGCATGAGGACCCTATGGTTTATTTCTGATGGAGAAATGATGTCAGGATATGCAAAGTTTCTGGGACTCTATCATGCTGAGGGTAGAATGATACCTACTCCAGAACTTTCGGTGGTGATTGTTATGAATGGTTTGTGGGTTCTTCCTGCAAAAACAACTACCTCAAGTGAAAGCATCTTCTTTTCATTCAATATTATTGAAAAACATGAATTTTGGAAAGGAAGATGGGAGGGTGCATACCTGCCGGCACTGAAAAAAAATATTTTTTCAGGAGTGCAAATGTGTGGCATCGCCTCTGTTTGTTGAGAGCTGTTACTTGGCTCCTAGCTTTGATTTTAGTTGTGGTTGCCCCCGAACTGAGATCATGGGGGAGGGCATTGTCGGTTAGTGCCCCTCATCTAGGATCTCCCCGAATACGGATTACTGTTGCCTAGGTGACCTTGGGCCAAAGACTCGATCAAAACGTCTACAGTAATCAATGCGCTTGAATCTCAAGAGGATGAGGCAACCAGGTTTCCTTTTCCCTGGTTGGTGTATGGTGGCTTGGGGGGAGGAGGGACAAATGGTTGTTGATCTGGTGACCTTCGTTCCTCCTGTAGGTACCGGATGGTATGTGGTTCATCATTAGTAGACTGGATGGAGGGATCCTTTTGATAGGATCGCTCGACCGCATGTAAGGCATCCCTGTATCGTGGGACCTCTAGGAAACAATAGTGTAGTGCCCGTAGATTGTATAGATAGCACATGCATGATTAGTACGCATCGGTTTGCCTGTACTTTTGGTGGCAAGTTCCTTTTTATGGGAATGTCATTTTGAGGTGCTTGCCTTGCAGCCGACGAGTGGTTTTAATTCATCCAATTCCAGGCATATGTGAGTAGGGTGTCCTGTGACATCACATATAGCGCAGGATGATGACTCCCTCTGCATGGTAGGGGTCACCACTTTCTTTCCTTTTTTGGCGATTTTCTTTATTGTGGTTGCCGGTTTTGTAGCGGGGATTTCCCTTGCGGGGGTGATTTCGATTGCTGCTTGGGTTGGTTGGGGCTCCTCAGGACCGAGAGGTTGTAATCCAAACGTAATAACATTGGTAGCTGGCGTTCCTAGAGGGGGAATGAGGTACCATACTGGGAATTCCAATGATATGTTGGGTAGTACCAATGTTGCCAAGACCTACTAGGAGGTAAATCCAGGAGGTGGGTATAGGAAAGGAGTTTGGGAGGCAACATAGACTAAGGAGGCTATAGTAGCTGATGCCTCGGTGTCATTACTACTTGAGTCTGTGTCCTCACTAACCTTGGTGCTTGACGTGGACATCATGCATACTGGGGCTGATGTGGTATCGGGTGATACCTCAGGGATAATAGGAGGATCTCCTAGGAAGGATCCTACGACAGACGACGGTTTGAATTGGCCAGGGCCATATTCTTGGTACTGTGAAAGACCATCAGTGGTTGTGTCTACATAAGGTAGAACCATATCTGTATTGGTCAAGGGACACTTTTCGGTGTGCGTCAGCTGGTCTACTGTAATGATTCGATCCTCATGGGGGAACATCATGATGAGGAAAACGGAGGATGCTATGGCAGACATGGCATACATGTAACTCCACCCAAGGAGTATATTGTAATCCAAGTGAGCGTCCAAGACTTCGATGTCTATGTGGACCGTTTTTCTATCTAAGCAGACTGGTACGCTTTGGAAGAGACCGACGGGGGTGGAGGGCCGACCGTCGTATGCCCTGAGTGTGATGACGGAAGGTTTGAGTTCTGGGGCTCCTAACTTCTGCCATACATTCAATGACATGATGCATGTGGACACACCCTCATCTATGACACATTGGTGAATAGTGATATTTTGTATCGATACTGGTATCTAAAAGGCGACCATAGAGGGAAGCCTAGGGGTGGCTTTGTCTAAATCAAAAGCCATCATGCGCGTGTTGGCAAGGTCAATGGAACCTAAGGCATAAAGTAAGGCTTTCCGTTGCTTCGGGCATGACTGCAATACCTCCAAAGCAGACATAGCAGCAGGTGACTAGCTAAATCATCTACGATGCGGTAATTGTGGGCTACCTTGGAGTAGTTACCTTCTCGCTTATTAGGCCCTTTAACCATTTTTGGAAATGGTTCCAAAGGAATCTTTGGAATGGTTAAAGGTGCAGTCAGTGCAGACGTACTAGCCCCTGACATACCGGTGTCTGGTGGGGTGTCGTAGCTACGATTCCGGGTTTGAAAAAAAAATTCTTCGTCAGCCATGTAGATTTCATGGTTGTTTTTCTCGGAATTTTTGGGGTTTTGCTGCTGAATGCTGACTGTTCCTTGATGAGGGAAGGGTTCCTGCATAACTACAGTTTTCTGGGAAGATCCTCCTTGTCCTCGGTTACTCTAGAGCTTTTTAAGCTCAGGGAGTTCGGGACAGTGGTGAGTATAGTGCCCATACTCACCACATATCGAACAAGAATGGTTTGTTCGTAGAGGTGGCCCTTTTCCTTGCTTTTGAGCATTGGTTGGCTCCTGGTTCCAGTTGAAGTTATCTCCAGGTCGGGGTCATGGTGGGCACTGTTGACTGCTGCCCCCCTGTCCAGGGTTCCCTTTGGGTTTGTTTTTTACCTTTCTTTTGACCACATTAAGAGGGTAATTCTCCTGATGATATTGGTGTGGTTGATCTTAGGACGGCTGCACAAAGTTCACCTATGCATTATTTTGCATTGGTGGGTTATGTGCTTGGGAATTAGCATACTGTTGTCTCATATTTGCACCTGGCTGTTGGGAGGGAGTTCTTCCGTCAGTTTTTCTTCCTGCGTACTGGGTCCCCCCAGCCAGAGGGTAAGGTCCTCCTTGGTGATACGCGGGCGCCCTATTAGTCAAATTTTGCTGCTGCATATGATGACTTTGCAATCTGGGTTGAGACATGTCCTGGGTAGACCCATGTGTATAACCGAGATTCTGACTACTGCTGCCTAGGTACCCTTGGGTCATCGACTGTAATGTTCCAAAATTTTCCAACAATAATTTGGAACATTAATTTTTGCTGGTTTCACTTAGGAGGAGAATAAATGGGTAAGGAGGCCCATGCATAATGATATTCTCAATAAAATCCCTCATATTATGAAATGGGATCATCTTTGGAGTTGGTTTTCACACCCTCATGTGTGAACAGGGTTATTTTCAAAGAGGCTTGGTTAAGTTTGACCAAGTCAACAACGCTGGGCCAAGAGGTGAAGCACACTTAGAGAAGCAGCGCAATATGAATGAGGAAAGGGTTATTTGGTGGAGGAAACCCTAATAGGAGTGCGACCCATGGAGAGGGGCTTTCATTTGTTTAAAAGGAGGACAAGGCAACTATTGTTTCTCATGCTTATGTTTATTCATCTCAATTGTCCATTAGACAATTGTGCATTCTTTACTGTTTAGCAAGAATTTCCGAAGGAATTCCTGTTTAGGATTCCTTCTCCTTCCTAAGAGGTCTCTTGAGGGATTTTTCTTCATTTTCCTCACATCCAGGCTTGAGGCCAATCATCCTCCATCAAGAAAAAGTTATTTCTACAGCAGATTAATGTTGTGTTGTTGGGTGTTGCAGTGAGGGTTCACTAAACCACCTTCATCAGCTATTTTTCAGAGGAGGAGTCCCTCTTTCCTTTGGTATATCAATTTGGAGGCATCCCAGAGCTTATTGCAGACTTTGGCATCAAGGCAAACTCATTCCATAGCCCTACAGTGCAGTTCCATCCAATGACTGCGTTATTTTGAGAGGAGCATTTGCAGTGGGGCTTTTGCAAAGTATTGGAGGGAGAGATCTTTGGTGAAGGGAGCAGCCTTTCACTTGAAAGATCCATTGGAGGAGGCACATTCATTTTGAGCATCAGATTCAACCATCTCCATCCAGTTCTATTTCTGAGTTGCTGCAGCTACCCAACAACTCTGGCATTTCTGTAGAATTGCCATTTTGTATGTTTTTCAGCCAATCCTTTTAGGGATTGTGCATTATTGTTTCTAGGGGTTGATATCTTGCTCCCCCTATTGTATTTGAGCCACATATTGACATATTTTTGTACTGACACTATTATGCAACAGTTTCCCTTCATGGACTGCGCTGTCATAGCTTGAGATCACTTGTATAGCAATGTTTTCATCATGATTTGTGTACTTGTTCTTTGAGGCTGAGCATTGCTCATCTTGAGTATCATTTTCCTCAAGATCTTGTATTCTATTGTTGCTACTATTATTTAATGAGAAGGCTATGCATTTCTCCCACATTTATATGATTTGAGTGTTGCTGCTGCACCATTATTGTGTTTGCTTATTGCTGCAGCTCCAACTTTAGAATATCTTGAGATATTATCATTTTTGTAGCATTTTCCTGAAAAAGGATATTACATCGACCCAATAAGTCTGTCTGTAGAGTTCGACGCACATGGAAATTCTTGATAAGATTGCAGGTACAGGGCGTTAGGCAGGATATTGTATATGTATCCTGATTGCGTATAAATTAGTTCAAGCTGTTGTGCTTTACTGATTGCGTCCTCTTCAGATGTGGGGTTACGTTGCACCACATCCTTTGAAATCTCTGTCATCAGAGTTTTCAAGAATAAATCTAAAAGGACTTGGTTGTCGAGTTGAGATTTTCATAAGCTATAATGTCTTCTCCACTCGTGGAGGAGTTCAGAAATGTGGGTAGAGGGTGATTTTCTGAAATGAGTGAGTAATTACATTCTCGAATCATGGTGAATGGGTAAATGAAAGTATGTAAGGAACGCAGTAGCGAGGGCGCTAAAGGTTCTGTGTGAAGCAAGGGGTTTCTAGACATGCCATTTCGCGGCCACTCCTGTGAGAGTGCGTTGAAGCAACCTCAATCGAATAGTATCATCAATGATGTTGTTCGATGAGCACCACAGGTGAAAGGTCATTATATGATTCCCTGGGTCTTCCGCTTGCTTGCCTTCAAACTTTGGTATGTCTAAAGGGAGCTTTGTGGGCATGGGAGGCCAATTGGGGTCGTGTGCGATGGGATCATTGGTGAGCTTGGTTAAATCTGATAGATTTAATGCCGCTAAGAAGGGTGACTAAGAGGTTGACACCATGGCAACGTGTGAAGACATGAAGTTCTGGTTAGAACGGGGGTTAGTCTGTGACGTACCCGGTTGTGAATTCAACTGGCTTCCCATATGGGATACACTCTTCTGCCCCCTAGGGGACGAGGGGGGAGTGATGTACGGTGTGGTGTTAGGAGACCGATTAGGGTTCCTAATGAAGGTTGCTCCAAGAAAGGAGGAAACAACCACTGTGGCAATGTTTTGTCTTTGACGCCTAAATGACAAAAGACCTGGAACCCCTCTCGTTAATGGGGGGAGGTCCAAAAGACGCCTGGACCAACGAGGTTCCATTGGAACCATTTGAGGGTCATCCAAGTTAGGTTTTGGAAAAAAATTTTGAGGGGATTGAGTCTATGATCGCGTCAAATTTACGGCCACATACATAAAACAAAGCGAAAAAAGAAATGATTTTTCCTTTAATTTAATCTATGTGATCAATCAAGAGAAAAATGGTTTCGTCTGTTTGCGTGTGATACTCAAAAACCTAGAAGACCTAATAATGTCCTCACACTCTCAAAAGTAACTGGGCCTTGAGATGATTTCTTGCAAGTGCTGGCACAACGTCCCGAAAGAGCTGGCGACGCCCCCAATCAGCCGAAGAGAATCAACCAAGGTAAGGGTAGAGGGTCTGGCACTTGCCTACACCATCACCTATAGAGTAAAGGATGCCCTAGTTTGGCCACTAAGAACCATTGTCCCACGTGAGCATTTGAGTCTTGGGCTTCTTGGTAGTCAGCTAACATTACCGAGTATCAGACGAGTCAAGTAGCCCCAACTGATACCGCACGCACTGTGCCTAAGCCTAACCCCCTCTGAATCGGGTCTCTGTCACGCTTGGGTTTTCTTTTTCATGGGCTGATAGGTGGATTTTAAGCTCCCTAAAAATGAAACTTCTATTTTTCAAATGTGAAGCGTGTTCAAGGCGGCTTATTGAATGCCTACCCCCTTGATCCTAACTTAAACTATAATTTCTCTTGTGGCCCCTGTGGGGAGAGTTTAGTGAGTTGGTTTAAGTTATTTTTGGGTGGCTTTCTTTTCTTAGTGGGTGAATTTGTGTGAGTGTATCGTGAACAAACTCATAATTTGAACATATAGATATTGGTGATCCGTTACAAATGTCCCCCTAGTTAAACTATGTGTCGTTGTTCCTTTCTCAAATAAAAAGCATTTGTGGATAATGGGTCACTTCCAAAACCTCCTAATTAGTCTATGTGAGTGACTAAAGGGAGATGGAAAATCACAAATGTAGAGTCTTCATATGCTTGTCTAGGGCCATCCAATGGCGCAAAGACAGCAGAGATTACTTACTCTAACTTGCAATTAAGTCCTAGTCTCGCAATTTCCTAAATGCAAAAATTGAAATTTAAACTAAATAATTTCTACACTAGCTTATGCATGTGTGGTCATGAGCCACTTACTTGGACTAGTTAAACTAAGTGTGCATACCAGAATTTGCAAAAATATAAATTGTTCGGAAAGCAATGGTTAATTCGCCCCCTACTTAAACTATGTAAATACTTTTTGCAAAAAATCAACTTAAATGAAAACTAACTAAATGCCTACAAAAAGCAGCGAAAATTAGTCTTCAGAAGCTGTGGGGTATCAATAAAGGTGTTGGCAGATACATTACGGGCTGCCCAACACACTTACAACCAGAAAAATGCAGCAGATATGGAGAAAAAATCTCTCTGCAAATTGCACGCAAAACCTTCTAACAGGTGCGCCTTCCTGCACGCAGGTGACCCCTGAACGCGCGCACTATGCGTCTGTGTGTAAAAACAGCGCGCAAAATTCCTGCAAGTAAAAACAAAAAATAGGAGCTGCCTTCTTCAGTCTATCACTTCAGTGAGTCTAGGGACTGGAAGATGGGTCAGAGGACTATTAGCACCACTCCAGCATAGACTAAGGGTGTCCTGCAAATAATGGCACAACCACATAAACTTGAAACACGTCAGTGGAGTCTCCAATCCTGTTGTGGTGGATTCAACACTCGGGTGTACGAAATCACACACATTTAGAGAAAGTGGTCTTTTCTCTAAGCCATAAGTAGCAGGCAGTATTTGGGGGGAGCTTAGAAGTATAAGACTTTAAATGAAGTAATACACTTAAGTATGCTCTGTTGAAAAGGTAAAACTAAAAACATAAAGAGAAGCTAAATAGAGAGTTCCAAACAATAACAAGGTAAACAACAGCTCGATGGCCTTCTTCTCATTGAATGCTTGGAATGAATATAAATCTTACCCACTTACCAAAGGGCCTAGGAAGAGGCTCTAGGACCCAACGCAAGGATGTTTTTCCTTCAAGTTTTGCCTTCTGACGCAGTTCAACTCTCTCTCTATGCTGCAATGGACTGAAATTGTTGGGTGGCCAACAATTGAGTCCCCTTCTTTAGCTCTTGATCCTTGGATCACACAAATAGCTGGTGTTGATTGGGAAACTTTGGCCATCATAACCTTGTGCTCACAAATTGTTCATCTTTGAGGGTTTATATAGTTGAGCTTTCAAACCACCTTCCCTCCCTTGGTACATGTTGAATAGTGACCCAAGGGAGGGGCAATATTCCATTGTGGGCTGAAATATGCTTCTGTGTGCTTACACAAGGCCTAAGGAGGTGCTGGTGATGTCCTTAGGCAGCTTTCACATAAGGATAAACTGTCATTTGCCTGCTTATGGTCCCGGAAATGGAATTTTTTCCATTTCTAGGAATGCGCACTTATCGGGCTCCAGTGCACGCAGAAGGCACACTTATCGAAGGAAAAAGCGGGCACTCAGGCATTTATGACTAGTTCAATCTTGAATTTCTCCAAACCTTAAAGATTGCTAATATTTTTTATTCCATAATGTATCTCTGTCTTATAAATCCTTGGGCTCGACATTACTTGATGTTGTTTTTTGCTGTATGATTTTCCAGTGTTAACAGTCACATTAGTGCCTGTGGTGTTCACATGTCTGGTTACGCTATAGCACAAAAGATACTTCGTGCTGGTTATTTTTTGCCTTCCATTTTGAAATATTGTATTGTTTCAATTCATAAATGTCATGATTGCCAAATTTATCAACGCAAGATGCGTGTGCCAACCATTCCTCTTCACCCTGTCATTACCATTGGTCCTTTTTCGAAATGGGGCATCGATTTTATGACGTGTAACCCTCACTTGGCCGGGGGGCATGCTTATATCATCGTAGCCATGGACTACTTCACCAAATGGGACAAAGAAATTCCTACACTTGTTGTTGACGATAAGATAGCTGATCAGTTCATATTAAATCATATTATTGCTAGGTTTGGTGTCCCTCAAGCCATTGTTAACGATCATGATTCCCATTTTTTGCATTATATGGTGGCAGAGTTGAATTTTAAGTTGGGTCTGCATTACGACAGCTCAATGCCATACTGCCCTCAAGCCAATGACCAGGTTGAAGCTGTGAACAAAGTTCTTGTCAAAATGCTTCAGCATACAATTGGGATCCACAAATGAAACTGGCATCTCATGTTATTTTCAGCTCTTTGGGCATACTGAACTTCGACTAAGAGTGTGACCGGATTCACCCCTTTTCATTTGGTTTATGGTCTGGAAGCTACTCTCCTGATTGAGTGTGAAATACCTTCACTCAAGTTAGCTGTGGAATTACTGCCAAACACTTCACCAGAAGAAGAGCGTCTCCTTTACTTAGAGAGGTTGGATGAAACTCGTCGCTTAGCCGCTTTAGTCATTGAAGCACAAAAGAAGCGAATCAAAGCTCATTTTGATCAATCAGTTTCTCCTCGTTCTTTCATTGAAGGAGATCTCGTCCTCCTGTATGAACAAGCTCATGATAAGCTGAGGGCAGGAAAATTTCAACCTATGTGGCATGGGCCATACATCGTTAAACGAGTGTTGCAAAATGGGGCCTATGAGTTAATTGACTATGAAGGTCATCCTCTTGAACAACCCAGAAATGGGTTGTAAATCAAAAAATATTATGCATGAGAAATTCATGCATAACAGGTCTACATAGGTGTTATTGTCATTTTTGTAGATGTTTTTGGGTTTGGTCTGCTTTATGAGCGTTTTCCTGCTTATTGGGTCTTTCTTATTGTGCAGATTTCTATTACCCCTTATGTTGGTTTCGTGGATGGTGCTTCTTGTTAGCCATCTATAAATTATGTTATATCTCATGATGGCTAAAAAGGTTCCTTAGCTTTCAAGAAACAAATTTTATGAAAATCTGTGAGTTCTTGAAAGCCCACTGTGTTCATCATTTTCAAAGAATCACTCCACTGATAAAATTCACTCAAAGCCTCTAAGTTACCCTGCCAAAGACAAAAAGGAATTGTTCTTAAGCCATTTTCCATCATTCCATAAACTCATTTCACCCACTTTTTCATCCATTTTGGCCTATCCTAACCAATCATTTCTTCCTCTGAAAAATCCCTCCTTTACCTTCTTATACCCTCCACTTCCTTAAAAATCCCATTTAAACCAATAAAAACCTTTTTGTTTGGTTTAAAATCCCTCTCCTTACCCTATCGGAACCCTTGAAAAAGGCTTAAAACACCATGTTTAAAGCCTAAATCCGATCATTTTTTAATATAAGGCCTTAAGCCCCTGTGGGCTTAAGCTCCTCACTCCATCCTCATATAACCCAAGGCCCGAGACCATCCGCCAAAGCATAAACCCTCCTCATCTTAGTCCCTGGTCCCATTTACTCTTCACAGAACCATACCCCCGTGCCTTCACTTAAGCCCCCCTTCACTTGTCATTTTTACCCCACTATCACTTTCCCCTGAAATGATCTTCTTCGTTGACCTTTCCAATCTAATGGTGATTGGGATTTTCCTCACGCTTCGTCCTCATAACCATAACCCATTCATTTACCTCCCAAAGAATATCTCCACCATAGATCTTTCTGATCTAACGGTCCACATTAATCCTCACCTTTTAACTTTGCCCAATAGCCTTTTCGCTACCCAAAACATTTGCTGATGACACCTTAGGTCCCACTGCCCACTGCTCCACCGCTGGCCAACATCCGCTTGACACCTGTCTTCCACCTTTTCTTCCTCCCCACATCTTCTCTGGTCGGGATCAACTCGCACCGTTGATCTGGCTCCCCCAGATCCAATGGTTCATGTTCCATTTAGCGCGCAATTTCCAACAGGGGTTTAAACCTTGATTTTTACGTGAAATAAGTGGTTTTCCCAGGGACACGCGTTGACCACTGAGTGGAATCGCATCCGTTCCACTTACCACTCGACCTCCACGTGAAAACCACCCGGTTTCGCACAAAACCACCCTTCCACCATTTCTCGCCAAACTTCAAAATTTCATCCTTTCCCCTAGTTCCATCCATGGATCCTCTCCTCTATGTATGTCCCTCCCTCTACAAGTGCTCCATCGCCTCCCCGAGCCTCTGAAAGCAGTTAAAACCAAAAATGCAAGTTGTATTTAATGTTTTTGTTTATGGTTGCAGGTTTAATGGTGGGCGAACTAAGAAGGCCACCCCACAGTCATATAAGTGGCTACAGTCCACAGATGACGATCCATGAGACTGGATAAACGAAGAAACGAGATAAAGGATTCGATTCAAAACTTCAATCGATGCTTCATGGCCATCGATGCATTCATGAAACCCTCCAGCACATAGAAGAAACACCTGCACATAGAAACAAAACAAAATCAATGAAGAATATTAAAGGCTTGATCAGAAGACGAAAGATTAAAGGTTAAGGAATAAAGCCCAAGGATTAAACCCTTAACCAGCAGATTAATGAGAAAGCACAGTTTGGAGACAGATTAATTAAAGTCAAAACAATCAGCAAAAGTGACAAAGACAGTAAGATGATTTAAGAAGGCCAAAAAGAAATATTAGAGGCCTAAATAGAGTTTAAAGAGCTAATCAGACAGATCAACAAGAAAGAAAGCTTCGAATGCCACATCCACAAAAGAAATTACTCCTCCAAAGGACCACAAAATTCCACCTGCAGGCCTAATTGCCTCAAAAGACACATAAAGTTATTACAATCAAAGATATTTCCAATAGATAGCTCAGAAGTTATTGCCAGCCTAACTAAAAAGCCTAAAAGTCAACAAAAGCAACTAATTAGTTCAAAGAGTTAATGTAATGCAGAGTTAGACTTAAATACATTTTTGCCTTGGGCCTTGCATGGCCTCAAAGGTCAAAAAGCATTTACTCTGTCATTTATAAAACATTTAAGGACCCATTCTTCACTCCACCTCCTCATTTACCTATAAATATTACATGAGGAGCTCATTTTTATTGTTGGTTGGATTATTATTGAAGTGTAAGATAGTTGTTGAAGCTATTGATGTGCTGCTGAGTATTAGAAGAATACTAGGCTGAGAAGAGAAGTTTTGAGTTGTAAAGACCTACTGGACTTGAAGTATGTAACTAGTTTTAACATCAATAATACAAGCTGATTCATGGGATCCTGGTCTATATTAATGGTGATGTGATTCCTCACTGTATTTGTTTCTCCTTTGTTTTACAAACTGTCCATTTTCTCTAATAAAGAACATAAAATTTAGATTAGGATTTACAGTCAAAAGTACCCTATTTCTGCCTGAAAGCTTTATATTTATGTTTTCTTCTGCTAAGGTATGTTTAGAGGATCCTTAATTTCCCTCTAGGTTTATCCAGCTTGTTGTTTTGAGAATGATTCAATAGAGCATAACCAGGGAATGTTAGTAAGCCCATATCCTTCCAAGTACAACTTGAGGTGTTATTCTTGAATGATTTTTTCAAATGCATGCTAATTAGAGTCTAAATCAGGGAATTCTATGGTTAGTCCTTTCCTCTGGTCAGTCTTTAAAATTTGTTTTGAAAGATCCCTTGACAGTATTCCAAAAGCAGGCTAGATTCATAGTTTCTGTCTGATCTTAGGCTATTTTCCTTGTTCTCTTATATGTTTTATCCTTTCTGAAAGTAGTCTTAGGGTTACTGGATTGTTTTCTTAAAAATTTTCTTTATTACAAGTCTTCCCAAAGAAGTCTATGGTTTTCCCTGTCCTTTGGCTTGCTTCAAACAATTACTTTGAAAGGCTTTTCTTGTTTAGTGGAGTTAATATATTCTTCATTGATTATTAGCTTTGCTTCTTTCACAATATCTTAATGTTTCACATCACAATTCGATCTAAAGATCCTTTGATATAGATGACTTTCCCTATGGAAACCCTTGAAGAATTGTTGTACAATCAAATCCTTTTGTGACTCCATAGCCCAATGGGTTAATACTGTTTCATGACCTATCTTTTTAGCCGAAATATTCTTTCAATTTACTCTCACCTTCACCCTTCAACTTACCTCTTCAGTCAATGATATCCATCCCAACCAAACAAACAAGTTCTTAGAGCTTCATAACTAGCCTAATATCTTAAACAAAACATAAAGATATATCTTTTGAAAACACTTATATAGAGAGATCCCTCTCTGAATCCAGGAAGGCTAGGTCCTAGGATTTCAAAGTGGTTTTGATGTGGCCCCTGCAGTATTTGTTCTTTCCTTTCTTGCAAATCATAGGGAGCCAACACTTCCTGCAGTACCAGGAATTTGTCTTCGGCAACCTGGGTAATTTATGATCTTGCTGGTGAGTTGATATATCTGCAAGGTATTTGTCTAGGACGGACTACAAAAAATGTCGCTGAATATAGCGCTGTCATTGAGTTATTAACTTAGGCAATCAACCTCGGCATACGCGCATTGCTTGTAAATATAGATTCACAGCTTGTTGTTCTGCAACTTAATAATCATTATTTGGTTAGAAATCTGCACATTCTGAGATTGTATTTACGTATACGTTTGTTGGAAAGACATTTTTATTTTATTACTTATCAACATATTCCTAGACGAATGAACACATTAACTAATACAGTGGCTAACATTGTATTAGATAGACATTTGCATAATTTGTAAAAGCATCATCATATGTAAAATATCCATGTAGGGAAATAGATGTATATATATATATATCACATGTTTGCAACTGTGTGCATCATAATGTCAAAAAATATATGTATGTTTCTGTTACATCCTAAGACATCATGTCTTGCAAAATATGCAGATAAAATAAAACTAGGTGTCTAATCAGCATGGTGCTCATGATAACATGTCACAGCTCATACTATCTGCGTCAGTAAGCGGTGAATTCGGCTGGGCACCCCTACGGTATGCCTCTGGTAGGCGCGAGGAACATCATCAAAATGTGCATAATCTGGGAATCCTCAGGTGATCCCCTCTAGGTTGCGAACTATCTCGTCTTCCTCGCCGCCCTCGCCCTGAGGGTCGAAATCGCGAGGGATTCGCCTCACTATCAGTGACATACCGGCAGGTCTCTCTGGGCCAACATCTGCATCACATGGATTTAATGTCAGACCATACATAAATAAACAAAAAAAATCATAATACTCATAAAAATTAAAAAATTGAGTCTCGCCCAAATCTGCATCCCAATCTTCTCCCTCCGGGAGTGGGAGGTCTGGATCATCAGTGAAATCTGTGCCAGAGTAGGGCCAATCCTCCATGACAATCAGTTGTCGACGGAGCCAATCAAAAAAATTTGGCCTCCAAGACATCTGTTGGCCACCCCCTGCCCTTGGCATCAGTGTTGCCCATCGAGCCATCCATGGTTCTCTCGCTAGTGGTGTTGGAATTATAACCTCCTGTCGTTGAAAAAATGGTAATCGTTCCAAGAAGAACGATACCAGGATGGATCCATAACAAAATTGTTTTAGTTTGGCCTTCTTGCATTTTTTTAGTTGGTGCTTCATGTTGATGGTCACGACCTCTACCCAGTTGTAGATGGTCAAAGCCATGCAGCGCACAGCAAGAAGCAACTGTGTCTTTATTGCTTCGTGCGGTGCTTGTGATCCCGCAGCCTGTGTGATGGTATGTAATACCACGCATAGTGTCAAATCAGGGATAGTTTGTATATCAACTTTCCCATTACTAGAACCTTTCCGCGCTCCTCGACATACCCTGTCGATTACCATGGTCATGTTTTCCATGCAGGGTCGGGTGCCGATTATGAGTGGTGCTGCACCCCTCCACGATAATCCTGTGATGAAATATACATCGGAGACATCGATATCAAGCTCTTAATCCCGTAGGATGAACTTCTCTTGATTTTCATCCCATATACTAATCAGATATTGTAGCAATTCTGGTTGGGCTCAGAGACATGGTGTTAGAAATAATTTTAGCAAGCCACAGTTTCTGAGGGCTTCCATAACTCCCTCATTTTCCATAGCCAACTCATCTTCTTCACTATGTTCCCGTTCTTTCCATTCTATGACCATTTTGCTCCTTTCTACCTGAAAACACACACATATGAGTGGTATTAGTCAATATTCATCCTTGAATTTGTAAACAATTGGGACATTTGGTGCATAATTTTTCTATAAATTGGTTTGCGTCGTTGGCGCAACTGTTTCTAAAACAGTCGCACCAATGGGTGTGCCCTAGTGTAAAAAATCAGGCAGTTGGCGCGACTCTGTGCCCAAAACCCACGCCAACCACGCAGCCCTAATTTTTACAATTTCTCCCCCAAAATTCAAAATTGACAAATGCAGGAAGCAAGAAATAGCTTAAAATGACAAGAGGGATCGCAGCTCTTGCCTGGAGTTGGCGGATTTGCGATTGATGTACTAGATTGGCCGCTATCGTCGCCGCAAGGTTGCACGGTAAAATGGGTAAAAATTGCTCCACAAGAGGTAAAAAGTGAAAAGTATTTATTTTTTACCATTTTTGGCATTTTATAACTTTTTCACAACCTTAATTAGGTTTTAAGGCATATTTTTCGAATATTTTATTATTATTTTTCGAAAAATAAGTTTTACACGTCTCTTGTGCAGCAACAGGTTTTTTCATGCGACAATGATGAAGTAACAAGTTATATTTTATGCTTTTTCAGACTTGGTAAAAACACAAAAAAGTCACTACTGGAGACATCTTTAAGCTCTTTTCTCACTCTCTAAAATTGAAGAGATTGTCGAGACGCTTATCGTTTTCAACTCGTTAAATGGCTGCGAAACGATATCTACCTAGTGTTAGCCACCTATAATAATTTGTCAAAGAAAACAAGTGGCTAAATCTGTGTTCAAGCCCTCAAGTGAAAATTTCCCTTGAAACTTGATCATCCTTGAAGCCTTGTGATGTCCTTATCCTTCAAAATTATCTTCACTGCTGTTTCCATTGATAAGCCCTACTGTTTTGTGAAAGAAACTGCTTCAAAAGCCCTCCATTTTCTCCATTTCACTCCCACAAAATCCCCATTTTCATCCTCATTCCCTTCACAAAAATTCCTCTGTAGACCTTCATTTCAGCCTCCATCTCATCCTAAACCCCTTTTAAACCTTATATTTTCCTGTATTTGGTTTAAAATCCCCTTCTTTTGCCTACCAGAACCCCTCATTTGGCTTAAAAAACATGATTTTGGGCCTAAAAAACAGTCTTTTTACCTTATAAAGTGTTAAACCCCCGAGGGATTATATCCTTTAGCCCCTTCCTCCATGCGTCCTAAAGCCCCACAATCGGGCGCTTAAAATACAAAACCCCCATGTAAAAGCCTTTCCTCGGCCTATTTTACCTTTCCCGATGTTATGGTTTTCGATAGATCTGGATCGTTGATCTATCTAGATCAATGGCCATCGGGCTCCACCCTTTCGTCTGTCTATCCTCCCGTTCCTTTTCTCCATTCAAAAAACCCATCCCATCTTTTAATCTTAACCATCCATTCAAAATATCTGACGGTCAGGACTTAACCCAATGGCCCGATACCTTTCCACTGTGTGACAAAATCTTACGTCACCATGGGTCCCATGACACCTTCCGCCCACGCATCTCACCTACTATCGCATTCATTCTGCACCGTCCAATCAATGCATCACGATCCGACAGTTGACGTTTCATTTCACAAAATCTTTGTTCCAAGAGGTTTAATGCCCAAAAATTTTGCGAAATGGGTGGTATTGGGAGGGACACGCGTTAGATGGTGTATGGAATCGCATTCCATCTGTGCAAAACCACCTCCCCCCATTTTATTTTGCGAAAACCATTCTTGTTTCTTCCATGTCGCCCTCCGGGAAACTTTAGCTTTTAATCCTAGCCGTCGATCTCTGAGATTGCACGACCCACGTTATATCGCAACATCAAACGTATTGTTTCCCATCTCTCTCCCAAATGCTCCATCGTCTGATCTCCACCGTAGATCATCCTGATCTAACGGTCCACGTTTATCCTCACACCCAAACCTCCAAAGCACCTGGTTAGCTACTCTGCCAGGGTTTTTCCCCCATTTTTCCGCTGTGCTCACTTTTTCGCTCACTCCTCCTCCATCCCCACAAGCCTCCGAAGAAACCATCCTCACTCCCTCAGGTTTTTATAACGTTTTTATCATGTTTTTACAGGGTTTACAGGTGGTGAATTCATTCTGTCTCCACAGTCACGGTCATGGTGATATAGAGCACAGAAAGCCAACCCCAAAGCCAAAGATAGCAGAGGAAGATATCCCTGAGAGGGTTTAAAATATGTTTTATTGAAGATCGGGTTATTAAATCCTGACATGAACCCTCCAGCGCCTCTATAGCCTGTATATTCACAAACACATGTCAGAAGAAGCAGCAAAGAGTATCAGAAGAAGAATTAAAGGATTAATGCCTAATTTTGAAGAATTAATGCTTATAATCCAATGTTAAAAAGGATAAAGGACACAGATAAAGACCCGAAGATGATCAGGGAGGCTTAATGAAGCCTAATGCACACATCAAGCCATATCAGTGATTTAATATCAGCAGAATGTCCTTTTTCCTAAGAAGGACAAATTCCCACAGCATTCTTTATGCCTCATCGAGCCCATAACAGTTATTATTCTGACAGAAATCTCCTAGAACTGTCAGTGCATTGGTTATGAAGTATGGAAGACCTGAAAGACAAAATCTTCACCTTACTTTTCACAGAAGATAAAATAGAGTACCAACAGCCAGAGAGTAATTTAAAGAGACATACCTGAAGTTATTGTCAACCTGACAAAGACTTCTAAACCAGCCTAAAGGGTACCAATAGTTAATCCAAAGCCATTATGCAGAGTGGGCATTTGAATACTTCCTCCCCTCTGTCTTAATGGATCATTTAAGTTCATATCTACTACTCCACCTCCTCATTCACCTATAAGTATTCATTGAAAATTCATTGTAAATGGTTGGGATTTTATTGACTGTTTGAACTGTTATTGAGGGGAAGTAGTTGATTAGTTTGTAACATAGTAGGCTGGGAAGAAAAGTTTGGACTGTAAGAAGCCACTGGGCTCAAAGTATGTGATTGGTTTTGCACATCAATTAAACAAGCAGATTCACAGGATCCTGGTCTATATTATTGGTGATGTTTTCCTTACTATAATTGTATCCTTTCATTTTTTTCATACTATCCATTATTCTCTTATAAAGAAGAGCAAGCATATATTAGGACATACTGATTGAAGTACCCTAAATCTCATTGTTAACCTTTATCTCTATGTTTTCCTCTGATTGTGTATTTAATAATAATTCTATAGAGTATAACCAGTCAAGGAATGTTTGTGAGCCCATGTCTTGGTGAGTACAACTTGAAACATTTTTCTTGAAAGATATTTTCATTTCATGCTAAGTAAATATTGAAACTATGGAAGTCTATGGTTAGCCCTGTCCTCTAGTTTCTTATCCAACAGTTTGTCTTGAAATTTTCCCTGTGAGTTGGTGTCAAAAGAAGAGAAGGTTAAAAGTCTTTCTTTGATCTTAGGCCTTACTCTGTGTTTAATCTTAAATGTTTTCTACTTTCTGAAAGCGGTTATGAGGACTGCTGGATTGTTTCCCTTAAGAGTATGCTGAAATCAGGCTAAGTTAAAAGTCTTTACTTGATCTTAAGCTACCCTTTGTGTCTTTATTGAGAGTTTCCTTTGGAAGTATGTCAAAAGCAAGATAGGTTAAAAGTCCTTACCTGATCTTAGGCTACACTTTGGTTTCTTTCTTTCACCCCACTTCTTAATGTTCCATCTCACCATCTATCTAAAGAGATCCTTTGGTATAGATGACTTGCCCTATGGAAACCCTTGGATAGTTGTTATGCAAGTAAACCCCTTTCATGACTCCATAGCCCAATGGATCGGCACTTCTCTTGACCTATCTTCCCATGCTGAAACATCCTTCTACTTTTTTCCTTCTTCATTTCACATAACCTTCTCAGTTAATGATCTCCAACCAAACAAACAAACCAAAACCCCTGTGCTTCATACCTAGCCTAATACCATAATCTGAACTTAAAGATATATTATTCTTTACATTTATAAAGAGATCCCTCTCTGGATCCAGGAGGGCTAGATCCTAGGATCCCAAAGTGGTTTGATGTTGTCTTGTCTTTTGGTTTTTCCAAACTGACCAAAACACAGGAACACCAACATAATGGCAACTCCACTGGGGAATTCTAAGTGAATGTCATCTTATACATCCTTAAGAGCTCAGAAGACCCACAAATCCTCCTTAGATCGGTATTCAATTTCTGATGGTGGACATCAACTCATCTCAAATCTTTGGAATCCTCCACCTGGCGACTCCACAACTCCCAAAAGACCAAATGACTCCACTGGTAGAAGGCCCCGAACTAGTTGAATAGACACAGTGACCTCTTATCTGATTTACAAAATGATTCCGAGGATACAACGAAGATATGCCCCAATGAGTAGAGAAAATATCCCTGGGTTCCCACATAAGATGCCCCATGTGATTTGGGATGATAACCTTCTCGTTTTTCAAGGTGAAGGTTTTAAGGACCCACTTCTACATCTCATCAAATTTCACATACATGTGTGGAACGTAAAGACTGAATGGCATGAAGACTGCCTTATGAAAATGTTCATGTTAACATTAGAAGGAAAGGCAAGGGACTGGTATGAATGGTTAGAACCTAGGAGTTTTTTTTCTTTGAAAGACATGCACCAAGTATGTTATGAGAGATACAAAGAAAACCCCTCATCCATACCATGGAGTGCAAACTGTTGTGACCAATCTTAGAATCTCATACAATACCTATTATATATTTATGAGAATTTGGTATACATGCATCCTGAAGATCTGTTAGAAGCCATTCAAGAGTTTCATATGCATCCTAACTATCACAAGAACCCAGATGAATCAGTTGAGGAAGAAATCAGTCAAGAAATAAAGGGCATTCCTCAAGATATACCTGTAAGCACAAATATTGGTTCATCATCCCTTATAGCTGAGGCCCAAGAAGACATCCAACCTCAAACTCAGTCTTCACAAGAAACAGAGAGCTGCTGCACTTCTACTCAAAGAAACACAAGAACATCTTCCCCTTTGACAGAAGAAGAAATAGATCAGATCATCAATAGAAAGTCTGCCTCTGAGATCTTTTATAGAGCAAACACTCTTGCCCATTCATCTACTGAGCTTCATTGTATATATTTAGAAAGCTCCCCTGTAAATCAAAATGAAGAAAGACTTGCTGGTAATCCAGTATGTCTGATTGGTAGCATTACTTACATTCATGATTTTCGTAAGTTTGATCTATCTGATGATGATTTTCTCCAAACAGAAGTTGATCTTGCAGGGCCATCATCAGTAGATTTTTGGGAGGAAAATCAGTTTCATCAACTTCAAGAAAGTAATGAGCCCATGCAAGCTATTTATGATACTGATGAGGAAAGTTATGAAAGTCTAGTAGCAGGTGAAGATTCCTTGAATCTTCACTCTGCTTTATCTCAGATCATCAGTAATAGTTTTCATGTGATTGGAAATCAGCAGCCTTTCATCTCAAAGGATGAAGAGAAAAACCATGAAGAAATTTTTGAGCAGGTTGAAACCAAGGAACCTTTTCTTGAAAAAGAGGAAGTAATAGAACAGACCCCTGCTCAAGAATACATTGATATTTTCATAGAACTCAGCCCACCAGATCAGAAGATCTTAGAGCTACAAGAGGAAAACACTGCAGTATATGATGAGTCCTCCAGTTCGGAAAATAATGAAGATGAGGAAGAATTTCTTTCTCAAGATAATCTGTACCTTGATCCAGTAGAAGAGAAATTAATCTTGGTTGAAGCCTACTCGCCATATACTCACAACCAGGTATCATTTCAAGATCCTTATGCTCATTTCCTGCAAACATTTGAAGAAGGATCAAATGCCATCAAGAGCATCTTGTTACAAACAACAAGAAGAATTTTAGAAGCTATTGTTAATAAACAAAGAGAATGGGAGTGGCCCTGCCTGTCCAACACGCTCAAAGAGATGAGCAAAGACCAGTCATGGGATCATCTGATTGACTGGGTGTATTGGAAAAAAGATTTTGTTAGCTAGACATGTAAATATTCCAAGTTAGAGTAGGGTAGGTAGGAATCTCAATAAAGCTCAGCCTGTGAGCATTTAGTTAGTTGTTGATTTTACTTTGAAGAAAAATTCAAAATTCAAAAAATAAAAAAATAGAAATAGAAGGGTTCAGACAAGCTCAAAACTTGAACCAGCAGAGGAAAGAAGAAGAAGTAGCTCTAACAAGATCAAAACCAGAGCTGAAATGAAGAAACAAATGTGACTCTAAAAAGCTCAAAATCTGAGTCACAAGAAGAAGGAAGGATGCTGGTGATTTTCAGATCTGAAGCCTTCAAATTTTGTTTTCAATTTCTGCAAAGTTCAGTCCATGAGAAACTTGTCTTTATGCCATGGACCCACAGCAAATCAGATAGTCTAATCCTAGTTTGTCTGTATTTAAATTTCTGTTTTAGAATGTATAGAATGAAAATCTGTCAGACAGTTTAATCCTGGTAGATATTAATTTGGGTAGAGAAGCTATGAGTCCAACTGTTTAATCTGGCCTCATGGAGAAATAAGGGTAGAATTAGATTATTTTTTTCTTTCAATAAAAAAAAAAATAATATGATGAAGAAGGTCTGCAAGTCTAAATGCACCTTGGAGAAAAAATGTTAGGACAATAGGATGAGTAGGTAGTTGTTTTGGAAAATGTTTTCTGCTGATTTAATATCCATCATTTTTGTAGCAACTGATCAAAGAAGAGGAAGATGGTCAAGTGCCAGGCTCTGGCCTACTTCCAAAGATTATTTCTGAGATTCTTGACACCTTCAGGAAGATGGCATCCCCATGTGGAGCCACTGTTAGCCACCTATAATAATTTTTCAAAGCAAACAGGTGGCTAAATCTGTGTTCAAGCCCTCAAGTGAAAATTTCCCTTGAAAATTTATCATCCTTGAAGCCTTGTGATGTCCTTATCCTTCAAAATTATCTTCACTGTTGTTTCCATTGATGAGCCCTATTGTTTTGTGAAAGAAACTGCTTTCAAAAGGCCGCCATTTTCTCCATTTCACTCCCACAAAATCTCCATTTTTCATCCTCATTCCCTTTACAAAAATTCCTCTGTAGACCTTCATTTAAACCTCCATCTCATCCTAAACCCCTTTTAAACCTTATATTTCCCTGCATTTGGTTTAAAAATCCCTTCTTTTTCCTACCGGAACCCCTCATTTGGCTTCAAAAACACTATTTTGGGCCTAAAAACAGTCTTTTTACCTTATAAAGTGTTAAACCCCTGAGGGCTTATCTCCTTTAGCCCCTTCCTCCATGCATCCTAAAGCCCCGCAATTTGGCACTTAAAATACAAAACCCCCATGTAAAATCCTTTCCTCCACCTATTTTACCTTTTCCAACATTATGGTTTTCGATAGATCTGGACCATTGATCTATCCAGATCAACGCCCATCGGGCTCCACCCTTCCGCCCGTCTATCCTCCCGTTCCTTTTCTCCATTAAAAAAACCCACCCCATCTTTTAATCTTAACTGTCCATTCAAAAGATCTGACGATCGGGACTTAACCCGATGGCCCGATACCTTTCCACTATGCGACAAAGTCTTACGTCACCATGGGTCCCACCACACCTTCCGCCTGCGCATCTCACCTGCTATCGCATTCATTCTGCACCGTCCGATCAACGCATCACGATCTGATGGTTGACATTGCATTTCACAAAATATTTGTGCCAAGAGGTTTAATGCCCAAAAATTTTGCGAAATGGGCAGTATTGGGAGGGACACGCGTCAGATGGTGTATGGAATCGCATTCCATCTACGCAAAACTACCTCCCCCCATTTTATTTTGTGAAAACCATTCCTGTTTCTACCTTACCGCCCTCCACAATGCAACTTTAGCTTTTAATCCTAGCCGTCGATCTCTGAGATCGCACATCCCACGTTATATCGCAACATCAAACGCATTTTTTCCCATCTCTCTCCTAAACGCTCCAACGTGCAATCTCCACTATAGATCATCCTAATCTAACGGTCCATGTTTATCCTCACACCCAAACCTCCAAAGCACCAAGTTAGCTGCTCTAACAAGGTTTTTCCCCCATTTTTCCGCTGCTCTCACTTTTTCCCTCACTCCTCCTCCATCCCCACGAGCCTCCGAAGTAGCCATCCTCACTCTCTCAAGTTTTTATAACGTGTTTATCATGTTTCTGCAGGGTTTACAGGTGGTGAATTCATTCTGTCTCCACAGTCATGGTCATGGTGATATAGAGTAGAGAAAGCCAGACCCAGAGCCAAAGATAGCAGAGGAAGACATCCCTAAGAGGGTTTAAAACATGTTTTATTGAAGATCGGGTTATTAAACCCTGAGATAAACCCTCCAGCGCCTCTGTATCCTGTATATTCACAAACACAGGTCAGAAGAAGCAGCAAAGAGTATCAGAAGAAGAATTAAAGGATTAATGCCTAATGTTGAAGACTTAATGCTTATAATCCAATGTTAAAAAGGATAAAGGACACAGATAAAGACCCAAAGATGATCAAGGAGGCTTAATGAAGCCTAAAGAAAACATCAAGCCATATCAATGATTTAATATCAGCAGAATGTCCTTTTTCCTAAGAAGGAAAAATTCCCGCAACATTCTCTATGCCTCATTGAGCCCATAACAGTTATTATTCTGACAGAAAGCTCCTAGAACTGCCATTACATTGCTTATGAAGTATGGAAGACCTGAAAGACCAAATCTTCACCTTACTTTTCACAGAAGATAAAATAGAGTACCAACCACCAGAGAGTACTTCAAAGAGACATACCTGAAGTTATTGTCAACCTAAAAAATACTTCTAAACCAACCTAAAGGGTACCAACAGTTAATGAAAAGCCATTATGCAGAGTGGGCATTCGAATACTTCCTCCCCTCTGTCTTAATGGATCATTTAAGTTCATATCTACTACTCCACCTCCTCATTCACCTATAAGTATTCCTTGAAAAATCATTGTAAAGGGTTGGGATTTTATTGACTGTTTGAACTATTATTAAGGGGAAGTAGTTGAGTAGTTTGTAACATAGTAGGCTGGGAAGAGAAGTTTGGACTGTAAGAAGCCACTGGGCTCAAAGTATGTGATTGGTTTTTCACATCAATTAAACAAGCAGATTCACAGGATCCTGGTCTATATTATTGGTGATGTTTTCCTTACTGTAATTGTCTCCTTTTATGTTTTTCATACTTTCCATTATTCTCTGATAAATAACAGCAAGCATAGATTAGGACATACTGATTGAAGTACCCTAAATCTCACTGTTAACCTTTATCTCTATGTTTTCCTCTGATTGTGTATTTAAGAATAATTCTATAGAGTATAACCAGTCAAGGAATGTTGGTGAGCCCATGTCTTGCTGAGTACAACTTGAAACATTTTTCTTGAAAGATATTTTCATTTCATGCTAAGTAAAGATTGAAACTAGGGAAGTATATGGTTAGCCCTGTCCTCTAGTTTCTTCTCCAATAGTTTGTCTTGAAAGTTTCCCTGTGAGTTGGTGTCAAAAGCAGAGAAGGTTAAAAGTCTTTCTCTGATCTTAGGCCTTACTCTGTGTTTAATCTTAAATGTTTTCTACTTTCTAAAAGCGGTTATGAGGACTGTTGGATTGTTTCCCTTAAGAGTATGCTGAAAGCAGGCTAAGTTAAAAGTCTTTACTTGATCTTAAGCTACCCTTTGTGTCTTTATTGAGAGTTTCCTTTGGAAGTATGTCAAAAGCAGGATAGGTTAAAATTCCTTACCTGATCTTAGGCTGCAATTTGGTTTCTTTCTTTCACCCCACTTTTTAATGTTCCATCTCACCATCTATCTAAAGGGAGCCTTTGGTATAGATGACTTGCCCTATGGAAACCCTTGGATAGTTGTTATGCAAGTAAAACCCTTTCATGACTCCATAGCCCAATGGATCGGCACTTCTCTTGACCTATCTTCCCATGCTAAAACATCCTTCTGCTTTTTTCCTTCTTCATTTCACATAACCTTCTCATTTAATGATCTCCAACCAAACAAACAAACCAAAACCCCTATGCTTCATACCTAGCCTAATACCATAATCTGACCTTAAAGATATATCATTCTTTTCATTTATAGAGAGATCCCTCTCTGGATCCAGGAGGGCTATATACTAGGATCCCAAAGTGGTTTGATGTTGTCTTGTCTTTTGGTTTTTCCAATCTGAACAAAACATAGGAACACCAACACCCGGTATACGTTTACCCCTTTTTCGGGCTAGGATGGATTATTGATGAAAAAGGAATACCTTAGCCTATTGTGACTAAGAGGTTCTTTAAAAATTTGTTTTCTACCTTTTCGGATATGTGAGACTACCTACGAAAAGGGACTCTTGGAGTTTTATTTTCTGCCTTCTTTTCAAACTCTCTAAACGTGAAAAGATGTTGAGTTCTTCCTTTGTCAGACTCGTTAAACTCTGATGACATCGGACTTCGTCACCATGACATTATTCGAGTTCCTCCTTCCTAGGGCTCGTAAAATGTACCAGGATGGATTTTTTCGAAGGAAAAACTTACAGTGCAAGCATATGCTATCCCCTTCAAGCTTGTTTTCAAAAATAATTGGGGTACTCACCAGAAATGGTGGGAGAAAATGGAACCAGATTTTAGTTGTGTTGGCAGTATGTCACTCTTGAACATGGCACTTGTCTGCATTCGTGTCGAGTTGGGGACATCTCATTTCATAATTTTTTGCCTCCATGGGTTTGGGTAATCTCTTTTGACCTCTCATTTTCTATTTGCCACGTCATCATGACCTTAGATCCTTTGATGTCAAATACTGCCAAATCCAGTGTCGTGCTGCTGATATGTTCAAGAGAAGTTTTCCTATGAAGTTTTCAACCTCCCTCTGATTCTCTGTTGGCCCTGATTCACAAAAATCATATTCCTCTGTCTCGTTTCGATGATGTGGGGAACATTATGGACCACCTTCGATCAAATCACTTCCTTTCAACTTCAACTCATTATCCAGGAATCTGATCTAGAGACTCCCTTTTGGTACCTTGGAGCCTGCATGCCTCAATGGCAGGTTCTTCGCATTCGACGTGAGGTCCACATCATTGGCCTTCAATCGACTGACTCTACGGGTGTTTGACGCCAGATCAGTTTTCACATTCCATGGATTGTACCTTTCGTACCTTGAGAGCCATTGTCATCATTGGTGGTTCATCTCGCATCTGTTAACAACTTTCATCATTGGCTAGTAATCAGACGATTTTCTTGAATGTTTGACTTCAGCTCATATATTTGCATGCTTGAATTTGTACTTGTTCGGATCGAGACAGAGCACAAGACCCTGGGTTTTGTCTGTTAAAATCTAGGCTGCGATTCCTTTGTGGATTATCATGACTTATTGCATGAATTTGTTGATTGGATGGATGCGACCATACCTAAGTCTATTTAGTGATCTTTACTGTTGGATGGTTGCGTCCATACCTAGATCTCAGTTTTTATATACTTTATTATGGATGGATGTGCCCATGCCACATGTTCATATATCAGAGATATCGGTTGTATTTGTAATTGCAGGTTTTCCGACAGTGGTGTTTGGTTCGAACACATTCTCATAAAGCATTTCACCCCTCCCTCTCCCTCAGACCTCATGCTTTAGGGGGCATCTGTTACACAGCATTTTGTCACTATCCCTGCAATCCCCATCCCACACATTGGAGGGTAATTTTTGTGACTTCTGAAAAGTGTCATGCCTTGCAAAGACTTTCATTGCATCCCTCTTCATGAAGATAACATTCCTCTTGGTGACATTTTCCTGAACAGAACATTAAAAATCCATGTTTTTGCCTTAGCGCGAGTAGCTAGTTCTACCGTCGCGCCGATGTGGAAGATTAACACTAGGGCCCGCACCACCTGGTGCTCTGTCCCAGTGTAATGCCTGCGCTAAGATGTTTTGGGAATGTTTTTTAAAAATAGAGGTGGAGGTTCCATTCCAACCACCTCTGGGATGATTCATTGGGAGTGGTTGAATTGAAACAACCACAGACTCCTTCCTTTAGTTAGTAGTTTACACCTCCCTTGGAACACTCCTAAATGATAGGCCTCCCTTCCACCTTTGTAGGGATCCCAACCTCCTCCTTCTCCTCTATATAAACAAGCCTTCTCCCTTTATGAAAACTAGCTGAACAAAGAGAATTATACAGCTGAAATGTTTAACTTGGAGAACTAAGCTATAGTTGAATAACTGAGTTATTGAGAAGGTAGATCAAGAAGGAAATCCATTGAGAGGTCCCTTATCTCGTCTGAATTCCCCGACGAGCTTTGCGACGTGCTTCGCACGAGCCCCGCTGGAGGAGACCACAACGTCAGAGCATGGTTGTATCTCTTATTTCTACCGATTTATATAAGTCACTATTGTCTGTTTCCCATCTTGTGTTTTGTCTTTATCAAATGCAATATGCTAGTCTTCTCTGACTGACTAGTATTTTTTGGATGGAATTAGTATGTGGTATGTGGTTATCATTTTCTGATCTCTGTGCAGGTGTCCAAACGCGATAGGCGGAGGGGTTGTGACTTGCCTTCGATCAGGAGTGAGAGGTTCTCATCATCACTATGAGTGTCGAAGACAACTTTGGACCACAGGTAGGCCATCTTATTGCATCCTCTTTCATTCAAATATCTAGGAACCTACACTCTAGCATGATTCCTTGTTACTAGACCCACCCTAGGGCTAGAGGGATCGTCTCTGTCTGCAGAGAGGATTTACCTACATAACAAGCCTTTATTTGCAAAATCATGTGTCCAGGAAAGAAATGTTTTGGATAATGACATAAGAGGGTTTAAGAATTCATATTCATCTGGTGACAGAGGTGGGAAGACTAAAAATGCTGAATTTCAACTGTAAGAACATTCTTCTCAAATAACTTTGAGTTCACAACTCATTGAGGTTCAACTTAGGAAAAATGTTGAAATGGAAATCAAAGAATATTACAGGTGGATTCCTTTACAAAGCTTCCATGCATTTTCATTATGTCTTTTATAGAAGTCGACAAGTTTCCTGAATTTTTCTTAGTTTTGCATGACATACCATCCAATGTGAGAGATTTGAAGGAGGCAACTTTTTTTGTAGATGACCTTAAAGCACCATTGTTCCATTCAACTATGGTTTCGCTTAGGATATTAGATTATATTTTTAGGAAAGATGTTGAAATTGATCTTATGGGGAATCTACTTACACATTTATGCAAGTTTGAGCCTTTCTTTCTAAATCAATGGCATCTTACTGAAGGGTAATGTGAAATTTTATGTTTGTTCTTATTCAAGTTTGAATTTATTTAAGGACTGCTACAGTCTACGGTCATTTTCGATTATGAATTATAACTATATATAATTTTTATGTTTCTAGGTTGGACACTGTACTATTTCATTGGAGGATGCTACCATTGATGCGCCAAGGCTCCTGAGTTCCTTGGTCATGTAGGGTCAAAATCCACTAAGCTGATTCCATGTCATTAGAACAATTTTGCATCCTTCCGGGGAAGCAAAACTATTACAGAATAGGAGTTTCCCAAGAAGGAATATATAACATGAAACCAAAAAATTACAAACAATGTTAGTTTGTATTTCCAATGCATATGATAGATAAAACTGGCTTTATTTAGGCTACTCATCCATGTAGAGTTCAATGTGCAATTGGTTAACTAGATAATGAATTGTATTTCCCCAATATATGTGCAATTATAATTAATGGCTCAATCTATTCTTCTATCATGTCTACAAGAGACCATGGGTAGGTATGACTAATGGCTCCTCTGCCATTTTTTACTGTAGAGTAGGTGGTCTCAACAGAGTTACAATAGAGTAAAAAAGAACTATAATCTTGGCAACTATACAAATAGGATTTGCCCTAAACTTGACATATTTACTCTTTGTTGATTATGTTTTGCTTTTGGGTGATATGACCAAGGTAGATGCAATTATGTTGAATGACACCACCCTTGAAGAACTGAAGTTCCTACCTTAAAAACTACCAACAACTGAGGAGCTACAAGAATCAACTCCATCTTTGATTTGAACCTAAATAGCCTTATTATCTTCGAGTATTTCACTAATCACAATGACCAATAGATTCTCCTCATGATTATTTCTCTCATTCTATTTATTAGTAAAATCCACAAAATGTATCCCTACATTTGAATCTTGGGAAAAAAACATATAATTGTTATAATTTAAATTATCCATATCTCTTGGAGCCCAAAAATCCATTCGATTTGGATAAGCTTTATTTATAACCTCAAAAGCAACCCTATTATAAGCTGAAGGACCATTATGTCCTCTTGAGTCTTGACAAAGTATGATGGAATGAAATTGGGTGAAGACCAAATCCAGGTTTACCATGTCAGAATCTAGGTTCATTGAGATGTCGACCTTGGTTTGAAGATATCCACCATAAAAACTAGGACCACCCATACTTATCGTTTCCATCTCTCTTTCATCATCAAGATTAACATACTGAGGACCTATAACCTGTGGAGGCCCATGGTAGTTATTGCAATGTAATTTATTAGAATACATGCCATTTCTTATTATGAGATTTACCACATCCGAAAATTGCATCATTCACATCATTTTGAAGAAGTCTACAAATTAGGTCAACGTAATTTTTTTCACATTTGCGACTTCCCTCACATTTGTTGGTTCTTGAAGCTCGAGCACTTTCATAACAAAAATATGCAAAGTAAAACAAAAAAAATGGTCCACACCCTTTTCATTTTCTAATACTATAATGAAGTTTTATTAGAGACACTATTTGTTTGTTTGTTTGTTGTGGTTAGAAAAGGGTTTGCTCTTGGTTTTATGCGACTTTCAATTTATCATATGTAGCATGTTGAGAAATGGGAAAGGATAATGTGTGACATTTATCTTGCAGAAATTGATGCTGAATGAAAGGATACATAGTTTAACCAAACTACAATTCACCTTGGTAAAGGCGGAGGAACATCTTAAAAAACTGCTTAAGGATACACCATATATAAAGTTTGACCATAAGTAATATATGCATTTTTATATTGTAGATATGTTATTTTTTCTACCCAAGATATCACAACAAGAAAAATATTGATATTGTAGAAATTGTTTGAGGACCTCATTGAGGTCGATTTTTTTGATGTCCTATTTGATTGATACTTTCTCATATGTCAAGAAGGCTTTAAATATTAATTAATATGTTCATGAAACAAATCAGATTCAAATTTTATATATATAAAAGATAAAAACAAATGTCAATGTCTTTGTTTTATTATTACTTGACTCTGCTATGGGCAGGTTACAGGAAATGTGATTGGAAAAATGATGGGGAGACGACGCATATCACATCTTGGACATGGTTCATTCGCTATTAGAGATCACTTAGACACCTAAGCCACCGACTTTTGAAATGTTTCTAGTGGGAATTCCTATGGTTTTTAATGTTATGATTATTTCACCTCGTGGTTATTTTGGGGAAGAAAATGTCTTAGGAATGCTACACACGACATCGGTGGACAGGTAAATTTTTTTTTTTTATAATTGCAATTTCCATTCCATGACATCCTCTCTTTATTGTTTGATTGTATTTTGGACGTTTTTTTTTTATTTTGTTTTGTCTTTTAACTATGAAATTGAAAATACTTAGTACCATGTCCATTTAAACAACAACCAAAGCTTGCAGATGAAATTAGTATTACACTATATTCATTGGAGTCCTTATAGCTATTTTGTGTTAAATTATTCTCATGACTATCAGAAAAAGTTACTTTCATGTTGTTATTTGAGTACATGTTATTTATATACTTGAATAAGTTCATGCGTTAGAAAATGAAATGTTGTTGTGAATAAAACGACAAGGATTAAACATCACACCTTATATTATTTGTTTTCACAAGTTATCTACAACTTGAGCTTTTTAGCGTATAACTTAGTTGACATGATTTTCTTAAGCTTTCCTTGAAAGTTGAATACTAAGTTACTAAGGTGTTCTTTTCTGTATATGATGATATTTTATTTTCTTTGTTTATACAGGTTATCTGGCCACATTATAGTGACAGTTATCACCTAATGAAGAAAATGTGTTCGAGTTTCTTACTTGTATGGGGAAAAATGGCTTTGACATTGCTAATGTTGAGGTATATGCCGTATAAAATATTTATAGTCTAATTTAGTTTATATTATAGTGTTCATTGTCTTTCATGTTTTACAGTCATTTTATCTTCTTTTGTTTTCAGAAAATGAACTCAGTATTGATGGTAAGAAGCATGAATTGAAAAAAGAGGGGAGCAATAACATTAGAGCGACAAATGCAAAAAGAGAGAGAGGAGAACTGGTCTAGTGATACTCTTAGAGCCAATATCCCGCATAAGACACACATATAAAAATTGATGGTCAAGTCTTCAGAGTTGGTGAACTCACCTTCAATGCCTTGAAAAGACAATGATAATGTTTTGAAGTGATGAAACACCATTTCAGGTGTAAATTGTAGTCCAACCAATATTAAGTTGGAAAATCATATTTTAATACTTTAACATTTCATATAATATAATTTATGTGGTTGAAATTATTTATAGTTGCACTTGATATTGTTTAGTATTGTAACTAAAATATGCGACTTTGTGTTTTCCTATTAGATGAACATGAACATTGTATGATATTTTTTAAATCATACAAATTAATTTATGTTGATTAATAATTAACAAAAAATCAATTTAAAACTACTAAATTAGTAGTTTATATTGATTAATGATGAACACAAATAAAATGAGTATACGACTAAATTAGTTATTTATAATGATTATTAATGAAAGTAAATGAAATGAATATAAACTACTAAATTAGTCGTTTATATAATGAATAAATGGCCATTGCAAATGATAAATTTATGACTACAAATGACGACTAAATTTTGCGTATATATGATTATCAGTAGCTAATTTACAATATCTTATAACACAACTAAAATTTAATCATATTTCTTCGGTCATTAATTGGTTTCAAACGATGACTAAAAATTGCATATATATGACTATTAGTAGCTAATTTACAGTATCTTATAACACAACAACATTTTGGTCATATTTCTTTGGTCATTAATTGGTTTTATCGGGTGACCATATAGTAATATATTTTGTTGTATATTTGGTCATTAATTGTGACAATTAATGACCAAATTAAAGATTAAATCAATGACTAAATAAATGACCAAATCAATGACTAAATTAATGATCAAATCAATGACTAAATAATTGACTAAATTAATGGCTAAATCAGTGATTAAATTAATGAACATTGTTACCGATGAAATACGTAACCGCACTGTTACCTACTTTTTTTTGGTAGCATAAAAAGCACCCGATTTTGAAAAGTGGTGATGCAGAATCACCCCCTTTTTTTTTGTGCACATTTTTGACACTCTAATATTTTTATTTATGAAGTATGAATATTTGTTTTAAAATGTTAGTGATTTTAATGCTAATTTTGAAACGTATTGATGCAGCATCAACTTTTTTTTTTAGAGCGGTGATTTTCATGCTAATTTTGAAACGTATTGATGCAGCATCAACCTTTCTTTTTAGAGTGGTGATTTTCATGTTGGTAATAAAACACAAAACTTAGATAATATATATATATATATATATATATATATATATATATATAAACCAATAAAAATGTTAAAAAAAAACAAAATTAACTCGTTCAAAAAAAAAAAAACTAAAAATTATATCAAAAAAGAATGAGCAACGAAAAAAACAATAGTTTAAAGTGAAAAATAAAAAAATTAACCAAAAAAAACATCAAAACATTTTTTTCTAAGCATAAAAACCATAATTAAAAAATAAATAAATAAATAAAATTAAAAATTAAAATAGAAATTTAAAATAATTAAAATTAAAATTAAAATAATAAAATAAAATAAAATACAAAAAAGAAAAAATAAATTTTAAAATTTAAAATTTAAAAAATAAATAAATATTTGAAAAAAAAAAAAATTTAAAAAAAAACTATCATTAAAAAAACAAAAAAAAATGAAAAAAACCACGTGCAAATAATTAAAAAACAAATATCCATAAATTTTTTATTTTTTTTAAATGAAACAATTTATAAATTTTAAAAATGAAAAAATAAATAAACTAAAAAATTTTAAAATTAAAAAAATTAAAAATTTAAATTTAATAAATAAAATTTAAATTTTAAAAAATAATTAATCTAAAATATTAAATTGAAAAAAACAAAAACAAAACAAATTAAAACAAATTAAATTTAAAATAAAAAATTTGAATTAAAAAAATAATAATTTTTAATTTTTTGAAATTATATATATATATATATATATATATATATATATATATATATATATATTAAATTAAAAAAAAAAAAAAAACTAAAAACAAAAAAGAAAAAAATCAAATTAAAAAAAATAATAATAATAATTAAAAATTAAAAACAAAATAAAATAAAATAAAATGTTACGAATTAAAAATTATTAAAAATTAAAAAAGAAAACTAAAAAAAAAAGAAAAAAAAATCAAATTAAAAAATAATAATAATAATAATAATAATAATAATAATAATAATAATAATTAAAAATTAAAAATTAAAAAAAATTAATCATGGTGGCGCCGCCAATCGGCCTCCCGCCTAGGTGGCGGCGAAGGCCGATTGCGGCGGAAGGCCGATTCCCGGAATCGCCACCTGCCGCGGGAGGCCGATTGGCGGCGCCACCACGATCAAAAAATTATTATTATTATTTTTTTTTTTTAATTTGATTTTTTTTTTAAATTCAAAAAATTTAAATTTATTTTTTTTAATTTAATTTTTATATTTGAAATTTAATTTGTTTTAATTTTTTTATTTTTTTTAAATTCATTTTTTTTTGTTTTTAAATTTTTTTTTTTTCTAAATTTTGTTAATAATTTTTATTAAATTATGTTTTGTTTCTTTTTTTTTTCTTTTTTTAATATGTTTTTTTATTATTAAATTTTATGTTTAGTTTTTTCATTTAATTTTTAAAAATTTAATAAATTTTGTTTTTTTTTTTTAAATTTATTTGAATTTATTATTATTTTTAAAAAATTATTATTATTATTATTATTATTAATTACATAAAATTTTTATATTTTTTTTTCAATTAAAATTGTGTATTTAAAATTAGATTTTTTTTAATTAAACTTAATATTTTCAAATTAATTTGTTTTTTCTTTTATTTTTTATTTAATTTATTTTTTTTTAATTTATTTTTTTCAATTTTTCATTTTTAATTGAATTTAAAAGTTTTTTAACTTTTAATTTTAATAATATATATTTTTTTCTTTATATTTAAAATTTATTTTTTATTTCAAAATTTATTTGTTTATTCATTTATTTATTAAAATTTAATATATTTTTTTTAAATTTAATTTGTTATTTTAATATTAACATTTTTTTTAATTTAATAAAATCTAATATATATATATATATATATTTAATTTAAGTTCATATATATATATTATTTTTTATAATTTAAATTTAATTTATTTTTTAAAGTTTATTTATTTTTTAATATATATTTTTTTAAATTTAATATTTTTATTGTATTTTATTTTTCATTTTTTATTTTTAATTAATTTTTCATTTTTTTACTATTTTTTTTTTTAATTTTTTTAATTTTTTTTTTTTTTTAATAAACATTTTCTTTTTCTTTTAAAATTTAATATATATATATATATATATATATATATATATATATATATATATATATATATATATATATATATAATTTAATATTTTTATTTTGTTTTTTTTTGTTTTTTTTTTATTTCTATATATTTTGAAATTTTAATCTTTAATTTTTTATTTTCTTCTTAAATTTTAGGTTTTTTTTTACGTTTGAATTAAAATTTTTATTTTGTTTTTATTTTTATTTTTTTATTCCTATATATTTTTAAATTTTAAGTTTTAAAATGTTTTTTATTTTTTAAATTTATTTTTTTCTTAAATTTTAGGTATTTTTAATGTTTGAATTTTAAAAATTAAAAAATGTTATTTCTATTTTTAAAAATGTCAAAAATATGACAAAAAAATTTTTTTGCGTTATTCTAGCATCAACTGGTTTTGTTTTGAGGGTGTTTTTTCAATCCTTTTTTCAAGAAACAATTTTGTTTTTAGCATAATTTTATAAAATGTTGAAATTTGACCTTCAAAAAAAACCAAGTGCGTTCTGGAATACACTTTTCTTTTTTTTGAGTTTTTTTTCATGTTTTTTGAGTCTTTTTGGGCTAGAGTTCCCGTTTTGAGGTCAGGTTACCTATTTCATCGGTAACAGTGTTAATGACCAAATATACAACTAGACAACAAAATTGAGATAACCAATTAATGACTAAGCTAAAAACGACCAAAAGTTGGTCGCGTTATAAGATATTGTAAATTAGCTATTATTGGTCACCGACCGAAAAATAGTCGTTTATATGTAAATTTTAGTCATTTTTTTAGTAACTAATTAGCCATTTTGTACTGGTGTATTAATAAATATTCACAATAGCTTTTACCTTGGTTGCTTTTAAATTGGTTTCCAGCAGTCCTGGCAATGCTATCTTCAAAATGCATTTTATGAAGCTGGTACATTCTCCCTCCATAAACTTCAAGCACTTCAAACAAACCACGCCTCCTAAAAAACAAACGCAGTAAACATGGAGTTTATAAACAACTTAACCTCCTAAGTGAGAAAATTAACTATGCTTTCATTCAACAGAGAATCTCACCCTCTCTAATACCACTATAAGACCCTCAAAATTGGAAACAAACTCAACACTATATTAATGAATGTCTCAAAGAATGTTGTACAATAATGTACATATAAATACATCAAGAAACAGTTGTATCAATTCCACAGGTTTCTTGGACTCTAATAACCAAATACCTAACACAAACTAACCCGAGGATTAGTTGTCTATTATTATCCATTATAAGTTTTGTGAATTGTCCATTTTAAGTTTTGTGAATTATCCAGCTAAGCTTGTTGCATTGACTAATTTGCTTTGATAGCTAAGTCTAATAATTGGGTGCATTGAGTACTAAGAATGTACACTGCCATTATTTCAAAAAATTCATATTGGTACATTTCTTAAGCTAGGATTAAACATAATACAAGTGCATTAATGTATGTCCTTAAAGAGCGGTGTTGAAAAACTCATAAGCAGAAGGTATTGAGAGAGATTATACTTGGCATTAACAATGACTATGTTGCATGACCTTGATCTTGATATAAAAGTGACTTGGAAGTAATCTTATATGATAGAGCTTGATGATTGACAATGACTGTGAGCTTGTATGCCAATATAATAGTAACCTTATGGTGTGATAGCCTGACAATGATACAATAACCTATATGACAGTAATGTGCACTTGATATACTTGCACTTATATCAGCTAGGCCATGATTTCTTATGTTGACCTATGATATGACATTGAACTTGGCAGTAATCTAATATGGTAGCGATCTTGGAGACAAGACAATAATATACCTGACAATGAAAATGTTCTTTGTATTGACCGAGAATATTTCTATGTGTTGTTTTGATAGCATTGGAAGTCATATTTGGGACAGTATTTCCTCAATAGTGATGATAGTGACAATATCTCTTTGAGAGGGTCAGTGAAACCTTGATGATATTGATAACAATCTCTTAATGACAATAGTGACCCTAATGACAACATTGACCTTGATGTAGCGAACGTGATGATAGTGATGGAATAAATTTGATGACAGTACCCTTGGCATGGTTATGGCCTTAGTATATGACTTGTTTTTTTATGATGAATGGGGAGTGGCAGTAGACAAGTGTAGCAAAGGCAGTAGTGGGAAATAGAAACAATGGACAACAACAATAACATAAATGAATAGTGGCAACAGTGGACAACAATGATTGTAGTTGTGAAAATTCCAAGTCCAGAACCTACTGCATCCAACTTAAATTACTTCACCTACTTGTTATTAAGTGAACAAGTTATTTACAATGTTTTACTGAAAATACTTAAGACAATGACTACTGCAGCCTTCACTTAATTAATTAAATATGTTGAAACAAGAAACTGAGCAATAAAGAAAAACATCACACATGACACCGTTGTTTTTGGACAAATGTCCCCGGAAAAACCCAATGTGGGAAAACCGGTGCAGTAGATCTGAGCATTTTATTATTAAGCAGTAGTTACTTTTGAATACATCTCTAGATGCCTTGTTGGATATCTAGTACAAAGAATATCACTCGACATAGAAAAATAGTGAGTTTATCTCACTCTACAGAGCAAGTCTCGGCTAATCCAATAGCTCAAACAACGTCCTCCTGACACCCTCTACAGTGCCTTTGTGCAGTTGTTACATGGGCCTGCCTGGGGAAATCTGGGATACTGGGTCACCTCCTATGTTGGATCGATCTGCTCTTAGGAGCCTCAAGTCTAGCCCTCCCAAATCATAATCTCGATCTCCCAGCAAAATCTCAGACTTTTGCTTGGAAACAATGTGATTTCTCTGCATGTGACCTTCGTGGCACTGCATCACCATCTCTGGGCACTGCGATACCTCCTCTGCGTATATTTTTGCCTCTATGTTGAGTATTCTTGGCTCCGGAGAAGATCCTCTGACCAAAACTGTATCTGCCCCTCTCTGCGTGAGAATCTCTCGATCCAATTTTTCCTCTAAGAATTGCTCACTTCAAAAAATTCGATCTCTTGATCTCTCGATGTGTCTCCAAATGGCCCTCAAGCCTTCCTTAAATAATCTTCTTATTGACATTCAATGCTCAGATTAAAAGCTAATGAATTCCTAAGATAATTTTGGCTTCATCCTCTTCTTCTTCTATAAGTTACACCCATAGTTTAGATTAATACCCATTAATTATTTTAATTTCTTAAGTTTAGACTTAAGGTCTCATTAAAAATAATTAATTTATTAAATAGAACTGTCTCTAGGTGGAATTTCCCCAAATTATTTCTGAGTTATCTAGAGTACATGTGTCTAAGCCTCTCCACAAAATTTGAGACTTAGATCACATCTGATGCTACCCCAAATCAACACTCCCTCTTAGCGAGGAATGTGCTCTAGCAATACACTGTGTTGCATACTGCTTTGACTCTGAAGCATCTCCCTCTGCGCTGCTAATGTCTGACATTTTGTCCACTAACTATTGCATTTCTCCTGCAATTGTACTGTTTCTTACACTACCACTGCTAACACTTCATCCATACTACAACTCCCTCTCAAATGTTGCATCCATGTTGCTGCTAGCACTGCCACTACTAACTCTGCACCGCAACTCAGTTGTTGAGAGAAGCAACTTAAAAACATCCAAAATTTGAAAAAGTGTTTAGTATGGATACATCTTGATGTTGTAGCTCTGACTGTTGCTAGTCCCACACTATCCCTCTGAACCACTGCGCTGATGTCGCTCTGCCTTATGCCTCTCTGCACTGTGCTACTCAAATTTAGCGCTCTAGCCACTACATTTGTCACTCCAACACTCCTTTGCACCAACTAAAACTCCTCCAGCTTGCTACTACTGATCTTGGGATCCCATAGCAATGTCATGATCCAAGAGGTGGACTCCTCAAGGATCCTACCCAACTGAAGTTCTTGCGAAATTATAGTTCAATGTCGCCCCATATCCCTCCTGGAGATGCGTGGAAACTCATGGCATACTCATCTTCTTCGATCTTTGCGAGCGCAACCTTCAGATCATGGTTCTAGTCCTTGTCCTTTTTCTTCATAGGATACTATGTTACGTAGTGATCGAATTCACCACACCTAAAGCATTTTATCTTTGAGATGTCCTTATTCTATCTTTTTTGCTCTTGTTGTCCCTTAGATTCAAAGACTGCATTCTCCTCCTACTCCTTTTTCTTCAACCCACTATTGTTGCTACCATCAAGTTTACACTTGACTAGGTCCCTCAACTCTTATTTTTGAAGAGCAGCTACATCTCCTCCCATCTCGGCAGTCTTTCTCTACCGAGAATACTTTGGACGAAGACGTGTCATTCCTCTAAGACTACGTTGAGGGCTAGCCTTACCATCACGGTAGACTGAGGTGTGGACCCCATGGTTGCTAGCTAATCATGAGTTTCCTGAAGTCTCAAGAGAAACTGATCTATACGCTCCCCTTTCTGCATCTCTTTCTGTCGCAATTTATGCTCTAAGTACATCTTCCGCTGCTCGGAAGATCCTTTTTATAGCGATGTTAAGGCTTCCCACATCTGCCTAGTTGTGTCCTTGCTGGCTATGTGGGACACTATGTGATTCTTGACTCCATATAGGAGTAGTCTCCTATCCTTTTCCATATTAGCCTTGTACTTCTTCAACTGATCTGGATATGTAGGCACAGCTACTGAATTCTCCACAAAAATCTTGAGATCGTATTCATCTAGAAGGCATGAGATTCTCACCTTCCAGATTACATAGTTGGAGGCTCCCTCCAACCGATCCTGATCTCTAAGCCCATGAGTTTCCATTTTTGCCGTCAAGAAAATGTCGAATCTCCTCCCTCTCTTTCTCCTCTGCACAATGTTGGACTAGATTATGCACTCCTTGCCGGAGATGGTAGATTAGCCACCCAGATCTTAAAAAATAGAACTCATCGGCTAGGAATTCCCCGAGGAAGAAAATTCCCTCATTGTGCTTCTTTTCTTCCTTCTAACTACTTTTTGCCCAACAAAAGAGGAAATGCCTGCAGAAAATTGCGTCCCACCAACACTAATGTTCAGGCTCTGTGCTACTCCCTCTTCCATGGAAAAACTTTGATCTAGAAGTCCTTCCTCTCTCTCGACCCACTCAGAGAGAGACTTTCCTCGAAAATTCATCCCTCTTGGCTTGGACTGTGCAATCCCTCTGGGGATTCGAACTTCTGCCTCCTGCAACTATTTGACCTCCTGCCCAGCATTGGCTCTACTCTTCTTGTTTCACCTGCAATGCTCTGATACCATGTGAAAATTCCAAGTCTAGAATCATACTGCACCCAATTAAAATTACTTCACCTACTTGGTATTAAATGAACAAGTTATTTATATTATTTTACTGAAAATATTGAAGCAAATTACTACTTCAGCCTTCACTTAATTAATTAAATATGTTGAAACAGGAAACTGAGCAATAAATAAAAACATCACACAGGACACCATTGTTTTTAGACAAACGTCCCCGAAAAAACCCAATGCGGGAAAACAAGTGTAACAGATCTGAGGGTTTTATTATTAAGCAACATTTATTTATGAATACATCTCTAGATGCCTTGTTGACTATCCAATATAGAGAATATCACTCAACAGAGAAAATTAGTGAGTTTAGCTCACTCTACATAGCAAGTCCCGACTGATCCAGTAGTTGAAACAACATCCTCTTGGCACCCTCTGAGCTGACTCTGTGCAGTAGTTACATGGCCCTGCATGGGGGACTGTGGGAGACTATGTCACCTCCTTTACTGGATCGATATGCTCTCAGGAGCCTCAAGTCGAGCCCTCCTGGCTTAGAATCTAGATCTCCCAACAAAATATCATACTTTTGCTTGGAAACGTTGCGCTACCTTAGTGTGCGTCCTTCGTGGCCCTACGTCACCCTCTCTTGGAATTGCGCTACCTCCTCTGCATATCTCCCTGCCTCTCTGCTGAGTATTCTTGGCTCCAAAGAAGATCCTCCAACCAAAACTGTCTCTTCCCCTCTCTGCGTGAGAATTTCTCAATCAAAATTTTCCTCTAAGCATTGCTCACTTCAGAAAATTTGATCTCTTGATCTCTCAGTGCGTCTCTAAGTGGCCTTCAAGCCTTCCTTAAATAATCTTCTTGTTGACATTCAGCAACCCAGATTAGAAGCTAATCAATTGCTAAGATAATTTTGGCTTGATCCTGGTCTTCTTCTAGAAGTTACACCCACAGTTTAGAATAATACCCATTAATTATTTTAATTTCCTAAGTTTAGACTTAGGGTCTCATTAAAAATAATTAATTTATTAAATAAAACCGTCTCTTGATGGAATTTTCCCAAACGATTTCTGGGTTATCTGGAATAGATGTGTCTAATACTCTCCACGAAATTTGAGACTTATAGCACATCCAATGATACCCCAAAAAACAGTAGTAGCACCAGTGACAGTAGTGGGAGACAATGACAACAATGGACAATAGGTGTAGTAGTAGCACTAGTAGTGCCAATAGTGGACAATAGGAGCAGTGATGACAGAAGTGACAGAAGCAACATTGGCAGTGATAGTGGAACGTGGTAGCATCAACAATGGCAGTTGAATTGGTATAGGAGCCCAAACCATTCAGGGAGCATTTGCTTCCTTCCAACCTTGATGGTAAAGCCCTTGGGGAGTCTTGTACTTCCTTCCGGTTCAACTGGTAAATTTGTATGTACATCATACATAACCAAATCTTGTTGAACAGCATATCTTTTGTACAGATTCTTGTGATGTGATCTTCTTCCATGATTATTTTATTTCTCAGTGTTTCCAACATCATCAACCTTTAGGAATATGGAAATTTAACTCTCTATGGCATAGCCCCATCATGGTGCACCATATGGTACCCAAAATATCCCATGATTTCATGCACAAGAATCCTTGGCCTATGCTCAACTATGGGCACTGCATTACGTAACCTATTAGACATTGTTGCGCCTTGTACATATGTATTTTAGTTTTGGTTTGGTGTGTGATGTGAGAACTTTTTTTATACCTCATATATGCCAAAAATTCCAAAAAAACAATCATAAAACTCAAAAAATAAAATATATATGGTCCCATTTCTACTTAGTCCATGTTTTATTTCTTTCATTAAGTGATTTAACCATGGGTCTAGTCCTTTTGGATGGTTTTTACACGATAGGGTGGTGTTTTTATTACAACATCTGTTGGACCTCAGTTGTGTTATTCTTGAAACTGGCATGTAGGGGTAGGTCTTTCACTTCCATCTCTATTGCATTATTGCCCATCATTGCCACTTCATTGTGCCTTAGGTCTAATCTTGTCAAGTTTTGGTATTAGCCCATCTCTTTTAACACATTGTAAATTGGCAGTAGAGCTTAATTTTTCTTGGATGCCCTATATTAACACCTCTTTTCCATGTTGGTGTCCATGTAGCATTTATTTTTCTTCTTGGAATCCCTCCTTTTTCCTCACCACTACTTAGAATTTGATCCCCATTTACTCTTCTTTGTCATCTTCTGGCCTTACCCTAGGAGGATTCCACCTCTTTTATACGTTTTGATTATTGTGACATTTTTACCCTTACTTATGCATACCAATAAGCCTTGGTCTCATTTCACCACCACTGTCACATTATGCTTCGCCCATTCCTTGGCCGAAACAACTTCAAACGTACCCTCCTGCCCTAGTTATTCAATTTTGATTTAGAAATTAACCCCATTATGAGGTCGAACTGAACATCCTTTTTAAAATCATTTTCAGATGTAAAATCCTATTTTTAAGGGCCAACTTGGTCAATATTTTAAGCATCAAAAGGTTGATAGGGAGGCTCTTTTTGCAACTACAAAGACCCATATCATTTACCCAAAATTCAACATAAGCAACATATATTGTTATTAATTTTATGCCAAGTTTTGGGACCAACCATAGTGCTTCCTTTACCATTTATTTTAGGGCACCTTGACCAAGACTTTGGGGCTTCAAGTTTAAGAGGCCATATCTCCTCAATTGTAAGGAGCCACGTGGCATGCCGCCTATCATTAGAAACACCATGATGAGTACTATCAAACGACAATGGTGTAGAATGCATTTTCATGATAATTGGCCATAACAAGATTGGGGAAATTAGGATTCTTCTTGCTTCTACTGGAGTTGACATCAAAGGCAACCAATTTTCAATAGTCGCTTGGCCTAGAGCTTTTGCAAGCATACAAATAATTCTTCCAAGATCTAAAATTTTTTTCCAGCTAAGACGAAAGTGAGGCATGAGATATACTTAAATAAGAATATATAGATAGTCCATATTAGAGCGAAAGTGAAGAAACAAATGCATCTATATGGCCAAGTACCCCATATAGATGCAATTTCCACACCATATGGCCAAGTACCCCACCGTGCAATTTCCACACCGTTTTAGATTAGGACTCAATGATTGTGCATTTACTATAAAGCTCTAAACAAGATCAGCCTTAAAAATGAATACCCTTTTCCTTGAATTGATGACTTGTTAAATTAATAAAAATATGCAAGGTACTTTACCAAAATGGATTTGAAATATAGTTATCATTAATTGCTAATCAAGGAAGAAAACACTTGGAAGATCACCTTCCAAACAAAGCAATGTATGTATGAGTAGTTAGCAATGCCTTTTGGTTTGAGTAATGCATGAGGGAATTTTATGTGTTTAATGAGTGCTATGTTTTTTACTTTCATATATTCATTTGTCATATGGATGCCATTTTGATTTTTAGTTGTATTGGGGTGGAGCATGCGGTACATCAAAAGAAAGTGCTAATGAAATAGAGAAACACCAGCTACTAGCAAACATAAATAAGTGTAGGCTTGCTAGGCAATACCTAGTGTACTCGGGACATGTCATTGGTAGTGTCACTTTCTCTAGTAGTGATTGATGTTCCCTAGTATGTGCAGAAAGTGTGGAGGGGATACTAACAAAGAGCAAAGAGAGAAACATATCATAGATGATTGTAGAAGACCATAGTATGTCATAACTTTGCAACGAGCTTGAGAAAAGTTGTAATATATATTGTAATATCCATAATTTAAGAAGATGAAAGACACACTCGTTTGTTATCTGCTCGATTTCTCATGGAGGCCTATTATGGGCTTACTGAGCCGCATATGCCCAGGTAATTGGCTATTTATTTGGTTAGCATTTTTGCTAGGGTTTCCTTGCTTGTATTTTTATGCACCTTTTAGGGTTTTTCCTGGTTTTTGGTTGCTCTTTTTGGGGTTTCTTGGCAGGCTTGTGTGCCCTGCTTCTTGCTTGGCCTTTTGGCTTCATTGTTTTGCCGTGAGGCAATAATACTCAAATGCCTTCAGCGTATGCAAAATGCAACTTTGCTCCTCTTTTGGAAGAATAAATTTACACATTTCTTTTCCTAGGAAAAAATTTAACCTTGAGCTAAGACAATTGATTAGGCCCTTATTATCTACATGGTGATTGAAAAGTATGCAAAATGTAACTTTGTTCCTTTTTTGGATGAATAAATTTACGAGTTTCTTTTTTTAAGTAAAAAATAATACATTCTATTATATAACATTAACCTTGATCTAAGGGAGTTGATTAAGTCCTTATTATCTACATGGTGATTGAAAGGTATTTAATGCATCCTAGTTGAGTAATCTACAAAGAGCAAACAACATGCAAATTAACATTAAAACAATTAAATATCCCACTTGTTTCTACTTATTCCCAGAGTATCTACAAGACTTGAATCTAAAGGTATTAATTCATTGTAAGAAGTATTTACAAGATTTGAATCTGAGTTAAACCCAACTTAACATCAACGAAGGAGCCGTGGACCATTCTTACTTCTAAATTAGAATCCAACTTTTAGAGGATACACATGCATATGTATGCAATTTAAAAATGTTGACCGGGGCAGAGTTTGGAAGGAAGCAGTTGAATACAATAGCCATTATCAAGGTAAAAATGACTTTGATATTAAAAAATCAAACAAAAAGCTGCAAACATTATGAACACTTCTGTCAAATCTGAGATGATTTAACTCATTACCCCTAATTGTTACCCCGAATCAAATACTGGGAGATAAGTTCTCGAATTGACAAGACACAATTCTCTCTCTCCCGTGGAGGAGAAGATAGGCTGTTATGAACATACTGTAAGAAATGATAGAAACCAAGAAACGATTTTGATTTTTCCCTTCTCCATATATGAGTGAGAAGGTGATTGTGTTATGGCTGTTTTACAGTATACTATACACCATGCAAAATATTACAAGCAATGTCTTGACAATATAAAGCTCTGGCTTTGTCCTTGAATGTTGTTTTACCCCTATTCCTGTTGGGTATGGTGCTTGGTCCACTCTTATTTACAGAAGAGCTAGAACGTGGACCAGAGGACTTTGAGCCTTTCTTTTTCTCCCCAGTCTGAGCTCCATGGGGAATCTGATTTTCAATCTGGGATAGAGGAACACTGAGCCTGTCTGGTGGCAAGGAAAGTTTAATCCTTCTGGGGGGACGCAAACAAGCAAGGCGACATCCCTTGCGACCTGGGCAGTCTGGCAATGAACCTACCCTTAATTCCCTCTCTATCTCCTGATCAACCTCTCCTCCACCAGCCTCCTGCAAACAAAGGCAACATGTTAGACTACTCATTTTATTTTGAGCTGCAGAAGGACTCAAATATAACTCCATGCTTATTAGACACCCACGTTCTCATTTGTGGCTTGGAAAGTGAGGAAGATATTTGAAATAAGCAATAAAATCAGAAATAAATGAGGAAAGTGAGCATCAACCTTACCCCTAACATCAGAAAAGTGAATTTCTTGTTCACATGAGGTATGCGAGGAGTTATAACTTTGCGTAGCTCAGCAAGGTTAGCGGCTTTTGAAATTTGCACAATGCATATAAGCTTCCCTAACGCTTCTGTGGAGTTTCCCCATTTCACATACACATCGCAATTGCAAAATTCATGGATACTACTAGAGTGTGATTTTGTTGGATCTAATGGAGATTTAAGATTTACTTGCACCCCACTGTTGGAATGCCTACATTGAAGATACTCCTCATTATCGCCCACCTGAAAATAATGGATATTATTACATTTGCATCATAGTCACACAGCAGTCCTTGCATTTGATACTTGAGATTGCAAACAAAGTAAAGAAAAGAGAGAGGAAAAAATCTCACCTCGACTGATTTTGGAATGGGAGGAGGTAAGATTTGTGGCTGTGGTGATTCCGGACTTACACATTCCAATTGTGGACTCTTGCTTTCAACATCCTCTTCAGTGGGAATTGTCTGTAAAATTTCCAAATTTAACCTCTCAAAATCAACATTTGATGGTGTTTCTGGAGAATTCTCTTCTGCAATTAGCAGTTTACGACGTTGTAGAGAGGGCATCTTTATATATTCTGCTTCAATTTCAAGAGTTGTTGGCTGTGGTTGTCGAGGTGGTGTTCGGAATGTGAACTCAGAGATAGGGCTTCTGCATAGATCATCTTGTTGAGTTGACAATTGGCTTTCTCCTTCACATACAGTATTTTCCCCACAGTGGGTTACAATATCACAAATTTGATGTGGACAACCTCCATCTGAATCAACCATAACATTGGAACCCATGTTGAAGCAGGAAGAGGGAGGATTTCTGTCCTGCTCCAAATGGGTGTTAAGCACCGAGTCCTGCACTGTTCCTGTTCGATTGCCAATTTCTTTGTTTTCAATTTCACATCTTTCCTGATCATCATTACAACTTTGTCCTACAATATGGATGTCACAAACTGGGCATCCATCCAGCAAATTGTTACTTGAACAAGTGCCTAAATCATCAGAAAAGATAATGCGGGAAACATCGGTCTCCTCTGAACATAACACAGGCCTTGAGCTCGATAAGTTTGCTGATTCGACAACCTTACTTTCTTCATGACTACATCTAAGGTGTTGTTCAATCCCAATGGCAGGATTGACGCTGGTGTCATAGTTTGACTCCAATTCAAAGCAGCACGGTGGATCGTCATCAAACAACCCGGTTATTTGAACTGACTTTATTGCATTTGTATATTTGCAATCCTCACTGGCCCCTCTCAAATTTTGTGCAGTAGGTTGAAGTCCTTCCTTCCCTTTACATAGGCAAGTTTGAGCTTTATCAACACTCAGGAGTACGTTATTGCCCGACTCTAAACAAACAGTTTGTGTTTCAGTATGTGCCGTGCTCCCATATTTAAGCCTCTCTGGATCTTGTCTAGATTCTTCAGTTTGATTTTGTCTATAATTATCACCATCTTCCATTTGCAGATATTGAGATTGATGATCTTTATCTTCTTTTTTTGGATCTCTTATATAAGAGCAGTCTGAGTTGGAGGCATTGACTGTTTCTGAGTATAGGATGAAGGTACAAGAATCCCCCTCATTTGGTATGCGACAACCTGCATTGCTGGTATCTTTATCAAATTTGTCCTCTATAGACTTCGAATCATTGGCTTCACTTTTCAAATTTTCAGACATATTTTCCATCACAGGATCTTTCTCAACATTTCCCTTTTTCCCATTCCCTTCTTCATCTACTTTAGATCCCTCAATGCAGGTTTCACAATCTTCTTCACCTTCAAAGGAAGTTTCGGGTATGACAGGCAGCCACCCTTTCAATGACATCCCGCCTGTCCAATCCACATCAAAAGCTTTATTTGTTCTAGGGTTTTGTGCCCATGTTGAATTGACAGATAGGCTTCTGCATATGGAGCTTTTGTTTGTGTTTCCTTCTGATAAAGTGTTTGTCTCACCACATATACCTGTCTTTATATCATCTCCATGGCTTTCATAGGTTCTACAAGGTGGTGCAGGGCACTCCATTTTATTATTATGATTGGCAATTGAACTATTACCATTCAAAATAGCAAGATCTGCTGAACTGCACACCTGCACTTCAGGCCCAGGGACTTCGCTATCAATATCAGATAAAGATAGCTCATCAATTTGATCACAAGATCTACAAATGACAGCCTGATGTTCTGAATCATTTTGTACAACAGTAAATTGGACTTCCTCGTCCCAGTCCCTCAAGCTGTGTATTTTATTGTCCTTTTCATCCCTGGTAATGTTTTTACATGTTTGTTGATCTTCACCAGACATAGTAACTGAACCAGAATCATCTTTACAGGGACTTTGAAGGCCGCTCTTTTCTCTTAAAGCATTACAGTCCAGGACTTGACTCTCCTCATTGAAGACACTGTTGGGATCTTCTAAAACATGAGATTCTGCCTGGATATGTAACCCATGGGAAGCTCCTAATGCTGCATCTCGATTTATGTAGGAAAACAGAATGTCTGCTCCATTACTATCTATAGGGTGGCAAGGTGGAACTGCACAGGATTTGTCTGTTGGATGGTACAAATAGTGAGCTAAACTTGATTCAGTAGAAATTTCAGAAAGCTCTCCCTGTTGTTCTCTCATCTTCAATATCAGCTCAGCTTCTATGTCTTGCACCTTATCAACAAGTTCACATATCTTCATTTGATGTTCCTGCATTTCTGTATACCTCCTGGTTTCTGTTTCCGATATCTTCTTTCTGCTGTTTTCAATTTTGTTAATCAAGTTTAGCAATTTTTCATCTATTTTCAACATTTCCTCCATAAACTGTCGTTTCTCCCCTTCCACATGTGCTACACTGCTTTTCAGGTTCTCCAGATGCTGTGTTTTTCCATCCAACTCTTTTGCAATCTCATCTCTGCACTCATCTTTTAATCTATTATCTGCTTGAAGTTTTGTAATTAAGGCACTCATGACTTTGATCCTGGTCTCCAATACTACTTGGTCAGTAGTATTGATTTTCTCTTTAAGATGGGATTTAGGTAATTTGACAATACCTTTGGCTTTGGCCCCATACTCCAAGGTGCTAATGGTTTTTTGAATGTCTTTTGGATCAGTGCTTGCACATAGAATCATCAATATCCTAGATTCGTCATCTTCGAAAGAATCCTGAAAAAGTAGAGAAGTTTACAAAAACCCTCCTATTGGAAACGAATAAATGCATAGGTCTAGAAGACAGCCATACCTGGAGAAGCATGGTTAGTTTACTGTCTCTGTAGGGAATGTAACCATCCCCATTTGCTATAGCCTCGACAACCCTTTTTAATGCTCCATTCCCTTGATTTATTTTACCTGTCTGATCAACAAGATGGAACTACAAATTACTTTTTCTAGCCATGTACCTATTACATGAGATGTATGAATGTGTGTATCTGTGTCTAGAAGTGAGAGATAAAGAGTGAGAACCTGCATTTTTGCCTCTACTCCTATCCCAGCCTGTTCGATGTTTTCTGAGCCAGCCATGTCCACCAGCACCAACCTCCCTCCAACTGATGGCACATCTACTATAATCTGCAATTTAAATTCCATTAGCGTGGAGATTTTCCTCTGGAGTCTGGCTAAAAAAGCAAATGGGAATATCCAAAAACACCGTGGATGAACATACATGATTATGCAATCAGAACAGACCTTAAGATACCCTGCTTACAAAAATGTAAAATAGCAATTACAAATATGCAAAAACTGTGGCACAACTCAGGTGAGGTTCCCAATACACAAGTAAAACTCATAACAAATATTATGTTCCGTAGACCTGCAAGTCTAAAAGCTATCTAGGATAATTTTTATAGTACAGTATAGCAGAGATTTACAGATGTTTAGAAAATTTAAGCAGCCAAACAATCAGACAGTTACAAGGAAAAAGCAGCAAGACAGAGTGAGCTACCATGCAATGGCTGCGAGAGCTCCTCTCGTTGCAGTTGGTACTCTTCACAGCACGCTTTTTCTCCACCACTTGTATTTCCCGAACAATGTCCTCCGCTTTTTTCCCACTTACTGAACATGCATTTTTAACCTTTCGACCCCGCACATCCAATCTCATCTGCAATGCAGCCACAAGCAATCTCAACCCGAATCTCAGAAGACAAATTAGAGAACAATAACAACAATGACAAGCCTGGGCATTGAATGGATATGAAGACCACACTACGGTAATTTCTCTAAAGACAGACCTTCCATTGCAGCGATTGGTGGCAGCATATAATTTCAATGATTTAGGAAACCACACAAGGGCTAAAAGGGGTATTTAACAAACAGCTTAGAACTATGCAATTTTTCTTTGATATTAGGCTCCTCTGCACCTGTTTTGAGAAAGTTACACTTTGTAGCACCTGGACATAAGTTTTTTGGATGCTTTAATTACAGTAATATCCACAGACAGCAACCTCACACTGCAAAAACTACTTACAATATGCAATTTACTGAATCAGAAACTCAAGAATAGAGCATACACCAGCAAAATTTATTTGGATCAGGATGGTCATGAAGAAAATTGACCAAGGATGTCGATTTTCGTCATGACCTTCCTGATCCAAACATTTATCAGGCAAAGCAGGTTAATTATTGCACTGAATGCACCATTTTGTGAAATAATACAAATGGCATCATTTCAACCATAAAAAAAATGGCACCTAGAGCTCAGGTAAGACCATTTCCAACACTTCTAATGACTGTAGAGAACTTTGCCTTGTCAGATAAGCCCAGGACATGGTTACATAAGACATCATTGAATAAGGGAATCTAATAACAGAGATCCTAGATCACAGAGCAACATTGTTGCACTGAGAGAAACTAGGTGCTCTACACACCAGGTCGGAGTAGGGGAAATCTATCAACACTTTGTGTGTCAGTGCCTTGAATTTAGATAGTGCAATGGGTGTATTGAATATAGAAATTAACACAAACCCATCGAAACAGGGGTTTCACATACACCTGGACGGCTATGACATGTGAGGGGATCCATCAACACTTTGTGTCCAAGCCTTCAACTAGACAGTGTGTTGGGTGCACATTGAATATGGACATTAGCAGAACACACCTAAACAGGAGTTTGACATGCACCGTGAGGTTGCAAAGTTTGAGAATGCACACTTCAAATTCACAAAATTTGTGTACACTGAATCATGCTGTGGGTTGGAATTGAAGATATGGAAAGTCTAGGTTCGCGACCTCAAAGTACTCATCGAACTCTAGATTAGATGGGTTTTTTCCAATTTCAGTTATAAACATTATCGCATGGTCCCAACAAAAAAATAAGGCCTTTTATTGCATAAAGAAAGAAAATTAAGAAGCGAATCATAGTTCGATTAGATGGGTTTTTGCCAATTTCAGTTATAAACATTAAGGCATGGTCCCAATCAATAAATAAGGCCTTTTATTGCATAAAGAAAGAGAATTAAGACGCGAATTATACCCTTCCTGGACTAGCAGCCTTTGCTGAATTAGAACCGAGAAGATCGTAGACTTCTTCATTGTAAATCTCTATAACCCTGACCTTCACAATCTCATCCCCTTCCCCTTCCATGATATGGTGCAGAGCACGGTAAGCAATTCCAGGCTCCTTGGCAGTACCAAACATGGTATAACTCTTACCAGACCCTGTTGCTCCATACATTATAATAGTGCATTTTCCTCCGCTCTTCACTCCTTCCACTCGCCCTTCAACGTACTTAAGGTAAAACAGCTGCAGGGCCTCTCCACTCCAAGATATGCCATCGAGACTAAAGTCTCTGCAATATCCTGAGTCTGCTCTGAGTCTCACGCCTTTCTCTGTTACTTGAATTCCTATTCCGCCATTCTGCTGAGCATGCCTCATGCGTCCAATTACTTCCACTGGGTGTTCTTCTTTCTTCCATGGAATTCGCCCCCCCATTGTTGCTGCTGCTCATGCTTCTGGTTCGGTTCCTGATTCAACTTTTGGCATGCTGCCACCCTTTAGCTTATCATTTGATTTTTCAAATCATAGAGCCGTTGGGTTTGGAAACTTTTGAAACTGATATGACACCCACTTCTGTCTTCATAATTTGGTGAACCCCTGTTTCGATTATCGTGTCTGCCAATTTGAATGTAAATTTAAGGAGACGTTAATAAAACCCTACATGTCGTCCCCCCGTGCATGGAAGTTAGTATAGGGTTCTGCGTTTGTACAATGTTATTCAAAATATTTTTTGATGGTCAATGTGAACGTGAACTTGGTTGACTACTAAAGGAACTTATCGTTATTTTCATCATTGGATTTTAAATTCAGAATGATGAAATCTATTGATCGTAAAATTTGGGGAAAGATGCGACTCCTGTTAAGGTTTAAGTAAATATAAACTTAAATTAAATCTAGTAAATACAGATTTAAATTAAATTTATATAAATTTAATTTAATACAAATTTAAATTAAATTTATATAAATTTAATTTAAATTAAATTTATAATGGTTAGTTATATATATATATAATATTTTGTAAATTTAGTAGTATTTAGCTATTCATTCAATATTGACAAAATGTAGGTTACATCAATATATAATTTTGTTGACTTCAACTTGTTTGTAGAAAATCAAGTCTGTTGGCCATTTTAAAGAGTTATATGCCATCCAAAACTTAAAGAGTTTAAAGCGATCTTTTGCTATCTTTAAAGGTGTATTGTCTATCTTAACATATATAAACATATAAAAAAAAAGTAAATGCTATCTGTAGTATGCATATCAACAAAAAACAGGAATTCAGAATATTCAGTCTTATGATGATTCAATAGGTGTTGGGTCCTTGACACTCGACCCGTGCATGTCAACCTGGTGCAAATTCTGGGGTTGTCTTTCAATTTGTCCTAGACAGATATTCTAGTGACGTTGTTGTAGATGGATCTCTTGAATGTCTCTGCGCATTTCTGCCAGAATTGAGGTAGCCTGCGAATCCCCCCCAATCTCTTGCATTATTACAATCGCCTTAGCCAATAAACATTTCAGGGTCCAGTAAATACGAATAGACTGTTGAAAAAGAGATAATTTACTACGAGTATTACAAGGATCTATTAGAATTAGATCCATGTCTTCCTCATAAAGGTCTTCTTCAACCTTAGTTCTGACATCCTGTTCCCACCTAGAAATCAGAGATTTAACTTGGTTGGGTGTTCCTTCTAAATAAGCTTGAAACGGATTCTCCATAATTTCTTTCCCAGACTTACATCCTCTTCTGTTTGTACCTGCTTTAGCCTTCCCTTTGTCTTTACTTTCCTTTCTACCCGATTGAGCTTTAACAGTTTTGACTTGAAACTGGTCTCCCAACAAATGTGTGTTCACCCAACTCCACACCAGGGTATTGACCCGACGTGCAATGGCCTGTGGGTGAAAATTTCTAGGAAGCCCTGCAAAAGAAAACAACATAACAATATCAAGGTCAAAAAGGTGGTTTACGAGGATGTTCTGCTGATTGGGAGCCATCAAATGTCTATCAACTTGGCCATAAGTTATTTTTGGCTTCATAATTAGAGACTCCTTTCCATCCAGACAGGTTGCAGCCTCCTGAATGTCATTATGCTTACCCTTCCCAATATTAACCCAAACCATAAAACCCCAATACTCTTTACAGTGACTCCCTTACAAACCCAGACCAAAGAAGATATAACTTCCCCTACTAGCCCGAGACTTATTTTGCTTGTTTTTCTCTCATTGGTGTCGCTAATGATATTGACCGAGCCACTAACACCCCTACTTCCTGAACCAGTATTACCATTCTTAACCAAACTTCTATCCACAAATTTATCATTACGGGACATGTGTTCAATTTCCCATAATTGCCAAATACCATCAGAACCATTGTAGAAGTAAGTATACAAATTTGTGGCAGTAATTGCAATAGGGCCATGCAGAGGAAAAAAATATTCATGAGGGATATGAAATAGGCTTTCATAACAGAGAGGACGACAACCAGGGATGCAAAATTGACATGCAATGTCTTCAATATGACATGCAAGGGTTACAAACAAATGTAATTCAATGTGATACGAACATGTAGAGTGAAAAGGGGAATTAAACTGATGAAGGTCATGGCATTGCACCACCACCTCCTCTGTGATTTCCATGCCCAGAAGGTGAGACAAAAACCAACCATCTAAGTGTAAAGTTGGAGTAGAGTCATGCAAATTGACTAGAACCGACTTTCAAAACTCAATGAAGACCCAAAAAGCAAACATACAAATCCTATCAGGCGTGTTAGACCCCATTCCATTTCTCTTAAACAACCCATGGTTATTGGGAGACTGGTAAACAGTCATTCCAAACAAGGATCGAAGAACCATAACATACAAACCAGCAATTATATTCATCGTAGAGGTAAAATTATTGGGGAAAAATTGAATACATACCTACACACGACACGCCGATATTTCCAGAGCTCGCAATTGATCCTATGTTTTCTTCCCGGTGTTCTGTATTCCCCATTCTGCTACACTGCAAGACCTGATAGAGAGAATTTTTTTAACGGGTGCCCACATCCTCCCGTGTTGACGTTTTCCCCTAGACCATCCAGACATGCCTTGTTGTTTGGTAGGTTTCATTAATCGTCATGGGTGGAGCTGCCCTCCTCTGTCAGCACGTGTCATGTCCTTCTACCGTTTGGCTATTGCGTATGGTCGCCACGTCACACCAAGCAGCTTCCCACATGAAACTCCGATTGGGGGTTGTGGTTTTGGTTGTTGTCACTTTCCAAAATATCTTGTAGAGTATCCAATCTAATCTCCTATATTGTTTGATCCCAAGAGATATCCATAACCCTACCTTGATTTCTACATCCCCAATTTGCAAGAAGATCTGTTGCTGCATTACCTAATCGCAGAACATGAGACAGAATAATGTAACTAATGCTAGGCATAATTTCCTTAATTTCTTGGATGAGTTGAGTTGTTTTCAAACTACGAATGATGTGCTCCCAACTTGCTCCTCTCTACAACTTTTGGAGTATACCTATAACCATGGCTGAATCTCCTTCCACCACAAGCCTATGGTAATGTTCTCTTCTTACAATTATAAGTCCCTGTTTAACCGCGTTGAGTCCAGCTTCATTGTTATTGGCATGGATCTGAATGTGTGGTTGACTTGTTATGCTATGCAAGCACCTCCCACTCAGTTAAACAAATAAAGATCTTTCTTATACTTGATAGTGCATAAATGAATACTTGAATCAGGTGTGTGTGTTTTAAACTGTTTTAAGGCTTTATGTGTGAGGAATTAAACATTTTTTTTTGCTGATTAAAAACATGTACAACAAGCATAAATCACAACAAATTACTCATCAACACATAACAACAAATTTAATAAATGAGTTCACCGAATGCCATGGGCTACATCTCCTTGAGCCATTGTCAATTGAATTGGTTCTTTGGGATTAAGATGGAATTTTTTTCTTACAAGTAACTACTCAACTCCAATGGTTGTTTGAATTGTACCAATGGGTTTAGAATACAGTCATACCCCTGGAATGACTGCTAAGTCTCTGGAAATGGACTTAGGCTCCCTTTGACTTGACCTCTTCTATCGGTGCCCTTAAGCTTCCCTAAGCTTCTCTATGGAACAAAATCCCTTAGAATTCCTTCTATGTCCCTAAAACCTTTTCTACTATCTCCATCATATATCAAACATCCAAAATATGCTTTTCATTTGCTCAAAATGAGTTATGGCTCCCCAATCTAGGCCTCCAACCCCTGTTGGCCCTGGGCACCCTGAAACTTTCTTGTGGCTTATTCACCTCTAGAAGTCTCCAAATGGCTCTGAAAATCCCTCCAATGGATTCATAATGTCAAAAATAATCAGAATAGACTATACACTTGCTGAAATTGGCCTCTGGCTGCTATGGTTACGCCTCCAACACCTGGTGGCACCCCATGGCTCTAGGCTCACTGAAAACTTCTCTGTAGCATATCAACATTCAGAAGTCTCCAACTACTTTTTAAAATCCTTCCATTGGATTTATAAGGTTCAATATAGTCAGAATAGACTTTTGGTTTGCTGAGAATGGCCTATGGCTTCCCTGGCTAGGCCTCATTCTCTTGTTGGCTCTTGGTGGCCCTTGGAAATTCTCTGAAGCAAAATCACACTTAGAAGTCCTTAACTGGCTCTACAAACCTCACCAATGGCTCCAGAATGTCTAAAACATCCAAAAATGACTATTGGTTTCCCGAGAATGGCCTCTAGCTTCCCTGGCTAGGCCTCATTCTGCTGCTGGCTCCTGGTGGCCCTAATGGCCCTTGGAACTTCTCCGAAGAAAAATCATGCTCATAATTTCTCTAATGGCTCTGCAAACCTCACTACTGGCTCCATAATGTCTAAGATAGTCAAAATTGACTATTCACACTCCTTGAATGGTCAAAAATTGGGCCTCCTACACTTTTGCCCAGTTCCACCTAGGAAAGATCCACCAAAAGTGGAGAACTCCACTTAACTGGAGTCAAAATAGGAGAGGCCACCAAAAATGGTGCGTCTCTATCTCTTCTGTTAAATCTTACTATGCATTAAGCTTAACAGTTGGGCGGTGGCCACATGCGCACCCCCAAACTGTTACTTACCCCGACGGTTTAGGCGGAACCCAAGCATAAAACTCTTGTTAAATTTTTTAAAACATGGTATATGTCGTCGGTGAGCACTTTATCCGTGCAATTTTTTTGGCATTAAAACTGCTGCCATGTGATATAACTACAGAACCGTTGGCGGTGGCATTTAATGTGACGGTTCGTTGACATAAATGGTTGCCTGTGATAAATCACACGACGGAACTGGGGTGGTTGAATTTTTTGTGGTAGTTATCAATAGAGAGCGCAGAGGATGGTTTGATAATGTTGCCATGTGAACAGTCCACAGGGACCGCTGGCGGGTTGGGACCGCCAATGGTCCCCAACCCCCAATACATTTTGCGTTCAAACTTAAATATAAACCCGACGCTATAGGGGTTAAGAACTTCTTGTAGCACAGATGGTAAACCCCTCACACGCCTAGTGGGAGGTCTCGCAGTCGAATCCTGCGAACCTGACCAAAATTTTATAACACAGTGGCAGCCTCAAGGCTGGCCACGTGTCACCTATTATTGGCTCTCCCAACCTGTTCATCGAATCAGACTTCGACACTTGTCCTCCAAAAATTGTCTCAGAAGGAATATTCCCTAGAATATTCCTTTTTACTAACTGTACCTTTGCCCAGTCAACAATGGTCAAATGTCAAAATTTGCAGTTTACTGGACTTTTTGAATTGCGATAACTTCTTCATACGATGTCGATTTTTTGAACTGTTTACGGTGTCAGAATCAGGAAGACGAGATATATCCGGTCGCTTAGGTTCAACACTATTTTGAACACTTTGAAATTTGAGCTATCACTTAGGTCCTGATCCAAATCTGATCACTCCTCCCCATTGGGAATATTTTGGACCCCAAAAGACTTGATTATCTGTTCAGTAGATGAGAGTACAACTCCCTCACCTTTCCAACCTCCATACACTTTTCCTTTCTTGGCTTATTGCCTTTGAGCCCCAACTTGAAGGTAGTCAACACTTCCCCTCTTGGATGTTCTTGTCCTCCTGTCAAGAATTGTGTCTTCCTAGAGCTCATCCAGAAATTTATGGCGAGAAATCTTCAATAGAAGGTAGCTGAACATCATTTCCTTGATCATCGATCAAAGATGGCTCATACAAACATAAGTTTTCAACATAAATACATGCATACATGACTAAAATTTGCATATGTACAAATGAATGTATGTCTTACTGGGTCAAGAAGTCAAACCACTTCTTACCAAGCCACTTCCATGGCAATTTTTCTTGCTAAAAATATTCTTCTTGTGAATCATTTGAACTCACATAGATGATGGAATCTTTGGTTCCATTCATGCCAGTCTTTTTATCCTCTTGCTTAAAATGCTTGGGATGATTGGTTGGATGTAATGTCCAACATTGGGAAATGAAATGTCCCTTTTTCTGGCAATGTGTGAAAATCTTTTGCATATTTTTTTCAAGTCACCTTCGCTTCGATTGTTTCCTGTATGCCTTCATCCTCTTCCAGCATTTTTAAACTTCATGGTTACACAAACCACAATAGGAACAACAACTCTTTCTTCCATCCATGCATGCAGATTTGTCATGCTTAATATAATCAGAAACAACTTGACTATGAGAAGAATTATACCTCAAATGTTGCTTTGCATGTCCATCTTTTTTACCTTCATGAGGAGATGAACTTGAAGAGGTTCCAGCTTTCTTTTGAAGACCAACATCATTGTTCAAGTGTTCATATCTATTAGAACTCTCTTGCTCGCCATAAGCTGCATGTCTACAAACATCTTACTGCAACATAGGCTTCAAACAATGGCAATCATCTTGAATACAAACTTGACATGTTTGGCGATTGGAAATTGTAACAAAATTTCTTCTTGGAACTGCCTCAAGTTCCTTCATGGATGTAGATTTTTCGCCATAAGATTGAACATAGTCTAGACCAAACTTCTTAGGCCTTTCCTCAACTATAATAGGCTCAATCATTCCTTGTGCATGTTTTCCTAGACCCTTGCCTTCATAGCCCATTTTTAACATCAATTTGGACCCTATACCTCTAGTGTGTTTTTCAAATGAACCAACACATCTATCTGAAGAGGAAATTGAAGACAAATTTGAGTGATTTACCTCTGCTTCAAGCATTTGTTTGGTTAAGGCCTCTTGGGCATGATGGAGCTACATCTCCATCTCATGCATTCTTTGAAGAAGTAATTCTTTCTCTTGATTCATAGCAACCAATTGCTCATGAAGTCTAGTGCTTTCTTTTCCATCTTCATACAGACTTTGTTCCATATCCTTCAGGATATAGAAGTCCCACTTCATCTCTTCATCGAAGAGTCTTGTAAAAGAGGAGGATTTAGAAACCTCAATTGATGAATTTTTCATCATTATGTAAATGAATTAAAGAACTTCAACAACAATTCACAAATCTTCAAAAAACAATTGACAAAGCTTCAAAAACAATTTGGTTGTATATTCAAGCTCTTTTCTACAACTTGTATCTCTTCTTCAAGAAGCCTCTTTTGTAAACAATCCCTCTTGTGCTTCAAGGGTTTCCTTGAGGTCCTTTGGGTAAGGAGGATGCTTTTAGCCTTCTTCCTTCTTGTCCTCTTCTGGACTTAGCTAACAATAGCTCTCCTTCACCTCTAGCAAACTCAAACTTGTAAGCATCAGTCAATTTGCAAAAAGTTAAATTCTTTGCATTGTTAAACACCTTTCAAGTCAAACAAGCAACCTAGTGCTCTGATACCACCAGATTTGAATGGGTGGATGACTTGTTATGCTGTGCAAGCACCTCCCACTCAGTTAAACAAATTAAGATCTTGCTTATACTTCATAGTGCGGAAATGAATACTTGAATTAGGTGTATCTGTTTTAAACTATTTTAAGGCTTTATGTGTGAGGAATTAAACCTTTGTTTTTGATTAAAAAGATGTACAATTGCATAAATTAAAGAAAATTACTCATCAACACATAACAACAAATTTAATAAAGGAGTTCACCTGAATGTCGTGGGCTACTTCTCCTTTAGCCATTATCAATTGAATTGGCTCTTTGGGATTAAGATGGAAAAATTTCTTTTATAAGTAACTACTAAACTCCAATGGTTGTTTAAACTATACCAATGGGGTTAGAATACCATCATACCCTTGGAATGACTGCTAAGTCTCTGGAAATGGACCTAGGCTTCCTTTGATTTGACCTCTTCTGTCGGTGCCCTTAAGCTTCCCTGAGCTTATCTGTGGCACAAAATACCTTAGAAGTCCTTTCTTGTCCCTGAAACATTTTCTATTGTCTCCATCATATATCATACATCCAAAATAGGATGTTCATTTGCTCAAAATGAGCTATGGCTCCCCAATCTAGGTCTCCAACCCCTGTTGTCCCTAGGCTCCCCAAAAATTCCCTGTGGCTTCTTCGTCTCTAGAAGTCTCCAAATGGCTCTGAAAATCCCTCCAATGGATTTATAATGTCCAAAATAGTCAGAATGGACTATTCACTTATTGAAATTGGCCTCTAGCTGCTATGGTTACGCCTCCAACACCTGGTGGCACCCTGTGGCTCTAGGCTAACTGAAAACTTCCCTATAGCATATCAGCCTTCAGAAGACTCCAAATGCTTTTGAAAATCCTTCCATTGGATTCATAAGGTTCAATATAGTCAGAATAGACTATTGGTTTGTTGAGAATGGCCTCTGACTGCCCTGGCTAGGCCTCATTCTCCTGCTGGCTCTTAGTGGCCCTTGTGGCCCTTGGAACTTATCTAAAGAAAAATCATCCTCAAAAGTCCTCAGATGGCTTTTCAAACCTCACCAATGGCTCCCGAATGTTTGGAAAATCCAAAAATGACTATTGGTTTCCTGAGAATGGCCTCTAGCTGCCCTCGCTAGGCCTCATTCTATGGATCCTGGTGGCCCTAGTGGCCCTTGGAACTTATTTGAAGGAAAATCATGCCCAGAAGTTCTTTTACAGCTCTAGAACCCTCGCCAATGGCTCCATAATGTCCAAGATAGTCGAAATTTACTATTCACACTCCCTGAATGGTCAAAAATTGGGCCTCCTACACTTTTTCCCAGTTCCACCTAGGAAAGCTCCACCAAAAGTGGAGAACTCCACTTAACTGGAGTCAAAATAGGTGAGGCCACCAAAAATGGCACGCATCTATCTCTTCCTCCGAATCTGAATACATATTAAACTTAATAGTTGGGCGGTGGCCGCATGTGCACCCCCAAACTGTTACTTACCCCGATGGTTTAGGCAGAACCCACACATAAAACTCCAGTTAATTGTTTTAAACCATGGTATATGCCGTCGGTTAGCGCTTTATCCGCATGGTTTTGTTGTCATTAAAACTACTGCCATGTGACATAACTGCAGAACCGTTGGTGGTGGCATTTAACACGATGGTTCGTTGACATAAACGGTTGCATGTGATACATGACATGACGGAACCGTGGTAGTTTCCATGTGAATAGTCCACGGGGACCGCTGGCGGTCCCCAACCCCCAATAAATTTTGCATTCAAACTTATATATAAACCTGCCACTATAGAGGTTAAGAACTTCTTGTAGCACAGATGGTAGAACCTTTACGTGCCGAGCGGAAGGTCTTGATGTTGAATCCTACGAACCCAACAAAAATTTTAAAACACAGTTGCAGGGACACATGGTGACCTCAGGGTTGGCCATGTGTCACCCTATTATTGGCTCTCCCAACATGTTCAACAAACCAGACTTCGACACTTGTCCTCCAACAACTGGCTCGGAAGGAATATTCTAGGGGAATATTTTGAGGAATATTCCAGGAATATTCCTTAGAATATTCCTTTTTGCTAACTGTACCTTTGCCCAGTCAACATTGGTCAAATGTCAAAATTTGCATTTTAGTGGACTTTTAAAATTGTGATAACTTCTTGGTGTCAGTTTTTCGAACCATTCGCAGTGTCGGAATCAAGAAGATGAGATCTATTCGATTTCTTAGGTTCGTCACTCTTTTGAACACTTTGAAATTTGAGCTATAACTTAGGTCTTGATCCAAATCTGATCAGGCATAACCTAGCTCCATAGCATAAATCCTTCTTACATGGCCCCGAGAATCTCAAAAAATTCCCCCTGCCCCTGCTTGACCTGGATTTCCTTTAGAAGCCCCATCATAATTCAGCTTGAGGAAGCCTTGTTGTGGTGAACTACACTTATCTTTTACATGGCATGCCATCAGTTTGATTTTCCCTGAGGCTAGGGCTAGCATTTTCACCATAGGATGCCATTTCTAGTGACAATAGGTAATTTTCTGGATTACAGTTCTTTCTCAAGATTCCCCCACCATTGAGTCTCCGGAGCATTCTGCCAATGTCGCTTTTGCTTCCACTTCTGCCAATACTGATCAGTATCTGCATCCCAAAATTAATCAACCGTTTTGATATTTGTTATTAATAATATAATTAATATTTATATACAATTTAAATATTTTAATTTAATAGATGTAGTTTTAAACTATATATTTATAATGGTTTTTAATAATATTATTAATATTTAAATAAATTTTACTTATTTTTATAACAACATATTTTTACTTTTAATTTTATTAAAAGCTTTATTTTTCTTCAATATATTTTATTTTATTTTTTGAATTTAATTTTTAATGTGATATGTATAAACAGATAAATAGATATTTTATGGGAAAAAAGATATTATTAAAAAATATAAAATCTTTAAATGTTTATTAATTAAATTGAAGTATGAAATTTTAAAATATAATGATTCTGAATTTAGATGGTAAAATCAAATTTAATTTTTATATATCCTCGTTGGGGGTGAATAATGAGGAAAGCAGGGGTAGATATGGGATTTAATGCCAACTCCATATGACAACTAGGATGATGAGACGTGGTGAGCGAGCAGGACTTAGGGTTCCACACCAAAACATTCTCGAAGTTATGTCGAGTATATTGCTCAGAGCTATGCCTATATGGTATGCCTTGTGCAAGTGGAGATGAACGTTGTGAACATTGGTAGTGCAAGCCGTGTGGGATTATCGGGTTGTCGACCTTGTGCGCCCTTTTGACCCTGCGATAGGCAGAGAATCCATATGAATACACCCTGGTCGATTTATGGAATCCTAGAATACAATGTTGTAGCCTGACCATTTACATGGGACCATCCTCCAGGGCTTAGACTGAATAGGGAGGAAGTGATGCTACAACTAGTCTCTTGGATGGAAATTATGGAGAAATGAGGATTGGAGGTGGAGTGTCGTGGCATTCTAATCATTTTTATAGAAAATTGGGTTCATCTATAGGTAATTTCCCCTCTTTGGTCGCTCCAAAGTACTGAATTTTGACCTCTTTGTTTCTTCAGGGGAGGTGCGAATATTGACAGACATTGCCATGGGTTCCTCTTCGATGAAGGGAGACTCTAGTTTATAACTCTCTATCTATTGTGGGTTGATGATTTTAGTTGGTCTCTTTTCTCGTTCTTCTCATATGTCACATATCTACTCGTAGCAAGATGTTGTCCTTCTCTCCTTATTGTTTGGTCTTTTGTGGGTGGTGGGGAACGGAGTCTGTGTGTGGAAGGGATCTTGGTGTCGTTGTTCTAGTTGCTCAGTGGTTCCACCTGTTTCTTATCACAATGGTCTGTTGAGTATGGTGGCAGAGTATTTTTTTGTATTGGGGCTCATAATTTAACTCTTGTAGGTGTTTGGAAGGTCTATAATGTCTCAATTCTCTATTTCACAGGTCACCAATGTTACGTAGTTTGGATGAAGGTCTCTTCACATCCTCGTTGGGGGGATTTGGTCAGGTTGCGGGAGTCGGCCAGGTTGGTGGTGTATCACAATTTTTTGGGGAAAAAAGGGAGCTTGTAGGTTACAATTATTTGACAGTGTGGAAGGTCACGTCATGGGAGAGGGCCACATACACAGGGTATCTTTCTTCCCGCTGCTCAAGTTGTTGGTGAAGGTGATGTAGATCATTTGTCGGGGGCATCCCCTATATGTGTGGATCTCCCACCTCCATTTGACTCCCTACAAAAAAATATTTGAGCAATCTAAGTAGAAATTGATAACCAAAATAAAAAATGACATGATGATAGAAATTGTTGAAATGACACCAAGAAATGACACCCAAAGGGGGCTTCTGATTTAATTTTCCCTTAATTAAAATGGAAGAGAAATGGAAGAAAACTTGTATTAGTTAAGTATGTCAGAATGACAATGGTTAGCTTATGAAATTCAATTTGAGGGTTAGATAGGATGCATGTGGATTTGTCCCATGATTTAAGGGGGACCAATTACAGTTTTTTGTGAGTTGTAATTAGTTAACTCAGTTAATTGAGTTAAAAATTAGTTTAACTAGTTCTAAATGAAAGATGATCTAGTTATAGGTCCATTGAATTCAATATGATTTAATTCACAAGTAGTACTCAACCAATTAATTGATAATTTTCTATAAATAGTTGTTGCATGGCAGTTCCAAGGAAGACCCAATTGAGACTGAGGTTAAAGGGATGATAACTATTAGTTGTATAATTAGACAATTGTATAGGTTAGTGATAGAGTCATGTGGAGGCCAAGGATGCATTGTGAAATCAATTAGAAGGAATTTCCTATTTAATAGGGCAATAATTCCTCCAAGAATGCGTGAGAAAGGCTGGCTGAGCAGACGCTGAGAATTGGCTAACTTTCCCTAGTTCAGCGTGAGACAATTAGTAGAGTGCAATAATTTCTATGAGAGAGAAAGCATTGTATTGTTTCACGGTAGTCACTTTATAAAATATACATATAGTGGGGTTTTAGGCAGTGTGCTTCCCCCATATACATATTGTGTTGTGTGATTGATTGTCTCTTCTCTTACTTGTTATGTGATTGTGCGATCGTGTTTTGTTTCCTCAAATTGTAGAAGGATTTAGTATCTTGTTTTAGTACATTACAAGATCAGTTTGAATCTTGTTGTTATATTTTCTACATGGTATCGTAGTGCCATGAATCATAATAAGAAGAAAATAATATAGTTTGTTTTGATCAAGCTCGAATTTACAGATTTATTCTTTGAGATCCAATTGCAAATCAAGATGTCTTTCAATGGCTTGAGACTCTAATAGGCACTCGAGGGAAATTTGAATATATTGGATGGAAGGACAAGATGGAGGTAGTTTTGGAGGATAAAATACTAAAGGCTTTCACATATACTGATATCCCTTAGCCCACAACATTAGATGCTCAACTCCTTGATTCATGGAAGAAGAATTTGGTTAGAGGGAGTTCAAGAGCAAAGGAGAGAAGCATCTGGTTAGAGGGAGTTCAAGATCACATTGTCTCAAGTCTCCACAGGAAGGCGACTCCATATGCTACGTGGAAGGACTTGATAGATCTGTATCAGAATAAAAACAACCACATGAAGCTCGTATTGAAAGAAAATTTGAGGAAGATCAAAATGGAGAAGGGCGACACTATCAAAATATACTCGACGAAGTTCACTCAGTGTCGAGATGATATTGGAAGCATTGGGATCATTGTTGCCTCAGATGATTTGGTGAGCCTAGCTCTTCTAGGCCTTCCCACGAGTTGGAATAGATACCAGGACTCTGTTAATGGGAGGGAGAAGCTACTGGATGGGGAGAAACTATGGTTAGATATGACACAGGAAGAAATTTGGCGAAGCACCAGAGATGGATCCTCATCAAAGACTGATGATGAGGAGAACTGTGCCTTTGCTAGCAAGGTGAAGAAAGGAAAAGGGAAGGTGTACCATTCCAAATCTAAGACTAGAAAGACAAGTAAGAAGTGAGACTTTTCAAAGTTAAAATGTTTCAACTATCATGAGCATGGACACTATGCCACAAATTTTCCACAAAAGAAGAACAACAAGAAGGCCTCAAGAGGAGCAGGAGGTGAAGCATTGGCTTCACAGTTTGAGTTGTACATCACCCTCATCGCATGCATGGTGTCATCGGTGATGGGTTCTGTGTGGTACTTGGATAGTGGAGCTTCATTCCATATGACTGGAAACAAAGAATTCTTCAGTAGCATGGAGGAGAAGGATCTCCAGATGCACATCGAGATGGGTGACGACTAGAGGTATGGCGCTACCGATGTAGGTATAGTTACCTTTTAGAGAGATTAATGTAATCCACTCACATTAAAATATGTCATGTATGTTCCTAGTTTAAAGAATAATTTGGTTTATGTTCTATGTTGGAAGATCATGGATATGATGTGATCTTCAGTGAAGGAAAGGCGTTCCTTTGTCACAAGGGCACTAGATAGGTGAAAAATATTGGGGTTCCAGTAAAGAATATCTATAAAGTGGATGTAGAGGACTGCACAACACTGAGAAGTAAAGCAGAGAAGGTGGAGAGCGGAGGCATCTGTGAGTTATGGCACAGGAGGTTGAGCCATCTACACCACATTGCTTTGAGGATCATGCAATAGATTTCTACAGGACATCCAAAGGGTGCACTTGTGCAGAGAGACACTTGTAAAGGGTGTACATTGGGGAAGTATACCAAATCCACCTTTCACGACAAGGAAAGCTGAGCCAAGGCAATCCTTGAGAGAGTTTGCTTAGATGTGTGTGGATCGTTCTCGAAAAATTCCACTACAAAGCACAGGTATTATGTGATTTTGTTGATGATTTTTCAAGAAATTGTTGGATTTTCTTCATGTAGAAGAAGGATCAGACTTTCTCCAAGTTTTTTGAGTTCAAGGAACTTGTTGAGAAAGATACAAGGAAGAAGGTGAAGGCTTTAAGGAGTGACAATGGTGGAGAATACATCTCTAACGAATTCAAGAAAGTTTGTGCCTCAGAAGGATTTCAAGGAGAATTTATTACAAACTGTAACCCACAGTAGAATGGGGTTACAGAAAGGAAGAACAAAGCTATTGTGGGAGCAACACGAGCTATATTGCATGATCAGGGCCTACGGTTGCATCTTTGGGTGGAAGAATGCAATACAAAAATATTTGTGCAGAACAGAAGTCCTCATCGGATACTTGGGATGAGTACATTAGACGAGGATTTTTTAGGTAAGAGACTGGATATGTCTTATTTTAAAAATTTTGGTCCATCTGTTTATTTCCATGTGACCAAAGATGCTTGGAAGAAGTTAGAGCCAACAACAGATTGGGGGATATTTTTGGGGTACATTGATACACCTCACAACTATTGGGTGTACTTGCCAACACACAAGAAGATAGTGGTCATAAGAGTTTTGAAATTTGATGAAGACAAAGCCATGTGACTGTCCCTTGAGAGGGAGCTTGAGTTGCATGTAGTTGAGGAGCCCTTGGATCCAAAGGATGAACCTCAAGATGCGGAGAAGCCACAAGCAGAGGAAAAGAGAGTGGTAGAAACCATTCACGCAGAGCCATCCACCAGAGATTGAAGGAAGCACACTAGAGAGGCAGATGAATTATTGTTGGATGCGAGAGAGAATGTGGGAGCACCCACATCACAACACAGGAAAAGAAGGTCCCCAGAGCGGTACACTGGATACATGGCTCTTATGAGAGAAGGTATTGAGATAGAACTATCCTATTTCAAGGAAGCAGTGCAGAAGCAAGTGTGGGTTGATGCCATGGTTGAGGAGTATGACTCCATTATCAGAAAAAGTGCATGGGAAGTTGTCCCAAGACCAGTGGGGAAGTCAGTTGTAGGATCCAGGTGGGTCTACAAGGTGAAGCAGGCAGAAAATGGGAGTGTGGAGAAACACAAGGGTAGATTTGTGGCTAGAGGGTTCTCTCAGGTGGAGGGGATTGACTATGATGAGACTTTTGCACTAGTTGCAAGGTACTCTTCTATTAGACCCATCCTTGCACTCTCAGCACAAATGGGATGACAGATATAACATATGGATGTAAAGAAAACCTTTCTCAATGGAGTTATTAAGGAAGATGCGTACATTGAGCAGCTAGAAGGTTTTGAGACCTTAGACAGGGAGTCACATGTGTGCAGACTCAAGAGAGCACTATATGGGCTGAAGCAAGCACCTCGTGCTTGGTACACCAGGATTGGCAGCTATTTCAGCGGGTTGGGCTTCACCAAGATTGAAGCGAATGCGAACCTATATCATATTGTGGTTGATGGTAAGAATTTTATTATTGTACTTTATGTCGATGATCTGATACTGACAGGTAATGAGAAGCTCATAAAGTATTTAAAAGAGGATATTACAAGAGAGTTTGATATTAAGGACATGGGGCTTTTGCACTATTTCCTTGGATTGGAAATATTGAAAAGAGATGGGGATGTATTTGTATGTCAGGGAAATTATGCCAAGGAGATTATGAGGAGATCCACATGGAGGACAACAAACCCATGGAGACTCCTCTAACAGGAAACTAGAGGAATGAGGATTCTAATTCGAGCTAAGTAGTGGATGATACTGTTTATAATAAACTAGTGAGTTCACTGATGTATTTAGTGAAAACATGACTCGACATATGCTACACAGTTAACCAACTGAGCCAAGCTATGGTTAAGTCGACCAAGCTCTTTTGGAAGGCATGGAAGCATGTGTTGAGATATCTCAGGGGCACTATAAAGTACATATTATGGTACAGACAGACACAAGGGGTGAAACTTCAAGGTTTCACCGATGCAGATTGGGTAGGGAGTCCATTTGACAAAAATAAAACACCAGGAGGTATCTTCAGCATAGGATCAACAATAGTTTCTTGGTACATCAGGAAACAAAGATCAGTTTCACTCAGTTCAGCAGAGGCATAGTAAATGGTGGCCAATAAGGCAGCATACGAGGCCATATGGATGAGTAAGATACTTGTTGGTTTGTTTGGTCAATAGATGGATCCGATGGTGATACATTATGATAACCAGAGTTGCATCAAAATATCGGTTAATCTAATATTCCATGATAGCTCCAAGTATATTGATATTCAGTATCACCATCTCAGATATTGTGTTCAGAGACGGATTATGTCATTAGAGTACATTCCCATGGAGGAGTAGGATGCAAACATATTGATGAAGGCACTCACAAGAAGAAATTCAAATTCCACAAAGGTAGGATCGAAGTAGCAGATAATCCATTTCTTGTTGAGAGGGAGTGTTGAACTAGCACTAAGAAATGGCACCCAAAGGGGGCTTCTCATTTAATTTTCCCTTGATTAAATTGGAAGAGAAATTGTAATTTCATCTCATGAAAACTTTGTAGAAATTTGCTGAATAATGAAGATTTATCCACTGAGATTATCCTGATCATACATTAATTCGAATTCATGTATAACACATAACCTCTTCTACAATCAATCATCAATTTGCGGAAATAGAAACAGTCGCATGCGCACATAAACACAATATGTAATGGGGAAAGCTTATAGCTGAAAACCCCCAGATATTTGTATATTATAATAGAAGAGAAACATGTAACAATCTCAGTACAATAATCCTCACAAGTACTCAGTACTGTCTCCACAAGTTACACACAAACCAGCTTGGTTTTGAACAAGTCACAGGTTCAAAACTCATCCACTAATTGCCTGCCTCTATTGTGCAATCAAGGCTGGTCTAATGAGAGATCCAAGTTCGAATCTCACTGGCTCCAACTACGCAATCATCATTGGAAATCTTCTCCAATGCTTGTGCAAATCTCATGCACAACTGCTGTCGCAACTAATAGCAAACTCACCCTTTCATCTACCTCTTCCACTGGTCTCCACTGAACTGTCCATGCACTGTAGTGAACTGATGTGTTCTTGAGTTGAATAATGAGTTAATAATTAGTGAATTAAATAATATTTAATTCACTCCACTCATTACTAGTTGATTAGCTATTTAAACTAATCACAACTAGTTCAACTAAGTTAAACCGAACACAACTCCACCAACTGTCTCATCAACTCCACCAAACTCTGCCACTGAAGTCCTAACTGAAGTCAACCATGCATGAGCTCACCAAACCCCAAGGAATAGCGTAATTCCTTCTGTCAGATGCATGGGCCACATCCATAGCTCCAACTGAAGTGCTTTAAGAGAATAAACTGAAGTTTATAGTCCAAATATTATTAAGGGCTAATAATATTTGACTGACCTATTTTTAGACAGGCAGTCTAAAAATAGACTTCGACTTGTATGTCTAAAAATAGAGGTCCATCTATTTTTACCAACTCGACCAATCATCCAAGAATATCATACTGCAACTCCTAGACCATGCTCCATATGTCTAAAAATAGACATAGTCTAAAAATAGACTTTGCGCCAAAAATAGCCTGCGGGCCCACTTAGTGAAGGCGACTTCATTTCCCTAAGCTCCATCATATTGTTGCATTTTCAACACTCCCTCTCAACAAGATATGGATTATCTGCAACCCATATCCTCGCTTCTATGAAATTCGAACTTGCTCCCGGTGAGCGCCTTCGGTCAAGATGTCAACATCCTGATCCTCCGTGGGAACATATGAAAGTAACATGATTCTCCGCTGCACACAATCTCTGATATGATGGTACCTGATGTCGATGTGTTTGGATCTATCATGAAATATTGGATTAGCCGAGAGTTTAATGCAACTCTGGTTATCACAATAAATCACAGTAGGCTCCAAGTGCAACCCAAACAATCCAACGAGGATCTTCCTCATCCAAATAGCCTCGCATGCAGCCAAGCTTGCTACCATGTACTCGGCCTCTGCTGAACTGAGTGCCATGGATCTCTGCTTCCTACTGTACCAGGAAACTGCCGTCGACCCGATGCTGAAAATACCTCCAGATGTGCTCTTACGATCTGTTGGGCTCCCTGCCCAATCTGCATCAGTGAAGCCGGAAAGCTTCGCTCCATCCTCCTGTCTGTACCATAGACCATATCCCGATGTGCCACTAAGATAACGCAATACATGCTTGCCTGCCTTCCAGAAGAGCTTGGTAGGCTTAACCATAACTTGCGAAAGCTGGTTAACAGCATAGCATATATCGGGTCATGTATTGACCAGATACATAAGCGACCCCACCAACTGTCGATAGACAGTGGCATCCACTACCTCCGCTGAAGTAGCATCCTCCTTCCTCCAACCACCAGGAAGAGGAGTGTCAACAGGCTTGCATCCATGCATGTTGAACCTCTCCAGAATCTCCCGGGCATACTTGCCCTGAGAAAAAACAGTCCTCCACTGCGCTGCCAAATCTCCAATCCCGGGAAATAATGAAGGATGCCTAGGTCCTTCATCTCAAACTCTCGTGCAAGATCCTCCTTGCATGAAATTATCAACTGCTCATCGCCAGTCAAAATCAGATCATCTACATACGGTACGATGATCAACAGCTTCCCCTCCACCACAATCTGGTACAGGTTTGGATCCGCCTCACTCTTGGAGAATCCAAGCCCGGTGAAGTAGCTGTCTATCCGAGTGTACCAAGCACGAGGTGCTTGCTTCAGCCCGTACAGTGCTCTCTTGAGTCGGAACACATGCGACTCACTGCTGAAGATCTCGAAACCTTCAGGCTGCTCTATGTACACCTCCTCCTCAATGACTCCGTTGAGGAACGCAGTCTTCACATCCATCTGATGGATGTGCCACCCCATCTGCGCTGAGAGAGCAAGGATCGTCCGTATGGAAGAGTACCTTGCGACAGGTGCAAAGGTCTCCTCATAATCGATCCCCTCGATCTGCGAGAAGCCACGGGCGACAAATCTCGCCTTGTACTTCTCCACACTCCCGTCAGCCGCCTGCTTCACTTTGTAGATCCATCGCGAACCCACCACTGATTTCCCCTCCGGTCTTGGGACAATCTCCGATGCACTGTTTCTGACGATCGAATCATATTCTTCGATCATGGCATCTACCCATGCGGGTTCCTCCACAGCTTCCTCAAAAGAGGATGGCTCCGTCATGACACATTGAATCATAAGAGCCATGTATCCAGTGTACCGATCCGGTGAATGCCTCTATCTGCGTTGTGCTATAGGTGGTCCTACAACCTTCTCTGCATCTCGAGCCAGTCGCTCAGCTTCTGTAGTGCGCTTGCGCCCTATGATGGTTGGTGCTACATGAGTGGTCTCTTCCACCTCATGAACTTCCTCTTGTGGATGATCCACATCCGGAAGCTCCTCCTTAGGAACTAACAACTCCTCATCTGCATGCAAGTGTGGCTCCCTCTCAAGTGAACACTGCATGGCTTTCTCCTCCTGAAACTTGATATCCCGTCGCACAACAGTCTTGCGACTGTCTGGAAAATACATCCGATAGTTGTGAGGTGTATCAGTGTACCCCACAAATATTCCAACCTCTGCGGTCGGATCCAGCTTCTTTCTGGCATCCTTCGTCACATGCATGTAGACAGGTGAGCCAAAAATTCTCAGATGAGAAATATCAGGCCTCTTGCCAGAAAACGCCTCCTGCGGTGTACTCATGCCAAGAACCTTGTGAGGACAACGGTTCTGCACATACACTGCTATATTGCATGCCTCAGCCCACAAGTGAAGGGGTAGGCCCTGATCATGCAACATCACCCATGCAGCACCCACGATCGTTCTGTTCTTCCGCTCAGCCACCCCGTTCTGCTGTGGGTTATGGGGTGCGATGAGCTCTCTCCGAATCCCTTCTGCGTTGCAAAAGTCTTTGAATTCAGTAGAGATGAATTCACCACCATTTTTGCTCCTGAGAGCCTTCACATGCTTCCCCGATTCCTTCTCAACCAACGCCTTGAATTCACAGAACTTTGAAAATGTCTCGCTCTTCTTCTGCATGAAGAAGATCCAGCACTTCCGAGAGAAATCATCAACAAAGATCACATAGTACTTGTGCTTTGTTGTCGAAGCTACAGAGAAAGGACCACACACGTCTGTGTGAAATCTCTCAAGGATCGTCGTGGCGCGACTATCCTTCTCGTGAAAGGTGGCTTTCACATACTTCCCCAAGGTACACCCCTTGCACTGATCTGACTGCGTAAGAGTGCCCTTAGGAAGCCCAGTAGAAATCTGCTGCAGTATCTTCAAAGCTCCATGGTGAAGGTGGCCCAATATCCTGTGCCACAGCTCGCCATCATCATCCCGGCTCACCACTTCTCCCGCCTTGCATGCCATTGCTGCGCAGCCATCTACTTGCAACTGATAAAGGTTCTTGACTCGAACCCCTATCTTCCGGGTCTCTCCAGTAGTCTTACTGCGCAGGAAGGCTTTTCCTTCGCTGAAGACCACATCATACCCCTTGTCTTCCAACATCGCTACAGAGATCAAGTTCTTCATCAATCCTGGAACATGCAAAACTTCCTTCAATATGAAAGGTTTACCAGACTCCCTCTCAAAGGAAATGGTACCGATACCAGTCGCACTGTATCTACCATCATCGCCCATCTCGATGTGCACTCCAATATCTTTTTCCTCCAGATCTGAAAACAGATCTCGATCTCCGGTCATGTGAAATGACGCACCACTGTCCAAGAACCAAACTGATCCCGCCACACTTGAAACCAAGCATGCGATCAGTGAAAAATCCAGTTCGAATTGAGAAGCCAATGCCTCTCCTGCTGCAGATCCAGCAGCCTTCTTATTTTTCTTCTTCTGCGGACAATTTGTGGCATAGTGTCCGTGCTGGTGACAGTGAAAACACTTCACCTTGGACATGTCTTGCTTCTTGCCTTTCGCACCAGACTGAGAAGCGTTCTTATTTTTCTTCTTCTTTGCTTTGGCAGCCAAAGCGCAATTTTCTTCATCAGATAAATTTGATGAAGATCCATCCCTGGTAGTCCTCCTTATCTCCTCTTGCATGAGATCCGCCCAAAGTCGCTCCCATCCCGGCAACTTCTCCCGACCATTGACAGAGTCCTGATAGGAATGCCAAGCCTTTGGAAGACCAAGGAGAGCCAGGTCTACCATTTCCTCTTCTTCGACAGTCACCCCCACACTTCCCAGCTCATCTCTGCATTGAGTGAACTTCGTGAGGTATTTGGCGATACTGTCGCCTTTCTCCATCTTAATGTTTCTGAGCTTATCCTTGAGCGCCAGCTTCCTTTGGTTGCTCTTACTCTGGAATAGATCTGTCAACGCTTTCCACATCAGATATGGAGAAGCTTTTCCATGCAGGCTGGATACAATGTGATCCTTTACGCCCTCCAACAGAATCCTTCGACATTTCGCCATCTTCTTTTGCCAAGCCTCAACTTTAGCAGGATCAGTGGGCTTTTGGACATCCGTATCTATGAACTCCTTCAGTCCATGATCTTCTAATATTGCCTCCATGCGATCTTTCCATGCAACATAATTCGAACTGCCTTCAAGAGCATATTCGAGTCGCAAACCGTTTTAAGACATTTTCAACTCCGGCACCAAGAAAACAAACTGCTGCAAAATTTGAATTCCAAACTCAAAAAATCAACTGCTTCTGGATCTGTGAGAAAAAATTATTTCTAGCACAGAGATCGACTGTATGGGCATTTACTGGATATATCACCTTTCAGAGAAAGGATGGATCCAGAGGCTACCTGGCCCGATACAGACTCTGTCTACCGAAATAATATTGTAATCACTGCAATAGATCCCGATGATCAATTCGCTCCGATACCATGTAGAAATTTGCTGAATAATGAAGATTTATCCACCGAGATTATCCTGATCACATACTAATTCGAATTCATATGCAACACATAATCTCTTCTACAATCAATCAACAATTTGCGGAAATAGAAACAGTCGCATGCGCACATAAACACAATATGTAATGGGAAAGCTTATAGCTGAAAACCCCCAGCTATTTGTATATTATAATAGAAGAGAAACATGTAACAATATTAGTACAATAATCCTCACAAGTACTCAGTACTATCTCCAAAAGTTACACACAAACTAGCTTGGTTTTGAACAGGTCATAGGTTCAAAACTCATCCACTAATTTCCTGCCTCTATTGCGCAATCAAGGCTGGTCTAATGAGAGATCCAAGTTCAAATCTCACTGGCTCCAACTGCGCAATCATCATTGGCAATATCCTCCAATGCTTGTGCAAAACTCATGCACAACTGTTGTCGCAACTAATAGCAAACTCACCCTTTCATCTACCTCTTCCACTGGTCTCCACTGAAATGTCCATGCACTGTAGTGAACTGATGTGTTCTTGAGTTGAATAATGAGTTAATAATTAGTGAATTAAATAATATTTAATTCACTCCACTCATTACTAGTTGATTAGCTAGTTAAACTAATCACAATTAGTTCAACTAAGTTAAACCGAACACAACTCCACCAACTGTCTCATCAACTCCACCAAACTCTGCCACTGAAGTCCTAACTGAAGTCAACCATGCATGAGCTCACCAAACCCCAAGGAATAGCATAATTCCTTCTGTCATATGCATGGGCCACATCCGTAGCTCCAACTGAAGTGCTGTAAGAGAATAAACTGAAGTTTAGAGTCCAAATATTATTAAGGGTTAATAATATTTGACTGACCTATTTTTAGACAGGCAGTCTAAAAATAGACTTCGACCTGTATGTCTAAAAATAGAGGTCCATCTATTTTTACCAACTCGACCAATCATCCAAGAATAGCATACTGCAACTCCTAGACCTTGCTCCATATGTCTAAAAATAGACATAGTCTAAAAATAGACTTTGCGCCAAAAATAGCCTGCGGGCCCACTTAGTGAAGGCGACTTCATTTCACTAAGCTCCATCATCTTGTTGCATTTTCAACAAACTTGTATTATTTAACTAAGGCAGAATGAATGAGTTAGCTTAGGAAATTCGAGTTGAGTGTCAGATAGGTTGCATGTCAAGTTTTCCCATGACTTAAGGGGGACCAGTTACAGTTATTTGTGAGTTGTAACTAGTTAACTCAATTAATTGAATTAAAATCAGTTTAACTAGTTATAATTGAGAGATGAGCTAGTTATAGGTCCAGTGAATTAAATATGATTTAATTCACAAGTAGTCATCAATTAGTTAACTAATAATTGACTATAAATAGATTTTTCATGTCAGTTCTAAGGAAGGCCCAGTTGATACTGAGGTTAAAGGGATGATAACTATATTCAATTGTATAATTAGAAAATTGTACAGGTCAATGATAGAGTCATTTGGAGGCCAAGGGTGCATTGTGCAATAAATTAGAAGGAATTTCCTATTTAGTAGGGTGAAAATTCCTCCAAGAAAGTGTGAGAAAGGTTGGTTGAGCAAAGGGTGAGAATTGACTAAGTAATTGTTTGATTTTTCCTAGATTAACGTGAGACAGTTGGCAAAGTGGAGGAATTTCTTTGAGAGAAAAAGCATTGTATTTTTTCATGGTCTTGAATTTATACAATATACAGATAGTGGGGTTTTAGGTAGTGTGATTTCCCCAGATACATATTGTGTTGTGCGATTAATTGTCTCTTTCTCTTAGTTGTTATGTGATTGTGCAATCTTGTTTTGTTTCCGCAAATTGTAGAAGGATTCAGTATCTTGTTTTAGTACATTACAAGATCAGTTTGAATCTCATTGTTAGATTTTCTAAAGGAATGAGGTAATAAGCTTCCTCAATGAATTTCTGAACAACCAGTGGCATATCATGGATCGCCATGACTCCCTTCGAAAAATTCATAAGAGGCTCCAGGACAAACTGGATAGCCTCCAGGGATGTATGGCGCATATTGAATGACATGTACATGAAATATTCCACTGTCAGGGTGAGGGTGAAATTGCAACTCTGACTCCTATCAATAATTAGTAATGATGAAAAGCCCATGTCACTTTTTTTTCTCTCCACAATTTTGGGTTGCTTGGGCCATTGATATGTGATCATCTAGTTTTATTTTGCTAATATCTCAATTTTTTTTCATGTATTTACTAGCCAACAAATCTGGTCATATTGAGGCTTCAATTTTTTTTGGAAAAGCACTAGCCACGATATAATCGATTTATGAATTAATGAAAATTGTTGAATTACAAATATACATATTTTTATTTCTAACTATATGTTTATTAATTAGATTTATTATGTTTTTATATGTCTATTAATTAAATGTTTTGAAATATTATAGTTATGAATATGAATAACTATTATTTAAATTTATATTAATGTGATATGTATATTATTTTTTATAGTATAACAAAATTTAATTGAACTAAATTGGCTCCAATTTATTATTTTTATTACTTTTTACTTTTTTATTACTTTTTTAATTGAACCAATTTATAATTGTTTTTTTATTTACTATGCCATTTACAACCACTACAACATCTCCCCTAGGTTCAACAATTATGTATATGTAATATCCTATATAGGATGGTGTCTCTTGAATGAAGATAATATTGTGGCCATATTAAGAGGGTCACGAAGAAGGGTTGAGGATGGAAGCCATTTTTGGGCAATTAAAACTATCCCAAGGGGCATCCAAGCTCAACTGAGCTTCAAAAAATCTTGGTGATAAGCATCCCATTGTGGGTTGATCATTCTTCTTCTTTCCAATAAGTAGGTTCGCACCAACCTAGGCTTAGTCTAGTCACAAAAAAAGGGTTTGCAATTTTAAATCAACTTGACCTTTAAATGAGTCTTTGCAACATGTTATAGAATTAAGCTTCAAGGAATGAGTACCATCTCTTAATTAAATCAAACACTCACAAGTCAAAATCATAATAGTTTTTCATATTGTCACCTAAAAATCACTCATTAGAGGAAATTTTAGCATAAAAGTGCCCATGAAATTTTCATTTAATTTCCATGTCATAATATGTAAACCAATCAAAATCCTTTAATTTAAAAATAGGTACATTTAAATATTTTGGAGGGAAAAGAAGAAAAACTATTTTTTAATTGTATTTTTGACTTATCTTCTTATAGGTTTACTCAAATTTCAAGTGTATACACTTGTTGGATGTGGAATTAAATTTCACATTCAACGAGTACCCATTATGCATACTTTTGATATGACACACATTGATAAAAATCACAGATACAGTAAAAAAACGTGTTAAACACGCTTTTTTAATGTATCTGTGATTTTTATCAAAGTGGGTCTTCTAAAAAGTATTCATAATGGGTACTCACTGGATGTGGAACTTAATTCCACATCTAACAAGTGTCTACACTTGGAATTTGAGTAAACCAATAAGGACATAAGCCAAAAATACAATTAAATAAAAGTATTTTTCTTCTTTTCCCTCCAAAATTCATAACCCTTATTTTATTATTTTAACTATTATTTTATTATTTTTCCTTAGGAGACCACTTTTAGGCTGAAATTTCCTCTAATGCACACGATTTTAGAGGTGATCACAAGAAAATGACATTGATCAATAATGCAAAGATTCCTTATTATTAGTCAATAACCCAAAAGTAATTGAGTAAACTTTATAAAATAGGATTTTCTCTCATTCATCCAAATATAGAATTCTTTCCACAATTGTGTGGATCCCTAAACATGAAAATTTCACATTGAATGACATGGGAAATCTCACAAGATCGGGATAGTGGAAATTATAAGTTTCGAATGGGAGGGTTAAGTGCTTAAGGCCATTTATGAATAGGCACTTAGATCTTCCAAGGATCCATCATATGCATTCTAAATGTGAGAAACTAACCACCTCCATTCAATGAGACGACAACCATGAATGCTTATAATTGTTTTTATAAAAATGATCTTTGGGAAACCAATTAAAAGAAGAGAAGAATTACATTGTCATATTGTCAAAATCTAGTTGGAATCCATTCAAACTTCCAAGATTAATTGCATGCACATTTTTAACTTGTAAGATTTCACCATTGAAATATTTGCAATCTTCCTGAGAAAGAGAGAGGGAACCAACAAAAGAGGAAGAGATGAACCTTCCTTTAGAGGATTGGAAGGGGCTCATCTTACTCAAATTCATTCTCCTTAGAATAATTTTTGTAGGCCATTGTCATTGTTTATTAAAATTTATCAGGCCTTGTGAAAGGCCTCACAAGGAAGAATTCAGACTAAGACCCAATAATGAGGTGGATGCCAATATGACCTCATCATTCAACCTCCTACTCTTTGTTCATAATTAAAACAATTAAAAGACTTATGTAAATGTAATTTAAGTCTTGTTTTACCATTCTAACAAATACATAATGATAGGAAATTGTGTAACGTGTATTCCTATTTAAATGTGGTTTCCCTAGAGGCTTGTTGTATTGTTGGAGAGTCATTGTTGATCTTGAATAATACGTATTCCAATCCCTTGCCCCGTGGAGGTTTCCTTGACACACTGTCACAATTTTACCACGTAAAATTCTGTGTCTATGTGTATGCATTTAGTTTCTTGTTATTATGTATATTTTTCTTTCATGTTTAATTAATTACGAGCTCAAAATACCAACAAGTGGTATCCGAGTCGTGTGGTTGTAAGCGATAGAGAGAAATCTTGCCATTACAAAAGAATAAGTCTCGCTCTAAGCACACATGAAAGGAAATCCACGAGTAGAGAAATTTCTGCTCGAAACTCTAACCAACATTTTTTTTTTGCATTTTTTAGTTGAGTCATCACAGGGAGAGTCATTGCTTTGAATTAAAGTCATTAAAGGAAGAGTTGTCATTCTGGGAACTTGTGTGGAATCTAGAGCTAACATGAACTAGAGAAGGAAACCATTGAAAAAAAAATTGGAGGTTAATTGAATTGTGAAGAAGAGTCGTGGCCAATCATTGTTGATTGGGAAGCACATAGTTGTGAAAATGTAGACCCGCATAAGAGTTGTCTCCTAAAAGAAGTAGGGTCCAAGTAGAAATTGTTATACACAGACACAATATCGAATCAACCACCATGTAGTTTTTACATAAAACCCTTATAGAGACTCATTTTTTTCAATCGTTGAATAGTCTCTTGAAGTTTTTTTGAACCATTTGCTAAAAAAATAAGTTTTTTTCGGTTTATTAAAAAAAGGAATAGGGTTTCTGAAATTCTGGTTTCTGAAAATATTTGTGAAAAATTTCAATTTTTTTAAAGAATTGCTGCAATATTTTTTTAGAATTATCTAATGCGTTTCTTTAAAAAGAGGACTTAGGATATTTTTTTTTGCAGAAGAGGAAAGAAAAGGGAAGTGATTTTTATTTAAAAACCCTAGTGGAAAATCAAAAAGGAAGAAGATTTAAAAAAAATTCAAATCAGGGAAGTAAAAAATTAACAAAAAAGGGGAAAGCTCCCTAGTTAAAGAATTTTAATTAGAGTTTTGATAGAGCCCAATAATTTTTTTAAGAGAGCCCGTGTAGGAGGATAATGGAAAAAATGACTACTGCTAAGTTTGAGGTGGGGAAATTCGCTGGTAAAAATAATTTTGCATTGTGGAAACAAAAGGTATGGGATTTACTGGTGCAACAAGGGTTGCACAAAAAATTAGATGGGGCAAGAAAGAAACTTTTTGGAATGACATATTTGGAATGGGAGGCCTTGGACATTTGAGCTCTTTATACCATTAGGTTGCATTACAGGAAATTTCAGCCTAGAAGTGGTCTTCTAAAAATAATAATAAAATAATAGTTAAAATAATAAAATAAGAGTTATGAATTTTGGAGGGGAAAGAAGAAAACTATTTTTTATTTTTAATGTATTTTTGGCTTATCTCCTTATAGGTTTACTCATATTATAAGTGTATACACTCGTTGGATGCGCAACTAAATTCCACATCAAACGAGTACCCATTATGCATACTTATGAGAAGACCCACATTGATAAAAAATTGAATATATATTAAAAAAGTGTGTTGAACATACATTAAAATTTAATGAAAATGAAGAGAATGCTAATGCTCAATGTGAAGTCATTTATGATAAATTAGACATGGAGAATATTGATTTATCTTACCCTTCATCAAATCCTCGTGTTCAAAGTCAATCCATAGTAGAAAATGAGGGAAACCCCAATTCAAAATTTGTTCCAGAAGATTCTCATTTTCAAAATTCTAATGATTTTAATGATTTCAGTTTTCAAGAATCCATCCCAATTTATGATTCTTATCATGATCAAGTTATAATTCCTATTCATGATTTTCAACCTTTTCCATTTCCACAAATAGATGCCAACAATGGTTTTAATTGCATTATTTTGGTTGACACTTGTGAGAAGGAATTTGTTTTAAAATAAATCCCAACTATCTTGTAACATTAGTGTAAATATCCATGTAATTTTACTTTATTCTTGGTTTATTTCTAATTTTTATTCAAATTTTGTATTTCATCATTTTCATAGTTTTTATCTATGTTGGTATTTTGAGCACTCAGGTAATGAACACTCATCAAGTGCATTAATGGGTCAACATGCGAATAGATTTCAAGTCCTTAATCATGAGCATCAAAAACCTCTAATTTTTCAATTTTATTTGATGTTCATCTCATACCAACTCATGCCTTATTTTCCAAAAAAAATTCACAAGCTTCAACACTTGAGAGTTCATCATTGCAATATGGTCAACAATCTAATCTATTTAAAAATCTTCTAAAATATTCATTGAATTTCCATTTGCACTTTGTTGATCCATTTGAAATTTGTTTGGAAAATTCTATTCAATAAAATATTGCTAATAGTTTACCCCATGTACAAAGTACTAACACTTCTTCACAAGCATAAACATTTAAAGATGCATCATTAGAACTTTCATGTTCCACTTTTGAATTCTTTTCAATCATTAATATAGATTCACCCAAGTTTTTTTTATTCGATTGAAATATGGTTAGAGAATTCATTTGAAGAGGTTTCTTGTACATAAATTTATTTTCCTAAACTTATTAAAAGCTAATGTATAGATTAAGCTAAAATTTTATTTTAATAATTTAGTTATAATTCTATTTCCATTACTAATTCTTGATATGTATATATTTGCAGGAATAAAGGAATTTGATTGGCTTCACTGGAAGTATGATTTTACTTAGTTCTTTTTATCTAGGTGGATATTAGTGGCCACCCACATATTCCACTTAGACCCCCACCATTATACCATTATTTATTTCAATTTCTATAATTGCAGCAAAATTTACTATTTTTGGCAGTTTTTCAGGTCCTGAACTTCTGGAGTCGTTTTGAGTCCCTAAACGATGTTTTTTTTTTCCCTAAACAAGGCCCTATAAGACTTGAAATTTCACATGTAGTTGAAGTTGTCAGTATGTTCATGGTAAATCTAGGAAACGAAAATTGATGAGCAGTGAAATGGGTGCTTTGGTATTTGAGAGGCACACGTGACCATTGCATCGTATTTAAGGGTTGTAGTGATTTAGTCTGCGGATATGTTGATTCAGATTATGTTGGTGACTTGGACAAGAGGATATCTTCTATAGGATATGTATTTACTCTTGCAATTGGAGTTATTAGTTGGATGTCAAAGCTTCAAGAAATAGTTGCTTTATCCACGATCGAGGTAGAATATATAACTGCTTCACATGCCTGTAAAGAGACAAACTGGTTGAAGGGTATTCTGCGTGGGCTTGGAAGGATGCAAGAGAAAATGAATATATTTTGTGATAGTTAGAGTATATCCATTTGGCTACTATTGGACATGGGATCCCCTTGAAGAAAGCAGTAGAAAAAGGCTCCACAGATCGAGGGGTGGAGTGTGTAGTGTAGAGTCCATTTTGAGTCTTAGGGGATTTGGGGTGGGTGAAATTCCCTTATTATTTAATGCAATGGGAATATTTTGTGAAAATTTAACTCCACCCATAGTTTCAGACCATGGTATTGTAAATGAAAAATCTATATAACGAGTCTAGATAGAAGTCATATAAGGCCAATAAATGATAGGTTAGATCAAATGCATTTGGATGTAAGAATTTTTTCAGTCAAATTCTGTGTTTTGGGTTAGAGGAAAGGCTCTTGCAACTGAGTGCGCATATACCTTAGGAAGTCTGCAACTGTGTGTGTAGACCCCTACAACTGAGTGCGCAGGGTGGAAGTTAATGTATGAGAAAGATCTGAATATGAATAAAATACCTTTGAAGATAGACATGAGTTTTATTGATATTTTTTACTTTACATATGAATATGAATAAATACCTTTGAAGATATATCTGGGTTCTATTGATATGTTTTACTTTACTTTTTATTTATGAATATGTGCTGAAAAAGGGTTTCAATCTATAATTGCATACCGAAGTCTAGTTTATGATTATTTATGTTGTTTTATGTATGATTAAGCAAGATCGTGCAGTCTAGTAGTAATTTCAATAGATGTGTTGAAAACCATTTGTATAATTGATAGATCTGTTCTATGAACTTATATCAAGGAAGAAAAGCCCTAAAGCCATAGTCCATTCTACCTCTGGATTCAGAAACCTGCTTCTAGAATCCCTCTATATTTCCTTAGGTGATATTTCGATCTGCGCAAGAATATCGTTGCCGAAAGGGCCAGTAATAGTGGGTTTGTTGGTTCGCGCAACCACATTTGAACCTGGGTATAGGCCCCATCAAGCCAACAAATGGTTCTGTTGTTAGGACCGGGATCTGACTGAGGGATAGTTGGATGTGGAATCTGTTTAAGCAAGAGATTAGAGATTGGGTAAATCTAAAAGGACACGAGTTTTTTGTGCAAGAAAACAGAAGTTTGTGCATCTCTATTAAACATTGGTTACATAAGTATACTTATATAGATCAATAAAAGATATTTTTCGCATCATTTTCTAGTGAGATGTATGACTGGATATCAAGTATAGTTGTGATTTTTTGGCTTGATGGGGCATATAGCCATGTTAAAATGTGGCTGCGCAAACCAACAAAACCCACTATTACCAGCCCTTTCGGTAACGATATGCTTGCATCGACCGAAGTATCACCCAAGGCAATATAGGGGGATGCTAGAACCAGGTTTTTGCATCCATAGGGACAATGGAATAGGGATTTAGGGCTTTTCTTCCTTGAAAAAGCTTCGCAGAACAAATCTGTCAATTATACAAGTGTTGTTTGACACATCTGCTGAGCTTACTACTAGATTGTGCGATCTTGCTTAATCATACATAAGAAAACATAAATAATCATAAACTAGACTTCGTTATGCAATTATAGATTGAAGCACTTATTCAACACAGATATTCATAAAAAACAAGTAAAGTAAAACATATCAACATAACTCAGATATATCTTTAAATTTCTTTCATTCATATTCAGATCTTTCTCATACATTCACTTCCACCCTCCGCACTCAGCTACAGGGGTCTGCGCACACAACTTTATACTTCTTTAGGTCTCCGCGCACTAAGCTACAGGAGGCTTTCCTCTAACCAAAAACACAGACTCTAACTCAAAACAATATTCCATCCAAATACATTTCATATGATCTATCATTTCATGGCCTTTTATGACTTCTATCTAGACTTATTATATAGATTTTTCATTTACAATACCATGGTTTGGAACCATGGGCGTAGTTCAACGTTCAAAAAATATTCCTTCTACATTGCATAATAAGGGACTTTGACTCACCCCAAAGCCCCTAGGACTCAAAATGGACTCTGCGCTGCGTGCTCTACCCCTCGATCTATGGAGCCTTTTTCTAATGCTTTCTTTAAGGGGATCCCATGTCTAACAATTACTGACCCAACTTATCACAATAGGAATAAACATATTGATGAAAAATATCATTTTGTAAGATAGGTAATTGATGGTGGCATAGTAGCTCTCAAGAAGGTCCACACGCAGGAGAATTGCATAGAAAGTCTCACAAAAACATTATTGATAGAGAAGCTACGATGATGCTTGGATTCTCTTGGCTTGCAAAAATATGATGAATCAACATGGGAGATGGATTAGGAAAATTTTTGTCAAGGTAGAGATTGTTAGTAATGTCAACACTTAAAAGAATTTTGTAAATTTAATTTAAGACTTGTTTTATTGTTCAAACACTTGCAGAACAATACAAATTTATGTAATGATATCTTTCTATTTAAATGTTGTTTCCTAACAGGCTTGTTGTATTGTTGGAGAGTCAATGTTGAACTTGAATAATAAGCACTCCAGTCCCTTTCCCCATGGAGGTTTCCTTGGCACTTTGTTAGTGTTTTACCACATAAAATTATGTGTGTACGTGTATGCATTTATATTCTTTTTCTTGTGCATATTTTTCTTTCTTGTTTAATTAATTATGGGCTCAAAATACTAACACTATTTAGTGGAATTTCACCACATGGGAGGCTTCCCATTATAGAGCACCTAAAAATATTCTAGGTTGGCAGGATAAAGATGATACTTTAGGATGCTCGATAAATGTACTAATTAGTTGGAACAAGGCACAATTATTTATAATAAGGAATAACCTACCTATGAAGAAGCCTATGAAATAAGGCATGTAGCCTAGGGTTTCAAGGTGTAGCTCAATAATGGAACATTTGGGCATACAAGCAAAGGGAAACAATTTTCTTACAAGATATGATCAACCAATGGAGTAACAAAACTTCAGATAACTGTAAGTTGAATCTTTTATGTTGAATCATGGTTTCATAAGACCTAGAATTACCTAGGGTGGATGATTTCAACCCTATTGAGATAATTTGGATTGTACAATTTGCCATATTTTGATGTTATGAGGTCAAGTAAGGTGGGAGAGTTCCAAATCAGCTCCAATGCTCAAGCCCTATGTAACAACCCTTTTGGTTATCCTTGTGTTTTATGTATGCAACCATGTACCAGCAACATAAGAATCATGGTTGGATTGAGCAACTAAACTATAAATTCAAGAAATAAATGTAAACTTAAATGACTAGATAAGGAGAGGATGGAACATATCCATGGTTTTGAGGGAAGAGGGAACTTTCTTGTTTGAAAATCCATGGAATTTACTTGGGAGTTACAACTGGAGTTGGTTATGACCGAATCGAGCTACTACCACTTGAAAAGAGTTATGGGATTAGATAAGAGCAATGAGGGGTAGAAGCGTAGAACAATGCCCATCTCTCCTCAAATATTGATGAATGACAAACCAGAGCAGGGTCTTTCAAGAAATAAAGAGAAGTGTTGAATGTTGGAAAACTAATCTACTAAGGGTTGTGTTGTGACCACAACCCCCCCATAATTTTTTACAAACGATATGGGGACCCCCGATGTAAATTTTGGACAAATCACCCCTTCAATGCTTTGAATTTATTTATTTTACAAGTTTTTTTTTTTTTTTTTTTCTCTTGGTTTTCTGCTTTGATTGCTTGATTTGCTTCATTGTGTGTGATCTCTCGCTAGCTTCCCAACGAATTAAATTTCATTGAATTTGAACATACAATTTGAAAATGTCATGTGTTCAAAGTTTGATTGATTTTCACCTCTTAAATTGAAATATGAAAAAGAAAAAAAAATGTATTTTATAAATAAAATTTATTTAAATTATATAAATATAATCATTTAATTATTTAGTTTAATTAATTATAATTAATTAAATTATTTATTAAATTGTAAATAATATTATTTTATTAATTTAATTTTTATTTAATTATTCTACAAAACCACCACAAAAAATTTGTAGAAATATCAAAATTATATTATATATTGAAACAAATTTATTGTAAAAATAATATAACATATTAGATTATAAATCTTCCGGGAAATCACATGAAAAAATTAGGACCGACGCGTTTCGAACTAACAACTATAGTTCATCATCAGGATAATATAACATAATTTATATTTTACTAAAAATTAAAATAAAACCAGAACATATATATATATTACGCCATCCCGGCCCTCCTTCCCGACAAGTGCCAAGTGAAATGCCTTTTTTGGGAGCCTATGGAGGTGAACCTGGGTGGCATGGGATGACCTCATCCTACCCTCCTCCCAATCCGTTTCACTTCATACGAATTACCATGTGCCTCTCCATGCATGCTTTTCGTTTTAACTTAGTTATGTGCCCTTTTTATTTTATAATGTTTTATTTATTTAAATGTTTTGTATTATATTGTAATTTAATATTTTAATATATAATTTTGTTTTAAATATATTTTATTTGATTTGTGATTATTTTATTTTTAATGATGATGATGGTGGTGGTTATTGTTTGTTAAGACTAATGAGGTTTATCGGTCTTTAAGAGAGGAGAAAGAATCTAAGTTTGATTCTTCAAAATCTTGTTTCTATGGTCAAAGAGAAGGGAAATAAGTACTCCAAGATCGCTATAGGTGGGTTGGCTTAATAGGTCAAGAAGATTGGAAGTGTCGCAGATGGTAGAGAATTGAGAGCGAATGTGAGTAAGAGTCGGGCAGTCTAAAAGGAAGTGCTTTTCATCTTCCACTTGCTTAGAATCATGACAGATTCTATCATTCCAAGGGATCTTAGGAATAGACCACTGCTTGGTCTCACTCCGAAGTTCATGGTAATTAGTTCTTATCCTAGCGATGTTCATTTTTTTCTTATTGCTGGACAACACAGAGGGATAATTATAATGATCAAGGGTGGGGTTGATCACTTATAGTATCTTAGCTTCCTTTTACCCTCCAACTCCTGATCCTGCCACAACTTGTCCTTAAACTTGGAGGTAATAGTATTTTTGATATTATCTTTGCTTTCCATACTGAGCTCCTCCTTAATTCCCCAATGGTTGAGCCAGGACTAGGCATCCTTATGCCACAAGCGCTTGAGGCGAAGGTGAGGGTTTTGACTATAGTTAGAAGCAATTTTAGGGAGCCTTTTTTATTCCATGTTTTCAAGCTTCTTATTATACATCATATATCTAAACACAATCGTACTTTCAATGGGGGCCAAACCAAATTCGATCAAGAGGATAGGATAGGGAGCATTTCCCTTGATATTAAGGTTTTAGGTTATGAATTGCTTTTGAATCATCTCAATCTTCCTCCATGACTCTCTGGATATACTGCAACCCCAAACTTCATATTCGTATAAGACAACATGGGTGACAAGGGTCTCAAAGAGGAACCTCTTTTTACTCCAAATGTAAAGATCGACCAACTTACAATTATTTTCAAGCTCATAATAAGATTTCTAGCCCCCAATAATCCTTTTCTCGATGCTATAATTCCAGTTGAGATGATGAGGGATGTCAATGCCCAAATACTTATAAGAAGAAACCTTCTCTAAGCAATGGTCATTATATGTGAAACTACCATGGGTGATCTTTCTAGATTTCATGATCATGACTTTAGTCCTGTCAGTATTAACTATCATACCCATCTTGGAGTAGTAGTCATGAAGAATCTGGAGCTTTTTGTCAAGGTCATCATGGCTTTTTGCAAGAAGAGCGATATCATCGACACAGAGGAGAAGAGTAATGAGAACACCAACAAGCTCGGTGCCCTTGCACCCCATAGATTCCAGACACTCCTCTAGCTTATCGATGTATATGCCAAAAAGGGTAGGGGATAGGGGACACCCTTGCTTAGCTCCAATATTGCATTTAATGTCTTTAGACAACCCCTCGTTGGTCTTAAGCTTGGCAGTGACGGTCTCGTAGAGACGGATCACAACAATCCTCAACTCAGGAGTGACCATGATCTCTTTAAGTCTCTCCCAAAGTTGATCTTGAAGGACAATGTCGAAAGCTTTTCTAAACTCCACAAAGCAACAGAAGAGATCGGATTTACTATTGCGATATTCCTCCACAATTGTTCTAAGAATTACCAGATGGTCAATAGTCGAGTGATGTCTCCTAAAACAAGCTTGTCCTTTAGCTCTTTTTCCCTGGCTTTCAAGCCAAAGGCTAAGCTTCTTCTCCAAAATGAGCTCATAAAGCTTGGCTAGGATATGGTTAACCATAACGGTCCCGTAGTTGGATGGAACACTCTTGTACCCATTTTTAAATATAAGTACAACAAAGATTTGCGTCCAAAGCCAAGGGAAGCCATGCATTATAGCCAAATTGAGAAGCTTGTGGATATAAGGAATGAGGATAGATCTTCCCATTTTAAGGATCTCAGCTTGGTATCCTTCAATATATTTAGCTTTCCCATTAGCGATCTTATTAATACCAGACTCATTGCCATCAAGAGAGAATACATCCTCCTTAATTGGAGTGATTAAGGTGGTGCCCATAGCGTCCGGAGAGTCATACAATTTCTTAAGATCGTTGTCACAGTTTTTTAAGAAGATAGAATGGTTAGCTTTGGCTTTACGGACACAAACATTCTGCCAAATTTTTTTGGGCGTGACATTAGAAAGGTGGAGAAGATAATCCTATCTTTTATTAATATATGATATTTTCTTCCTCTTGATGATATTTTTGCATATATTGATATTCTGCAACTTAATGATTTCATTAGGAGAATCTCTGATCACTTTCTTGGAATTTTTCAGTCTTTGTCATACCATGGATTGGAGGTTCTATTAGATTGCTTAAACGAAATCTCATTAGAAAACTTGCTAATAGTGTTGGAAAGGATAGTAGTGAAGTGGTAATAAATTTGATCAATGTTGTTATTATAATTCATGGGGCCTAAATCCCTCTCTAAATCCCTTAAGAAGAGGTCGGTTTTACTTCTATCGAAGCAAATGTGTATTTTTCTTTGATTGGTCTCCTACATGTGGTGTTATGCATAGCAAGATTGATGGATGGAGACAGAGGTCACTGATCAGAGTCAGGTTCGAATCCATTAAGAAGCTCAAAGTTTGTAATATGGTTGAGGACGAGGATGTCATAAGTTGCATAATACACGACACAGCTGCCCAACGCATGGAAACATGCCATCTGACCGGAGAGGGGCCACTTGTTAATACCATTACAAATAATTAGGTCTTGGGAACTGCAAAGTTTGAAAAGCTTGGTGCTGAATAATTTCTTGATAATGTCTTCAGATTTTATCTTGAATTTATTAACTAAGTTATTATCTTCATCAAGCCACAAGGGGTCGGGTTTAGATTTGTTGCTTAATGTAATGGCTTGGTTAGTAGCAATTCTATATTTTTAAATTTTATTTAAAAATAGAAATTTAATAAAAATGTTTAGATTTTTTCTCAATATTATTTTTTTTTGGCAGTTTCAGAATTTTGGAACTCATTTTGGAAGATTCTATCTTGAATTTTACTTAGCAAAATGAGGTTCAAGACTCGTTAGAAAGCTAAAATCAATGAGAACAATATGAAAACATTAAATTAAATAAATATGAAGATTTACTATGCCAAAAAATAGCAAAAGTTGGAGGTACAAATTTGCAACTAAAATTAAATTTTTTGAGTTTGTTTTGGAATAATTTTCATTGGCCCAAAACCTCTTACTGCTCCAAATTCATTTGAGATGATAAGTTTTTCTAGATAAATTTCAATAGAGGGCAATGCAAGGCATGAATCTTGTTTTTATTTTATTTATTAATTTCAAATTTTAAATCAGAGGAAATTGTTGTGACAGTTTTGCATTTCCACTTTTATATGCATTTTTAATGGATTTTTTGCAGAGCTAGTGGAAGAGGATCAATCCCAAGGGATATGGAGCAATAGAATGAAAGCAACAAAGAAGATCGTAGCTCCAAAATTTATGGATCTAAAGTGATTTCAACAACTCTCTTTTTTGGAATTTCTTTTGTAAATTATAAATGAGAATTGGGAAAAAGGAGAGGGGGTTCTAGATATGAAACTTTAGTGGAAATTCTCTACAACAAGAAGGGTTTTGCACTACTATAGGGAGTAGAATTTTGTAGAGAATTAACTAGTTTGCACCAAATACAAAGTGATTTTTTACAACTCCAAAACTTTCATATAATGAATTTTTTAAAGAAATTATATGCTTAGAAAAATTGATTAGATATGCAATTTTTTACACTATTGTCAATGTTAAAGATCGATTGTTAGCTTCAATTCAAATCAATTTTGAGTAATTTATTGATCCAAATGAGTATATTTTTCTTGAGTTTTACACTATTGTAAATTCAGTTAATCATATGCTTGTTTAAATCATTGAAAAGTTATCTTTTAATGATGGATCTAATTGCTACGAAGTTGAATAACGAATTTGAATAGATAGACATGGCATAATTGTTAAATATTTAACAAATTGATGTCAAATTTATCTTAGTTTTAATCATGATTGTTTTATGAGAACTATTTCCTTAACGCAATCATGTCATTGAATTTGAATTCATATTATTTGAGTTTAGATGTACGTGCAGAAGATATTTGATGATTTTTCATCAAATAGTTGAATACATATACTTTCTTGAACTAGAAAGTAGTCTTGTAACTATTTACTTCACTTATTGAATTCATTTTTATTCTAAATTCAAAGCTGGTCCAAGCTTCATTACATTGCCTTCGACTGGGGCTAGATATATCTTCCCAATTGAGATATATTTAGGATTTATTTTCTGCTGCTTGCACGTTAGAATATATTTTCATTTAGAATTAATCCATTGCATTTTTAGAAGTTTCCTTACGGAGGAGAAAAAACTAGTGTGGCTTGGCTAAGCCCTTGTTTCAACCTAAGAGTTGATTTCTTTCAAAGATCTATGCAATAGGGTAAATCCAATATCTCTCTTCTTGTTGATAGTTAATTAGAGACATCACATGTTAGCAGGGAGACTGAGGGGGTAATTGGACCCATCAGAATTAGTCATAACCACTATATCAAATGAAAAAAATTATAATTTGGGGCTTTGACGAGGTGCTCTCCCTAATGTTGATGAGGTCATTTTTGGCCATCAACATTTTGGTGCTAGAAGGGGGGCCATTGATAGGTAGTATTTTTTTAAAATCTTTTATTTTTTAAATTTTATCTATTTACAACGGCTCCTTCTCAACTACCTATTTGGAGTTGCTTCACTGGACTTCCACCTGCCACCACTCCAATAAAGGTGGTAAATATTTTGCCAAAAACGAAGTTTAATGATAAGAAGAATGTTTTTTCTTATGATAATTTTCTTCAATTTATTTTAAATTGTAATAATTACAATATTGATGAAGGTGTGATATGCATGAAGTTCACACTTACCTTGATAGGCTTAACCAAAGACTGGTGTAAATCATTTGTTGAGATTCAACAAGATGACGAGCTTAGTGAAAATTAAGCACCTTCACTAAGTGGGGCCCGTAGGCTATTTTTAGGTGCATGCCTATTTTTAGAATGGTGAGCATATTCTAAAATTAGCAGGATGCTTTTTCTAGATGGTTGAGAAAATTATATCTTTGGATGAATTTCTATTTTTAGAAGATTGGGTGAAGTCTATTTATAGATCGCTAATCTAAAAATAGATGCATGTCGATTATTATTAGCCCTTAATAATAATCATACAATAAATAGTAACTTATTCACTTGGAGCACTTTTTTTGAGTGAACAGATGTGGAACATCAGTGGGCTGAAGGAATTGCGCAATTCCTAGGGTGGTTGGTGACTCATGAATGGATGACTTCGTTATAACTGACAGTGGAAAGTTGTAATAGAGTTGGAAGAGTAGTTATGTGAGTTGTTATTTATTTTAACTCAGTTAAGTGAGTTAAACTCCGTTGTACTAGTTGTAACTAAAGATACACTAGTGAAAGATGAGTGAATTAATTATTTAATTAATTCACAAGTAGTGTCTTACTTGCAACTGAACAAATACAATAGTTAACTACTTGCATGTCAGATCCAGTGGAGACCTAGTGGAGAGATAGGTGAAAGGGTGAGATGGAATATCATTTGTGACTATAGTGATGAATTCAATGCATCTAAAATGACATTGAAGATGTCAATGAGGATTGCGCAGTCAAGGTAGGGCAATATTGAATTCATTCAGGGATCTTCTTCAGTAGGGATTGCGTAGTGGATGCAGGCTATCAGGAAGAAAGAAATTGGTGCATAGATATGCAAATTTTTGCATGACAGTGTGTGACGATTGTTGATTGTACTGAGAGCTCTATGAGCTTAGTTTTGTATGAGATTGTTACATGATCCATTTATATACATAATATATGATAGTTGGGGTTTTTAGCTTGAAGCTTTCGTGGTAAAAACATCTTGTTATGTGCGATTGATTTTGCTTCATATGTGTTTTTCAATTGGCGATTTAATTTCCACAAAGAATTAAGTGGAAGGATTATGTATTTAACATAATATTAATTTGTTAGATCAGGAGAATCTGGAAATATATTATTATGTTTATAAATTTCTACATGTTATCAGAGCAGTGTTGATCACTGGAGATTGCAATATTGAAGCGATGTTGGTTTTTGTGCTGGTGGACAATTCGAATTTGTTGTAAGAATTTATTGGTGTGACAGTTGAGTAAACATTGAAATGGATTTCAATGGGTTGCGGTTGGAGTATGCACTCGAGGGAAGCTATAACTACATATCTTGGAAGGAACGGATGGAGGCAGTGCTTGAAGATAATGGTCTGAAGGAGTTCATCGATAGCAATGTTCCTAAGCACACTTCGACGGATGATACATTACTTGATGTCTGGCAAAAGAAAGTAGCAAAGACAAGAAGAATTCTGTTGGAAGGTGTGAAAGACCATATTGTGTCAAGCCTTCATGGGAAATCCACTCCATTTTCAATGTGGAAGGATTTGATAGATATTTTCCAAAGAAAAAACGACCATAGGAAGTTGGCGCTGAAAGATAAGCTCAGAAAAATCAAAATGGAGAAGAGCGACAGTATTCCAAAATATCTCACGAAGTTTGTCCAATGTAGGGATGAGCTGGGGAGTGTGGGAATTACAGTTGTAGATGATGAATTGGTGAGATTGGCTCTCCTTGGGCTTCTGAAGAGTTGGCACAGTTATCAAGACTCTGTCAATGGGCGGCAGAAACTGCTAGATTGGGAGCGACTTTGTTCGGATCTAGTGCAGGAGGAGATAAGGCGGAGTACCAGGGATGGATCTTCATAAAAGAATGATGATGAAGAGAATTGTGCTTTGGCTACCAAAGCAAGGATAGAGAAGGGGAAGAAATCCCATCCAAAATCCAAGGCTAAAGGCAAGAAGCTAGACTTGTCCAAGGTGAAGTGTTTTCGCTGTCACAAACATGGGCATATCGCCACAACAACAAGAAGGTTTCTGGAGTTGTAGTTGGTGAGGCCCTTTCCTCGCAATTTGAACTTGATTTCTCCTTGATTGCATGCTTGGTTCCAAGCGCAATGGGATCGGTGTGGTTTCTTGATAGCGGCGCTTCCTTCCACATGACGAGAGACAAGGAATTGTTTAGTGACTTGGAGGAGAAAGATCTCCAAATGCATATAGAGATGGGAGATGATGATAGATATAGTGTGACCAACATTGGAACCATTACCTTTGAGAGGGATTCAAGTAAACCATTTCTGTTGAAAGATGTTATGCATGTTCCAGTTCTAAATAATAACTTCGTCTCAGTCGCGATGTTGGAGGACAGAGGTTATGACATTGTTTTTAGCGAGGGAAAAGCTTTTCTGCGACATAAAACAACAGGTCAAACCAAGAGGATAGGGATTCGAGTTAAGAATATATACAAGATTGACGTAGATGGATGCACCACAATTATGGGCAAAGAAGAAGAAGTGGTAAGCCGGGATGAGGGAGAATTATGGCACAGGAGATTAGGCCATCTTCACCATGGTGCCCTGAAGATTTTGTAGTAGATTTCTACTAGACTTCCCAAGGTTACTCTTGTGCATTTGGATCGGTTCAAGGGATGTACTATGGGTAATTTTGTGAAGACCACCTTTCATGAAAAGGAGAACCGTGCTTCGGTGATCTTGGAGAGAATTCACACAGACGTGTGTGGATCATTCTCGGTTGCTTCAACAACAAAACACAGGTATTATGTTATTTTTGTTGATGACTATTCTCGTAGATGCTGTAACGTCTTCATGCAGAAGAAAGATAAAACATTCTCAAAGTTTTGTGAGTTTAAATAATTGGTGGAGAAGGAGTCGGGGAAGCAAGTGAAGGCTCTGCGGAGCGATAATGGTGGTGAATATATCTCGAATGAATTCAAAGAATTCTATAGCAAAGAAGGAATTTGAAGAGAAATTATAACGCCTCATAACCCACAGCAGAATGGGGTTGTGGAGAGGAAGAACAGAACGATTGTGGGTGTTGCACAAGCTATGCTGCATGACCAGGGCCTACCAATGCACTTCTGGGCGGAAGCACACAATGTTACACCATTTTTTGGTCATCTAACCTATTATCATTAGATGGACCCAAGTACACCATGTAAGACCAATTTTACCCTAAGTAAAATTGCCTTCACTATGTTAAATAACTTAATAAACCACATTTATTAGGTTGCTTATGGTCTAAACAGGAAACCCCAAAAGGAAATATTAAACAAACCTATATTTGTTTGATTTTCCTCATGGAATAATTAATTAAACCATAATTTAATTATTATTCTCAGTCATGTTTAACCCAAAAACAAAGAAATTAATTAGATAAACCTTTATTTATCTTATTATTTTCTAGGAATAATTATTTAAATCTTATTTAGATAATATTCCTTGTTAAATATGACCAAATCACTCACAAATAATTAAATAAATCATTATTTATTTGATTATCTTTCAACCACTTCCTTAAAAAGATAAATAAATCATTTATTTATTTATTTTTGACAAATAAAGGGATTTGACCCAAGTCAAATACTTTTTCCCTTCAACAAATATAATAAAATATTCCATAAAATGTGGATCTAGATTTGGTTAACATTGTTTTAATCATGCACCAAGATCTAGAATGACCCAATATTTTGTTATAAATAGGAGGGTTTTTCCTACCATTCTTCACCTTTTGTTGCCTATTAGATCACTCTGGATCTATACACTTGGTCACATTTTTCCACATTATTTGCTGTGTGAGCTCCCTTTGAGTTCTATCTTTGTCTGGGTTTTCTACACCAACAAGAGAGAGAGATTCTAGATCTGAAGTGCTGAGGACTTCCAAGAACCCATCCCATTGAGGAGAATTGGAAACATCTTCTTGTTTTCCTCCCAGGTGCCCTTAATACAAAAAATTCTTTCAAAAATTGTTCTCGTCTTGTCTATTGGATATATGGAGCAAACCCTTCTTTTTACTGCTTAATGTCTTTCTATGCATAGATCTGGTTTTTTGCAGCTCTTGTCTTGATCAACTAACTACAGATCTGAAGATATTGGCAGCCACATTTGTTGTTAGGGCTATTAGTTATGCGTAGCTAAAGTGGTATTTTTTCGTACACTTCGACAAAGGATTCATACTAACAAATGGCGACTCCACACGGGTTTTAAATTACGACCGCTGTCGTTTTTCATATTCCTGCATATCCAGCTACTTCAGACCCTAGGGTTTCTTTTCAGCTTTTTGTTTTTTCTATTTTCATGTTGTTTTTCTCCTATAAAACCCTAAAACATTAAAATTTCTAACTTCCGTGTGTTTCTGGCCCTATTGCGCAGGTAAGCGACATCAGCCGCAACTGAGCCGACAACTTTTCCGGAAATCTGCCGCCGAGACACCCGGAGCTTCAGGTCACACTTTTCTACCCATAAAATGTGACCTGGACCTCCAGGTCGCACTTTTCTGCCCATTTTCTGTGACCTGTACTGAAAACAGGTCAGAACCTGCGACCTGCCAATTTTTCAGCTGTTTTTCTGCAATTTTTTTGGGTTTTTCTGAAGCTTCTGTCAGGGTTTTCCAGCCTCTGTCTCAGCCCGTTTTAACCCGTTCCTGATCTTTTTTGCTCATCTAAGTGGGAACCTAGCCCCCTAGGGCTTCAGTACCCTCCACTTTTGGTGGAAGAGTTTTAGCTGCTTCAGGTGTCTGATTTTTTAGAGTTTCAGCCTCCCCTTTTCCAGATCTGATACCTCCTTTTCAGATCCCTTTTAATCAGCTCTTCTCCCTCTCAAATCACCTCCTGAAGATTTTTTTGGATGTAATTTTAGGGCCTCCTCCTTGCCCCTTCTGTTTTTTGCTAATTTCCTCCTTTTTTCCAGCCACCTTGCCTTTGCCTCTTGGCTGTGATCTGCACCTCTTTTCAACAGCTTTATCCTTTAGATCCCTGTCCCTTTTTGACCCTAGATCTATTGGCCTCTTTTTAAGTGTGTTTTGACTAGATTTTTTCCCTCTTTTAGATTAGTTTTGAGTGACCCGCCTTCTTGGGTTGAATTGATGCAATAGTAGCTGTTAATTTTTTGTTATTTCAGCATTATATACTGTTCTTTGCAGATTTATTTTCAGTTACACAACACACTTTTTCTCTTGCTCTCAAAACAAAAAGGGTTTAAAAATTAAAATTAACGCATGCCACACACTCACCCTAAGCGAAGAAGAGCTTGGTTTACACCGCCAGGCAAAGACTTTAAAATCAATTGACACTGCATCTATTTGCCCTTGTTTGACATTGTAATCACTTGATTCTGCACCTCCTTGCCCTTGTGGTCGTTCTTCTTCCCCTTGTGCTGTGTTTGTGTTGTCATCATTGCGCCCCCAAGGCGCACTTCCTGGAGACTTCTTGGCCTTCACCCTCAGTTTTCGGTCGATCGACCTGCTCCGTCCCACCGTCGTCGAGCCAGTCCTCCCCTGAGTCCGCACTCCAACTCCTCTTCTGATTCATTAGGTTCTCCTTTTACTGCTGGTTCTCCCCCTGTCACCTTCACCATGTCTGGTCCAAGGCCTAATGCTAGCAGTTCTCCCGGCCCTAATGCCGGAACTACTACTAGCGGAACCGCCACAGGAACTACCTCGGCCATACCCTTGCTGCCGTATATTGCAGGCCTCAGCCTCCCTGATTTCAATCAGTTGATCAATGACCCTATCCGCCATGATGTTGGTTGGCCTGCTATGCCAACCAAGCTCCCCTCCGACATCCCTAAGTTCGAAGGCCTTGCTGGAGAAGATCCAACCAACCATGTCCGATATTTCCACATGTGGTGTTCCTCCAATTCCATTACCGATGACTCCATCCGTCTTCGATTGTTCCAATGCACGCTTACCGGCGAAGCTTCTAAATGGTATGTAGACCAAACCACCTCTTCCCATACCACCTTTGCGATAATTTCCCAAGCCTTTTTATCTTACTTCCAGCTCCCTCTCCGATACGATACTAGTACGGAGCTTTTGACCTCTTTCAAGAAAACCTCTTCGACCCGCCTTTCCGCTCATGTCCAGGAATGGTGACGAAGACGAAGCTTATGTCGAGCTCCCCCCTTCGAAGATTGGATCTATATGGACTGGTTCCTTCGCTCTCTCTTAGCTCCCATTGGAAAAGATGTCGCCTCCCATTTCCCTCAAACCGAAGAAGCCGCCCTCCAAATAGCCTTGAAATATGACCTGATCTATGCTCAGTCTGGTTATGTTTATACCGTCCTTCCTGACCTCCCCAGGCCCGGTGGTGCTAACACCCTGGTGGCATCTCATTCCGCCGACGGTTTCATTGGAGCCCTTTCCCATCCGTATGCTCAACCTCCTATGGGCTATGGTCTCCCTCACGGAGGGGCCAGCACCTCTAGCACTCTTCCCCCTTCCGGTAGCATGTATCCAGGATACGGCATGCCTCCTCCTTTTGCCTAGCCTCCTGCTTACCTCAATGTTGCCCAACCTAACCATTACCCTTATCCGCAGCCTGGTGCGCCAGCTCCTCCAGCATATGCGCTTCCACCTCCCTTGCCTCCTCAACCCCAGAAACAGCACCTACAGCCCCCTCCAGGGCAAGTATTTGCACAGCAGGGCGCGACTAATCCCCCTTATTCTCAAAGAAGGTGGAGAGGCAATCCAAATCAATCTGCCCCTGGTACTCGTGGACCTAATCCTCAAGGTCTTGACCCTAACACTGCTAACCAGCAACAGGGCACTCAGCCCAAGCCGGACAGGCCTCTTCGCACCAATAAGCCTTGTTCGTGTTGCAGTGTTTACGGTCATTACACCCATGATTGTCCCCTTTTACCACAGATGCGGCAGATGTGGGAGTCTCAAGCCACATTGCGAGGACAACATGCCTCCCCTCATGCTCCCCCTAATATGGCCACTACTCAACCAGCTGTGTTTACTGATCCTTTCCCTCAGCAAGGATTCGTGGCTACCCAACCACCTGACGGACAAGTCGCCACTCCACCTTCCCTTTCTAGTTCCTTCGATTACCAGATCCTCATGATGAACTCTGATCCATCTTCAACCGTCGACCTTCACCTTCAAACTCGGTCTCGCCAGTACCCCAAGCCTCCCGCTCAGTTTGCCCCCGAGTCCTCTTCTTCCGGTTCTACAGAGCCTCTTTCGACATCCAATGGTCCCTTACATATCCCTCAACCCAAAGTTGAGGTCCATGCCAAGATTCCTAAAGGACCGTTACGTCAAAATGCTGCTTCTGGTCGAGTTGCTCATTCGTATAACATAGTAGATGATCTGGCGCAATCTCCTGCTGCCATTTCCACACTGGAACTCCTCCAGTTGTGCCCTTCCCAAAAGAAGGCTCTACTATCTGCCGTGGGCGCTGTAGATCCTGCTGATGACCAAATGATTTTTTTCGACGCCCATCAATCAGAGCACCCTCCTCTTCCTGCTTCCGTCACCTTCCAAATCCTAGTCAAAATCCAAAAGGTCAACGTTTCTCGATGTATAATTGATGAGGGGGCATCCACTTGTGTGATGTCCACTTCGGTTTGGAAGCAACTCAGATCTCTTGAGTTGGCCCCTTCCACGATCACCCTTTGAGCGTGGGACGGCCACGCCTCCCAGCCCATTGGCCTCTTCCGTAATTGTCCTATCACCCTCACCAGTAAGACTATTTGCATTGACGTCGAAGTCATTGACGCCCCTCTAGACTACAACATTCTATTGGGGCGAAGCTACACCTATGCCATGTCTGCTGTCCCATCCGCGGTTTTTCGCAAGATGTCTTTTCCTCACAATGGAAAGATAGTCACCATTGACCAGTTGACTTACCATGAGCCACCGTCTCAGACCTCCCCGGAGACGACCATCTCTTCTGTAGCCAATAAGCAAACCGTCGATTCCTTGACCAGTGTCTCCCCCGGCGTCTACAAAGATTCCTCCCTGCTTGGAACTTTTCCTGGTCTCCCCCCTCCTCACGTCTCTGATCCCAGCTTATCGAATGTTTGCATGATGCAATCGTCTCGGGCTACCCTTAAGCGACCCGCTTTGGCTAGTCAGCAACCTCAAACTCAACCTCGCCCACTGCAACCCACTCCTAGCCCTTCATCTCCGCCAGCCGGACCTCCTCCTGCTGGCCCTTCTCCTACAGCTGGTATCCCTGAACCCCTTTATTCCCCTAGATCGGTTCCCCCAAGCCTTAACCACCTCGGAGCCGTCCCTCCTGGTCATTATCTCGCTGGTCAGATACCGTTCCGAGCTCCCCCTCCCAGAGTCTATTCAGTCCCCGTCATGGCCACCCTCTCTCTCCCTAACCTGACCCTGGGTATACCTATCTGGTACCTTGACCCTCCAGCCGCTACCCCTCCTGGTCACCCCAAACCCTATCTTGCTTTGACACCAGTTCAACCAGTCCCCCTTGCTTCCTCCATTGCTACCATGCCCCCTGCACCTCCCCAGGACCCTACCCCTGTGGTGACATCTCCAAGAAAGAAAGGCAAAGCTCGCAAGGGGGCATCCAAAGACAAGGCCACCCCAACTGACCCTACTCCTCCCCCGCCCGCAAAGCCTTGTGCCTTGTGTTATGTCGTCGGTCATGCCACCCATGCTTGTCCTGAGTTGCCCCGCATTCAACCCATGGTTAAAGTCGTGTTCCCTGAGTCTACGGTCTCCGACCCTTCTCTTCCGTCCGCATCCGTAACCAAGAACTCCAAAACTATTCGCACTAGCAAACCCTGCGCTTTGTGCGGTATCCATGGCCATTACTCCCACCATTGTCCTCACCTGACACATTACCGCGCCTCTTTAGAAGTAGTCCGAGAGTATGAGGTTGAACAAAATCAATCCGCCTCTCCCATACTCGCGCAGTATGCTTCGGACCAGCTTTAGGATCCCCCCGCTCCCATCGACATTCCCCCCCCGGATGTTCAGATGATGGAGTCTACTATGACCATTCTTTACCTATCCTCCTTTGTGCGACCTTTGGAGCCCAGTCCCCTTGCATCCTCCCCTGTTGTTTCGCCCGACCCCCTATTTTCTACCCATACACGAGATCACTCCACCCGTATCTCTGTTGACCTCCGCAGCCCGAGTCCCCGCCATACCTCCTATAGCCCTCATATACCACCCTCTAGTTTGTACATGAGTCATAGCCATCCTGCTCATTGCACTCCTTCCCGCAGTTGCCGCTCGATGTCTTCCATACACTCACGCTGCCGTCATTGTATCTCTTCCCCCCATTTGTTGTCTTGTCACACCATTCCGCAGGACCTCCCGTCCCCTCCCTTTATCGGTTATGCCGATGGTGCAAGTCGTTACTCCCGGAATCTAGCCTCGGCAGGTTGGGCCATTTTCACCCCCTTGCATGCCCTTGTTCTCTCAAACGGGGTCTGCATTGGTACTGCCACCAACAATCAGGCCGAATATGATGCAGTGCGTGGTCTCTTAGCCGATGCCCTTTTTCATCGCATCCTCCATCTGCACGTTCGTTTGGATTCCCTACTTCTTGTAATGCAACTAAATGGTGTTTATCGTGTGCATAACCCTGTGCTGTTTAGACACTATTTACGAGTGAAACTCTTGATACGTGCATTTGAAACCATAACTTTCAACCATGTACCTCGAGAACAGAATCACTATGTAGATAGTATTGCAAACCATGTTCTAGATTGGAATTTATCACACGCATTTTATACAAGACAATAACATTCATAATCATTAAAAAAGATGCATATCCATAATATGTGTCGCAAAACATGTGTTTAGAGTCCATCTACTCTGATACATATGACATGCCCATAGCATGTTACACAAAACTCAAAACTGGGGGCACCACCTGCCCTTACATACACACTAGGCAGCACCACATGCCCCACACCTAATCACTATCTAGCGGATCCCGAGCCAATGGCTCTGCCCCTGCAGCCTGTAGATCCCGTATCCCCTGACCGACCATTGCCATGCGCCGCATGACACCTCACCATTTCGAGGGTAGACCAATACATGGCTCTATGTACTGGTCGTCTAAGTCTTGCCACCCGCGCTCTGATACTCCGGTCAACAACCTCTTGCATCTACGGCGGATGTCCTCCAGAAGGGCGGCCGCATCCTCATTATGTGCTGCTCTCGACCCACTTGGACTTGCAGCTCCAGATGCTGTCGGTCGTCCCATATATCTGGCTGGTTTTACCAGAGCTATATCTGCATACCCAAAGTACATGAATCAGTACCCTATCTACTATTCACTAACTTTAATATGCCCAAAAAAGAATAGTTACTTATCACTTACCATCGGGCCCCCATACTCGACCAGGTGGAAGTGCTAGGTCTGGATCCCCACAATAACTCATCCCACTATAGGGATATTCGTCTATGTATAACGAAATCTGATCCCAATGGGCAAAGAACTCAGGTCGAAACACTCGTCCGACCGCCCCTCCTCCTCCACTGCACAGTAGCCGCCCCCACCGGCGCATCCTGGGCTCTCTCGGGGCCCCATCTGGGAGCTGTATACGAGGCCGCAAGGTCGGGATCTTCTCAAAGAAGAAGGTGCACAATAAAGTCCCATACGAGCAATCGTGGTTCACTTGCCGCTTGCAGAGCGACAACTATCGTTTGAGCAACACCAGCATCATTTGGGCCCACCCATAGTAGGTCCCACTCAACACACTCTCCACAATCATCATCTGCCCCCCAGTGATGTGATGGAGCGCCTGGTTGCCCAGGATACGCAACACCGCTCGCGCTCACCGCACTGCCCGACCCCTCTCTAGATCCCCGATCGGTATCCGAGTCCCCTTGACTTGGAGACCCGGTCGACAATGTCGCTCCAAAACTCCATAATATGCCGCCCCCGCGGTAATACTGGCTGCGTGTTTCCCACCATCCCCAGTGGCGGGAGACCCGTCAGGAAATACACATCCTGGACTATCAGTTCAATCCTGTGCCCCTGCACTATAAAGACCTCATGCTCTGGATCCCAGTAACTGATAATCCGAGCCAACAAAGGCTCTCCAGCTCTTATCAAAGGGTTCTCCAAAAACTTTAGAACCCCAAACCTGGCCAACACATGACGAACACCCTGATCTGCCTGGATCTCTGCCCGTAATGTACCCAGGTCTCTCTCTCTCCAATTAACCTGTATATATGCCATATCTGCACAAAAACATCATCTTTGTTAGCATACATATCGGGAATACCATAACCAAACGCAAAAACCCAACTCTCAGCCATAAAACAACACTAAAACCCCCTCATCTCCCAAGTTGCAGTTTTATGCCCAATTCTGGGACAGGTCGCAGTTTTTGCCCTGAAACCTGCTTCCCAGGTCGCACTTTTTGGCCCAAAAAGTGCGACCCGGCCATAGAGATGAAGGAGGGTCTGTTACTGAGATTTTTGGCCCTAAACTGAACTTTCAATCCATCAAAATGAAAGAGTAAGGTTAAGACTCTTACCTGCAACTGACAGATCTCGATTCCAATGGTCGGTTTGTCCGCTACGCTCGCCGCAAGATTTAGGGCCTTCTCTCCTCTCTACATTCACCACAGCAACACTAGCAAATGAGTGAATTTGGAGGGAAAACTGCATTATTAAAAGAGAACCCTTGTTTCTTCTTTTGCCTACTGCGACCATACCGTAGCCCCGTTTGACAAATCGTTTGCACCGTTGGAAAGCTCTCACCGAGCCCTCAAATGGGTATCTATTAGTTTTTTGTGATTTGATACTTCAGCAGGACACATTTAGTCCAAGATGGGTCACTTCACCTATCCTTAAAATCGCATTTCTTCACTTACAACACTTGTACTTGGGGCACCACTTTGCCTCCTTACTTGTCTTTGTTCATGTTGATTTTCGTCGTGAGTTCCCATCTTGTACTCATGTTTCCATGGTCCCCCATTGAACCTTTACTATGTGGCAGCACCATCAAGTCGCCCTTGTTTAGAGCATCCGAGTTGAGTCATCATCGCATTCATGGAGTCTATCCCGAGTCCCTTTGTACCCCACTATAGTCCTCCATCCCTCATTGCTTGGTTTCTCTCTTGTGTCGCACATTATGGCCTTCAGTCCCACTGTCCCTTATCCCTAATGATATCATGTCAGTCGCTGCCATGTCATTCATGCCCTTTATGCTCTAGCAAGGGAAGTCGTCCATTCGCTACTCAGTCCCCTCCATTCCACCATCATCATTGGTATTAGTCTGTTCGTCGCTCTACTATTTCCTCTCGTGCCTTAGTTGAGGATCTCTCATTGCCTCACCTATGGCGGACCTCCTTCTGTCGACATCAGCTCATTCATTCCAGAAGCCAGGTCTAGAGGGCGGTGTACCTTGGTTCCAGCTTCCACTCTTGTTCGGTGCCTCGGATCAGGCAAAGGGATCTCTCCTTTCCCTTTGACTTGATTGTTTCTCCAACTCCTTTCAGCATGATCGAGATCCGTATACTTGATGGTCCAGTGATCCAGCAGCAGCTCTTGATGATTCCCCGGGTGTGTGTGAGATGTCTCAACCCTCATGAGGGGGTGGCCCTGCAGGTAGCCCCCCACATGCCCGGATGACCTCTTCCTTGCAGCCTTCGATGCAGCTCCAGATATTTGATGATGTTGGCCGTAGCCACTTGCAGCGCCTCTTTGATTTGCATGTATCAGTCATATTTTGTGAGCCCTTCCCCATTTACAGGGGGCATTTGGGTTGTATTTGTATCTCATGTACTCAGATATTATTGTACAAGTCCTGGCTGTTATCCCAGGCACAGCATGTATATGGGATTCTTCATTGTATTTTTATCCGGCTCATGATTATGCCAGCTGTACTTTATGGTTCGGTCCCTTGTTTACTAGACACACTATTCTTTTGTACTTTGTCTCGGCGGGCATAGGTATGCCTCCCCCGCCGCCTTCAGCACAGGTACCCTCTCATAAAAAGAGACTTGTTGCACTTGCGAGTCTCGTCTCCTCAGGGTCTAGTCCTTCAGCACACTATCTACCTCACATTTCTCTCTCTGACATCCCTTTTGTTGTCTAGTGATTGTGTTCTTACAACGTACTTCGGTCATACGATTTGCTCCTGACACTCGCACGCTGGGGGGCAATCTGTTACACCATTTTTTGGTCATATAACCTATTATCATTAGATGGACCCAAGTACACCATGTAAGACCAATTTTACCCTAAGTAAAATTGCCTTCACTATGTTAAATAACTTAATAAACCACATTTATCAGGTTGTTTATGGTCTAAACAAGAAACCCCAAAAGGAAATATTAAACAAACCTATATTTGTTTGATTTTCCTCATGGAATAATTAATTAAACCATAATTTAATTATTATTCCCAGTCATGTTTAACCCAAAAACAAAGAAATTAATTATATAAACCTTTATTTATCTTATTATTTTCTAGGAATAATTATTTAAATATTATTTAGATAATATTCCTTGTTAAATATGACCAAATCACCCACAAATAATTAAATAAATCATTATTTATTTGATTATCTTTCAACCACCTCCTTAAAAAGATAAATAAATCATTTATTTATTTATTTTTGACTAATCAAGGGATTTGACCCAAGTCAAATACCTTTTCCCTCCAACAAATATAATAAAATATTCCATAAAAGGTGGATCTAGATTTGGTTAACATTATTTTAATCATGCACCAAGATCTAGAATGACCCAATATTTTGTTATAAATAGGAAGGTGTTTCCTACCATTCTTCACCTTTTGTTGCCTATTAGATCACTCTCGATCTATACATTTGGTCACATTTTTCCACTATTTGCTGTGTGAGCTCCCTTTGAGTTCTATTCTTTGTATGGGTTTTCTACACCAATAGGAGAGAGAAATACTAGATCTGAAGTGCTGAGGACTTCCAAGAACCCTTCCCATTGAGGAGAATAGGAAACATCTTCTTGTTTTCCTCCCAGGTGCCCTTAATACAAAAATTCTTTCAAAAATTGTTCTTGTCTTGTCTATTGGATATATGGAGCAAACCCTTCTTTTTACTGCTTAATGTCTTTCTATGCATAGATCTGGTTTTTTGCAGCTCTTGTCTTGATCAAATAACTGCAGATCTAAAGATATTGGCAGCCTCATTTGTTGTTAGGGCTATTAGTTATGCGTAGCTAAAGTGGTCTTTTTTCATACACTTCGACAAAAGATTCATACTAACACACAACACTACGGTTTATGTGCAAAACCATTGTCTTCATAGAGTACTTGGCATGAGTGCACCTGAAGAAGCTTTTACTGGTAAGAAGCCAGATATTTCCCATTTAAATATTTTTGGATCATCTGTATACATTCATGTTACCAAGGATGCCAGGAAGAAGCTGGAGCCGACTACAAAAGTTTGGATATTTGTGGGGTACATAGAAACACCCCATAATTATCGTGTGTAATTTACAAACGGTCAGATCACTGTGGTGTGATGAGATATAAAATTCAATGAGGAGAAAACCATGAAGTTGTTTCTTAAGAGGGAGCTACACTTGCATGCAGATAAAGAACTTCTTGTTCCCAAAGATGAGCCTCAAGATGTGGATCAACCACAGGAGGAGGATCATGGAGTGGAGGAGTCCACCCACGCAGAGCCAAACATCAGAACTGGTAGAAGGCATACCACAGAAGCTGAGAGGCTGAAGCTTGATGCGGCATAGAATGTAGGAGTCCCTACTTCACAGCGCAGATAGAGACACTCACCTGACTGATATACTGGATACATGGCTCTCATGAGAAAGTGTATTGTGACAGAGCCAACTTCCTTTTAGGAAGCAGTGCAGGAGCCCACATGGGTAGATGCCATGGTGGAGGAGTGTGACTCCATTGTCAGAAATAGTGCTTGGGAGATTGTTCTAAGGCTGGTTGGTAAATGAATGGTAGGTTCAAGATGGATCTACAAGGTAAAGCAAGATGTTGATGGGAGTGTCGAGAAGTATAAGGGAAGATTTGTTGCCCAGGGCTTCTCACAGATCGAGGGGATTGATTATGAAGAAACATTTGCACCTGTCACATGGTATTCTTCCATAAGGACCATCCTTTCTCTCTCTGCACATATGGGTTGGCACATTGATCAGATGGATGTGAAGACTAAGTTCCTTAATGGGATCATTGAGGAATAAGTGTACATTGAGCAGCCTGAAGGATTTGAGATCTTCAATAGCAAGTCGCATGTGTGAAGACTCAAAAGAGCGTAGTATGGGCTGAAGCAAGCACCTCGTGCTTGGTACACATGGATCGACAGTTATTTCACCAGACTTAGCTTCACCAAGAGTGAGGCAGATGCAAACCTATACCAAATTGTGGTGGAGGGTAAGATTTTAATCATTGTTCTTTATGTTGATGATTTAATACTAACGAGTGATGAGCAGTTGATACACTCATGCAAGGAGGATATTGCAAAGGAGTTTGAGATGAAGGATTTCGGCCTCCTTCATTATTTACTTCAATTGGAAATATGGCAGCGAGAAGGTGAACTGTTTATGTCTCAAGGAAAGTATGCTTGGGAGATACTTGGTAAGTTTCACATGGAGGAATGCAAGCCCATGGATACTCCTCTTCCAGGAAATTGGAGGAAAGAGGATGATACATCTGCAAAGGTAGTGGATGCCACTATTTTTTGATAGTTGGTGGGTTCACTCATGTATTTAGTTAATACAAGACCAGACATATGCTATGCGGTGAACCATCTTAGTCAAGCAATGGTTAAGCTTACCAAACTCTTTTGGAAGGCAAGCAAGTGTGTCCTGAGATATCTCAGGGGCACATTTGAGTATGGATTATGGTACAGACAGATGGATGAGGTGAATTTTCATGGCTTCACGGATGCAGATTGGGCAGGCAGCCCAACAGACAGAAAGAGCACATTAGGAGGGTTTTTAGTATCGGATCTACAACAGTTTCTTGGTATAGCAGGAAACAAAGATCTGTGGCACTCAGTTCAGCGGAAGCGGAATACATGGCATCAAGTTAAGCTACATGTGAGGCTATCTGGATGAGGAAGATCCTGGTTGGTTTCTTCGGTTCTCATTTAGATCCTACAGTGATTCATTGTGATAATCAGAGTTGCATTAAACTCTCAATTAATCTTGTGTTTCATGATATATCTAAGCATATATATATCTGGTATCATCATATCAGAGATTGTGTGAAATGGAAGATCATGTTGCTTCAGTACATTCCTATGGAAGATCAGGATGCAGATATTCTGACGAAGGTGCTCACTAGGAGAAAATTCGAATACCATAGAGACAGGATTGGGGTGAAGGATAATCCCTATCTTGTTGAGAGGGAGTGTTGAGATTCAACAAGATGATGAGCTTAGTGAAAATTAAGCACCTTCACTAAGTGGGGCCTACAGGCTATTTTTAGGTGTATGTCTATTTTAGAATGGTGGGCATATTCTAAAATTAGTAGGATTTTGATTCTATATGGTTGAGAAAATTCTATCTTTGGATGAATTCTATTTTTAGAAGATTGGGCGAAGTCTATTTATAGATCGCTAATCTAAAAATAGATGCATGTCGATTATAATTAGCCCTTAATAATAATCAGACAATAAATAGTAACTTATTCTCTTGGAGCACTGTATTTCAGTGAATAGATGTGGCACATCAGTGGGATGAAGGAATTATGCAATTCCTAGGGTGGTTGGTGACTCATGCATGGAGAACTTCGTTATAACTGACAGTGGCAAGTTGTAACAGAGTTGGAAGAGTAGTTATGTGAGTTATTATTTAGTTTAACTCAGTTTTACTAGTTGTAACTAAAGATACACTAGTGAAAGATGAGTGAATTAATTATTTAATTAATTCACAAGTAGTGTCTTACTTGCAACTGAACAAATACAACAATTAACTACTTGCATGTCAGATCCAGTGGAGACCCAATGGAGAGATAGATGAAAGGGTGAGATGGACTATCAGTTGTGACTATAGTGATGCATTCAATACATCTACACTGACATTGGAGATGCCAATGAGGATTGCGTAGTCAAGGCAAGGCAAGATTGAATTCATTTAAGGATATTCTTCAGCAGGGATTGCGCACTGGAGGCAGACTATCAGGAGGCAAGAAATTGGTGCGTAAATATGCAAATTTCTGCATGACAGTGTATGACGATTGTTGATTGTACTGAGAGCTCTATGAGTTGAGCTTTGTATGAGATTTTTACTTGATCCATTGATATACATAATATATGATAGTTTGGCTTTTTAGCTTTAAGATTTATCGGTAAAAACATCTTGTTATGTGCGATTGATTTTGCTTCATATGTGTTTTGCAATTGTCAATTTAATTTTCGCAAAGAATTAAGTGGAAGGATGTATTTAACATAAGATTAATTTGTTAGATCAGGAGAATCCAGAAATACATTATTGTGTTTATAAATTTCTACATCATTTCCATTTACCTCTATACACACATGGGATGAGTTTACAAAAATATATTCCTTCCTTCTTTTCAGGATTATGATTATGAAAATGTTTGTGATTAACTTGAAACACTTGCTATATTTGAAGGTGAGTCTTTGGATGATTTTCCTATTAGATTTACCTTAACTTTTTTACAATTTCAATTTGAATATTTACCTCTTGAGTTTTAGTTAATAATATGGTTTAAACATTTAGTTTCTCTTCCCTATATTTCCAATAATTGTGAAGAACCATAAAATATGACATTTTAAATAATAGTTACTATTACTAAAGAATAAATTGCTCAAAATGGCAATGCTGATCTGCTTCAAACGAAAATTGAAACAACCAATAATGAACCATTTCAGGAAGGAGTAAATTCTGCTGCAATACATAGAATTGATCCTGAAAGTTTTTCTATTAACAAATATGTTGCTCTTAATCAAAACAATTTTTTTTGTTCCAAACCATGTTATTTTTGTTGAAGATGAAAATCAACAAGCAATAAACTCAATGTAACAACCCTTGTGAAAATTCCATGTAATAAAATTTAATAAAGGAAAATAATAGCCAAGGTCATGGGACATGTATTCCAGACTGAATTTTGGGAAAAGACATCCTAGTATGGGTGTTCATATGGTTTATTATGGCTATGGAAATTGGAAAAGGTAATGGCTAAGGCTATGGAAATGAAAAGTGGCATTTATTGGCATTAATTTATGAAAATAATGGAAAATAGGAGAAAAGAGAGGTGAAAGGTCACAGGTTGCATGTGAGGAGGAAAATGAAGGAAACAATGGAAATTGAAGAAAATAGAGGCCTTGTTAATAAAAGGAATTATGAGGATCAATTCATGGCTTTTGTTTAATTCAATTTTGGAGCTCTCATTATATTAGCTCTCTCTTTCATACTCTTGGACACTTGATTTTTATTGGAACACCCTTGGAGAGTGTGGCATACTTGGAGATTTGGAGCAAGAAGAAAAAGGAAGAGCAGGAAAGTGCAAGAGGACATCGAGATCAACAACTACAATGGGTTTTGTTTGAAGATACCAAGTTGCATGTATGTCTTCCTCACTAGTTTTGGCATGCATGGCATATGCATGTGGTTTCTTGGTCATGATCTATCATTGGCATGGAGGATTTTATAGATTGAAAACGGATTTTCCTAGCATTTCCATTTCATGGATAGCCATGGTTTTGTGAATTCATTTCATTGTTTTTTTATTTTTTATATATATATTTTTTATTTTTTGGTTGGTTCTCATGTGCCTTTGGATGTGGGTTGAGTTATTATTTCCTGGAAGCCTTGGTTGGACAAACTCTCTAGAAGCTCCGTAGCAACTTGGTTTGAGTTACTAGTCCTGGAAGCCTTGGTTGGAAAAATGCTCTAGAATCCCTTGGTGGGTTGAGTTACTAGTCCTGGAAGCCTTTGTTGGAAAAATTCTCTAGAATCCCGGTGACAGTTTTGGGTTGAGTTACTAGTCTTGGAAGCCCTAGTTGGAAAAAAATCTTTGGAGCCCTGGGAAACTTGGGTATAGATCAATATGGTGATGGTTAGTGATGTACGACCGTGAGGTGGAATCAGTGGTCGAGGGTTAAGGTAGTTTGGCCTCTGGAAGCCCTGGTTTGGTTTTGATTGATTAGTTTTATGAGATCCCACATTCAAGCATGTAATATGGCATAGGGGTGACTGCTGAAAAGAGATTTGGCTCAGCCATGTCTATGGTCGGGTGGAACGTGGAAGTACAAAACTTGGTTTCATTTTGGTTATGGAAATATGAGCTCTTTTCCTCTTGTATTGATGGGTAATTATGCTTGTAATTATATGGCTTATATGGATGTTATTTTCTTTTCATTTATGTTGTTTATATGTTGGTCATGAATGTGTTTTATGATAGTAATGATGTATGGCTCTCATCACATTTTGAATTGTAAATGAATTAACAATGTATCTTTGACCAAATAGATGATAATGTAGTTAACGTGATGAAGAAACAATGCTTCTAAGAAAATTTCGAATAAGTATGAGAGCCCTATGCTCATATATGTTAGTTAAACCTATAGATTACATATTTGTGACATGTTTGAAGAAATGCCTGTCATGGCTAGTAGAGGTCCAGTCAATTCCTTGTTCAAGTATTTTCTTTTACATTGTTATTTCGCTGCTATATTCAGTTCTGAAAGAGTCATGAAGTTCTGGGCAGTGACTTGGGATTTGGTCCTGAAAAAATGACGCAAAAATTGGGGTCGCATTCTCAAAACTACTGGGAAAATTCGCCAGTTGCATGCATACCCATGTTGTGCATGTGACTAGAGTTTTCCAGTCAGACTCTTTCCCATGTCAAGTAGGCAACTAAGGGATTGAAGCTTCAAAAGGTCAGGTTGGATCAGGGGCTAGCCTCCGGGAAGGTTGGGATGGCTCCTGGTTGTTCTGACGTATGCGCATAAGGTCTATAATTTTGTTTGTTGTTGTGTGATGTCAGTTCCACTTCCTTAAGGTGACATGGGAGGTTGAATCAGATCATAGTAACTCTTCGTTAGATGATTACCTTGGTTGACCAGTTACTTAGGTAGATGTGGGAGGAGGGTGTTACAGAGTGACATCAAAGCATGGTTCACCCCTCGAACTAGACGAGTGGTGTGTTGGTCATGCATTTATGTTGGTTGAATATGTGTTTCTCATGCTTGTGATCCATGTACTTGTTACATCCACATGGTGTTGGTCATGGTGGCAGTGATGTCACCATGGGAGAGCTCATGGTATTGTTGTGAAATGTGTTGTCAATAATGTATGACTAGTTATGTGTTTTTTATACATGTCAAGTGCTTACATGTTGTCAAATGTACATTGGTATGGTTGTTGCTGTCATGCATGAGGTTATGGTATGTGTCGTTGATATGGTCATGCATTGAGGACTACACTCTAGCTTGAATGATGTTTATGTGTTGATACACTCATTTTTTATATGTCTATATGCTATTATGATTATGTCTATACATTTATTATGTTCATTTGGTTGATCTTGTAGATGAGATATCCTCCCCTGACTTGGTTTATTGTGATTTGGTTTAGCTGACATGAAAAGCCTTGCAGGAAGAAATAACAGATGACTAGAAAGATGGTAGACCACACATATTCTCCTTATGAATCATATGAGGAAAATGGTGTTGGGCACTCTTTTGACTTAGTAGACACATTGAGAAATTTGAAGGAAGAAATAAGGAGTTGTAAAGAAGATAATGACATAATCATACAGGTATAGGAAAAAAACGAAGGTCAATGTAGTAGTTCTTCAAAGTTTGTCAGAATTGTCGAAACAAGGACCAATTCATATAAGCTATGGACATGAGGATGAGAATAATGGGGCATATGGTAGTAGGTATCATGGTGGTCATAGGTCAGAGATAGATGACATGATCAGCGATGGTAGGTTCTTGGACACTCTGAATAGGAGAGGTGATATAAATAGCTACTATTCTAGTTATGGTTATGATAGGAATCATGACCATCATCATTATCATCCTTACAGGAGGAGTGACAAGGGATATTTTCCAAATGAGTCTAAGAAAGAAAAACCACCTACATTTGATGGAGAAATGAAGAAATCACAGGACGTAGAAGAATGGTTGCTTGGTATGAGGAAGTTCTTCAAGTTGCATGATTACTCAAAAAACATGAAGGCTAGAATAGCTACAGTTAGCCTCAAAGGTAAAGTAGATATTTGGTGGGAAGATGTGAATAATGTCAGGGATATTTATGAGGAGGAACTAACTTGGAGTGAGTTCAAGAAAATATTCTGGAAGACGTATCTATCAGAAAGATACTATGATGACAAAGCAAAAGATATTTATGAACTAAAGATGGAATCTACGACCAATGAGGAGTACACTAGGATATTTACAGAGTTGTTGCGATGTGTGTCTTACCTTAAGGAGGAGAAGGGAAATATTCAAAGATTCATAAGTGGGTTGCCGATAAAATTTAAGGATAGGATTGATTTCTATGAGCATATATCATTGGAGGAGTCCATTCGAAAGATAAAATATTGTTATGAGGAATCAAAAGGCATATCTGAGACTAAGCAAGATTATAAGGGAAATCAATAAAGGAAAATGGGACAAGAAGTGAGAAATACCTTAGGATTCGAGTTAAAAAGAGAATGTTACACTACCTGAGAAGTTCAATACATCTAGCAGAGGATAGGATTTCGATCTAAGGAGAATAATAAGGATGAAGGCTGGAAGCCTATACATTGTTGGACTTGTGGCAAAGATCATTGCAGGAGATATTGTCCACAACACTAGGGTGGTAGGTTGCAGATATACAGTGCACAGGAGGCAAAAACACTGGAAGATGTTGGAAAGAGTATTCCCAAGATCTATGTAGCGATGGATAACATGCATACAGATCATGAAGCGTCTATTATCGAGATGGACGATAAGATTTGGATCAAGTTGTTTCCATTTTGATTGACCTTGGATCTAATTAAAGTTATGTTAATACTGACCTGGTGGATAAGTGTGGTTTGAATAAATAAATGCATGTAGAGTATTGGTTAGTATAGTTGGCTACAGGTACCAAGAAGAGAGTTCATCATTGGGTAAGAGATTGTGCATTTAACTTGAATGGTATGCCTACCTCAGCACATCTGAATTTATTTTCATTGGGATCATATAGTATGCTTTTGAGTATGGACTGGCTATATCTTCACAGGACGAATTTGGATTGTTATGACAAGGCTATTGAGTGCTTGGATGATAACGGGGAACAAAGAGTCTTACACGGTAAGAAGAAAGAAACATCGGTGAGAATGGTTGCAACTATGCATGCCAAGTGCAGTTGCAGGAAAGGGTGTGTGTTATTTGTGGTGAAAATTTCTAGTGACAAAGGTAAGTAAGTTGAGGATGAAGATGTTTTGAGCAGGTACCCATTTCTATAGTAGTTCCAAGATGTATTTCCCGCAAATATTTTAGAGTTTCCACCTCATAGGGACGTAGAATTTTCTATTGATTTGGTACCAGGGGTAGCGCCAACATATAAAACACCTTACATGATGAGCATACCAAAGTTGGTAGAGTTAAAGTTGTAGTTAGAGGAAATGCTTGACGAGGGATAAATTAGGCCAAGTGTATCACCATGGGGCACACTGGTATTTTTTGTAAAGAAGAAATATGTTACTCTTAGGTTATGCATTAATTAAAAGAAGTTGAACAAAGTTACCATCAAGAGCAGGTAGTTTTCGAGGATTAATGATTTGTTCGCTTAGTTGAAGGGAGAAGTAGTGTTCTCGAAGATCAATCTGAGATTGGGATATCATCAGGTACACGTTAAAGAAGATGAAATTCACAAGACAACCTTCTGGACAAGGTGTTATATCTTAAGAGATAATCCCTCAGTTGTGAAATGAATAAGTTCTTAAGACATTTTAAAAGTCTGTCATGGAAATAATTTTATTATGAGGTCTTTGTTCTATCCCTCTGAAAACTAGTTTTCTAAAACCCTTAATGATATGGAATAATAAAAGAATTCACAATGCCATTGACTACTAATATCTGAATGGAAAAGAAGAAATGTAGAGGAAACTCAAAGTAATACGCTGTAAACATAGAATCTATTACCTTTAATTTTAAGAGAGAATTCATGGAGAGAGATGAAACTCAAAATAATATGCTGTAAACAAAGAATCTATTAATTTTAAGTTTTAGATAGAATTCATGGAGAGAGAGAGGAAACTCAAAATAATATGTTGTAAACACATAATCTATTACTTTTAATTTCTAGAGAGAATTTGTGAAGGGAGAGGAGTTGGATTGAAGGAGCGCTTATTAAGGTTATTTAAATCTTACTTACAAATGTAAATCAGAGACCAAATTCTTATTAACTTCACTTCATTCAAGGAAGAAACAACATAAAATGACACAAGAAACATGAATCACCATCAACAGTTGCAGGAAATTTGCTGCTTCTTTCATTCACCCATTAGAAAAATAAGTACAAAATGTAGTCTCCAAGAGGTGCAGAACTCCAAACCCCTCCTCTCTCTTTCTCTCTTCCATAAATACAAACAAGAGAAGTTTGTAACTGCTCGAGTTTCTTGAAAATCCTAGACTGCCTAAACTGTTAAACTACTTATTACATTGCAATCAAGGACATCATTGTAGCTTCTATCTTGACAAAGAAAAAAAATAAAACTTGAAATATAATACTTTTCCTGAATCTGATTTTTTGCTGATGTGTCTCTTTTCGTTTCTTTTGTGATATCCTAACAGTCTGCATAAACACATATCTGCCTGACTCTGCCCATGCTTTTGCTTTTCAGACACTGTCATCAAGTCACCTACTACCCAACTCTGCCTCTTCTATTTGTGCCCACAACGTTTATTCTTTGATTAATAAATGACCGAAAACGCATACCACTATTCTACACATAGTGTCGGGTCTTTTCTTACCTGAGTCTGCCTTGCATTCAAACTTTCCTTTGTAACTGCCGTAAGACTAGACTTAAAAATATATTCCAATTTTCCTTTGAAAACTATTGTGTCTGCCCCTTTATCACATTTCACATTTCAGCATTCATAACATATTCATGAGCGTCATTCCTCCTGAGCTTCCGATGTGCGATGTGCGATAAAGGTAGGGATGACGTGGCAAGTGGAGGTGGGGCTGACCAAAAATCATAATCGGTGATATAAAACCTTGTCGCATTTCACATTTTGAAATTCATAACATATTTATGAGTGCCATTCCTCATGAGCTTGCGATGTGCGATGTGCGATTGGAATATGCTAAATCATAGTTCTGAGCTGCATCGCATTCACTTCGTTATCACACTTCGCGCTTCGATGAATCCTGTTATCATATGATCGCTATCCCTTATGAGCTTGAGATTTGCAATATGTGAGAAGGTCCCATGGCTGGACTTTAAACACTTTAGATTCTAGCTTCAAACTATTTCACATCCAGTCCTCTTATCGCATTTTGCATTTTTGCGATTCAACATTATTCTATTCCTTCTGAGCTTTGCGATTGTGATTTGCGATATGCAATCAGGCCTTCCACATGCAATTTCCATTTGCGATCTGCGATTAGGCCCTCCACATGCGATTGCGATTAAGCCTCCAAACACTGGTTCTATATGTGTATTTGCACGACTCGACCCCAGCCTATGTGCAATGTTCTGAACGCATCAATCGACCAAATTGACCCTTGCTGCACGATTTTCTTCTTAGCTGCTCCTCTGGCTTAGATTACACCTCCAATGTTGTTGCTTCCTTGATTTTGGTTCCAGTGTACATGTGATGATGAATCCTCATTGAGCTTGTGGTTATCCTTTTGAGCATGTTGCAGGTCTTCTTGAAATTTTAACAACTGTTCCTCAACAACCTTGAATTTCTCAGAACTTCTCTTGAATTTTAGCTGAGTCAAATTATGCTACAACATCTGGTTCCAATTGGGGACAACACTTTGTTAGCAAAGTGTTAAGAAATTGTAGATTAGTAGCCTTTATTGGGTGTGGAGTCAAAGAACACTTGTAGATCAATAGCCATTATTGGGCATGGAGTCAATCCCAAATGCAAGTTGATCTAGTATGAAATCCTCCCGAAACCTGCTACATTTTGGAATTCTTCCTTTTTTCTTAAACTGAAAATACCGAACTAGAAATACTACAACTAAAAATGCTCAACTTTTGAGCTTATTTATGCATAACTCCTATATATGTATTCATGTCTGAACTTAATCAGATGAAGTCAACCTTCCAATGGAACCAATCCAACATCTGCATGTTAGAGCTAATGCCTCCATATTGTTTAAATTTGAGCATCACAATAGGGAGGTACCATGAAATTTTTCCAGATACAAAGCTTTGCACATACCTTTGCATAAATTCTTGTTGCCGACAAAGTAAAGTTTTCATATAGTCAGCTACTCGATCATAGAACTGATGAGACCAATTTTCTGCTGCCTCCTTTTCTTGAACATCTTGCCGATGTAGACTTCTTTGAACAGGGCAACTTCCTTCACTTTTTGACTCCTTAATTTGAGGTTGTATGTGACAAGATTGATTGTTGTTTTCTGCTGACAACCATTTAAGTCAAAAAGAGAAATCTAAGGTATGTTCCTCATAATGTTGATGTTCTTCGTATAATGAAAATTCTTGACAAAAAATTTCCCCCTCCTGCAAACACACCTAAGGAGCTCCAATAGTTTCTCCTCTATTCACAAAATCATTAAAATTATGAAAATTGTAATGATCTTCTAGGATTTCAACGTGTAGTTCAGTTGTTGCAACAGATTTTTGACTAGAATATTCAGAATGCTTAAATTCTTGTGTTTTAGAAATACAAGAATCCTCTAACACCTTTTGAAAATCCTTGTTCATCTCTGAATTTGCATTCTCTTGTAAAGAATTTCCAATGTTTTCTTGACAGGCCCTCTTGTCTTCAACAAAACTTGTTCTTTCAACATGACAGAAAAAATTTCTACAAGCCCACACATTATCTTCAATTTCTTGTGCATAAAGAAACATCAGCTCCAGAGTGCAAGGCTTTCTCTCCTTGATATAAAAATCCAAGACACTAGAAAGAGCCCTAAAATAGTATATCATTGTTGCATTTTTAGGAGGTCGAATTTCTTATGGCACGCTGAAATATATTTTTTGAAACCTCCTATTAAACGCAACGATCGATTCATTACTCTGCCTCTAGATGTAATATAACTCCAAAATGTGCTTTTTTTACGGCTTGTGCTCGCCCCAATATCTAAGAAAGATGTCTTGAAAAATCAACCATGAACTAATTAAACCTTCCTCCAAACACTGGAACTAATCCTGAGCACCCCGCTTTAATGAATGACAAAATATCCTTAAAGCCACATCTTCATAGATAATTTGAAATTTGTCTAGAAATTATTCAAATTCTAGGAGGTGTTGTTCGACTACAACCTCAACACTTTCTCCATAAAAACTTGGCAGAAATTTAAATTTTTTCAAAGGATATTGATGAAGAACTATAGGCAGCACCAAGGGTTTAAAAATCACATTGGTTCCAAGCTGGAAATAAGAGGATTGTTTATGAGGTATAATATTATCACCCAAAGATGATGAATCCCCACCTTTATGCCTGGACTCTGATATATTATCTTTAGGAGTTGTAATGCAACAATCATCTCTCCTCTCATATTTAGGAGATAAAGTTGTGTCAAGATCAATAATACAAGCAGAAGAAAAATATTCTTTCTCCAATAAAGCATGTACTTTTTGGACCTTATAATCTTATGAGAATATAAATCAGGAAACAATCTTCTTGATATGTATGGGAAAATAGACCACTAAACTGAAAGTGAAAAATAGAACATCCTTTAAAAGATTCAAACTCCACTACTAATTTTTTCCATGATGCTTTCTCATTTTCTTGCCAGGAAAATTCCTTATCTAATGACATCTTCATCAGTGGAGTGTCCAGGTGAATAATAAACAACCAAATTTTATATCTAAATATTGTTCACCATCAAGAAATAGATCTCAATACCCAGGGAAAAATAACTTCGTGCCTTCATCCCCGACAACGACGCTAGAAAATGTTGTATGTTAAGAGAAAATCCCTCGGTTGTGAAAGGAACCAGTGCTTAAGACATTTTAAAAGTGTGTCATAGAAATAATTTTATCATGAGGTATTTGTTCTATCCCTCTAGAAACTAGTTTCTAAAACCCTTAATGATCTAGAATAATAAAATATTTCACAATGTCATTCACTACTGATATCTGAATGGAAAAGAAGAACTGTAGAGGAAACTGAAAGTAATATTTTGTAAACTTAGAATCTATTACTTTTAAGTTTCAGAGAGAATTCATGGAGACAGAGGAAACTCAAAATAATATGTTGTAAAAACATAATCTATTACTTTTAAGTTTCAAAGAGAATTCATGGAGAGAGAGGAAACTCAAAATAATATGGTGTAAACACATAATTTATTACTTTTAAGTTCCAGAGTGAATTTTTGAAGGGAGAAGAGTTGGAGTGAAGGAGCGCTTATTAAGGCCATTTAACTCTTACTTACAAACATAAATCAGAGACTGGTTTCTTCTTTAATTCACTTCATTCAAGGAAGAAACAACATAAAATGACACAAGAAACATGAATCACCATCAACAGTTGCAGGAAACATGCTGCTTCTTACATTCACCCATCAGAAAAAGAAGTACAAAATGTAGTGTCCAAGAGGTCCAGAACTCCGAACCCCTCCTCTCTCTTTCTCTCTTCCTTAAATAAAAACAAGAGCAGTTTGTAACTGCTCGAGCTTCTTGAAACTCCTAGACTACCTAAACTGTTAAACTAATTATTACATTGCAATCGAGGACATCATTGTAGCTTCAATCTTAACAGAGAAAACAAAATAAAACTTGAAATATAATCCTTTTTCTGAATCTTATTTTTTGTTAATGTGTTTCCTTCCGTTTCTGCATTGATATCCTAACAGTCTGCATAAAAACATATATACCCGACTCTGCCCATGCTTTTGCATTTTGGACACTGTGATCATGTCACCTACTACCCGACTCTACCTCTTCCACTCATGCTCATAGTGTTTAGAATTTGATTAATAAACTGCCACAAACACATATCGCTATTTTTCACGTAGCATCGGGTCTTTTCTTACTCGATTTTTCCCTGCATTCAGACTTTCCTTTGTAACTGCCGTAAGACTGGAATTTAAAAGATATTCCAATTTTCCTTTGAAAACTATCACGTTTGCCCCTTCATCACATTTCTCATTTCGACATTTATAACATATTCATGAGCGCCATTCCTCCTGAGCTTTGCGATTGCGATTTGCGATATGCGATCAGGCCTTCCACATGTGATTGTAATTTGCGATTTTCAATCAGTCCCTCCACATGTGATTGTGATTAATCCTCCAAAAAATTGTTCTGTACATATATTTGCAAGACTCGACCCTGACCTGTGTGCAATGATCTAAACACATCAATCAGCCTGACTCTTAAACTGTTCTGCACTCGAATAAGCCCGACTTGACCCTTGCTGCATGATTTTCTTCTTTGCTACTCCTTTGTATTAGATTACACCTCCAATTCTGCTACTTCCCTCATTTTGGTTCTAGTTCACATGTGATGATGAATATATGTTGAGCTTGTGGTTATCCTTTTGAGCATGTTGCAGGTCTTCTTGAAATTTTAACAACTGTTTCCTCAATAACCTTGAATTGCTCAGAACCTCTCTTGACTTTTAGTTGAGTCAAATTATGCTACAACACCAGGTACAAAAATTATGAGTTTGTTGTAGTTCCATTTGGTTTGACTAATGCTCTAGCTATATTTATGTGCTTGATGAATAGTGTGTTGTGTCCTTGTTTGGACAAGTTTTTTATTGTATTCATTGATGATATATTGGTATATTCTAAAAATGAAGAAGAACATGTCGAACATTTAGCAACAATATTGAGATTCTTGAGAGAGCATCACTTGTATGCTAAGCTAAAAAAATGCAGTTTATTTTAGACAAAGGTACATTAATTGGGACAAGTTGTCTCCAAGGAATGCATAACAATGGATCTAGAAAAGATAATGGCTATCATTGAGTGGGTAGCTCCTAGGAATGTGGATGAGGTAAGATCATTCATGGGGTTAGTAGGTTATTAAAAGAGGTTCATCAGCAACTTCTCACAAATTGCTTATCATATCACATCATTGCAAAAGAAAGGTAAGAAGTTTGAATGGACATAATAATGTGCAACTAGTTTTGAATAGTTAAAGAAGTTGTTGACACATGCTCCACTGTTAAATATCATAGATCTATAAAAAGAATTTATGGTATGTACAAATTCTTGCAAGAGAGGGCTTAGTGGAATCCTTATGCAGGAAGGACAGGTGGTATGTTATGAGTCACAGAAACTGATTGAGCATGAGAATAACTATCTGACACATGATCTTGAGTTGGAAATGATCATTCATGCATTGAATATGATCTGTATTTGAAAACTTGAAGGTTTCATGAAATTTGCAAGTTAAACTTTAAGTATTTTATGAAATTAGATAAGTTGAAATAGCACATAAATTAAGTGTTTAAACTTAGTTTTGAAACATTAAAAACATAGCCAATATTACCATCAACAATAAAACAAGATAGAAAAATGATGAAGGAGTTCACCCCTCCTGGGCTACATCTTCTCGTCCAGCTTCCAATATTGGGACTCATTCATTATGTGCTAAAATATGTGTATACATGGATTTGCAATTCTCAAAATGAAAAAATAATGTCTCCAATGGATCCATAATAGTAAAAAACCCCTATCTAAGCTCTTGTTGGGCTCAAATTTTCCAAAAACTGAAGAATAGATGTTCCGGTGAAGTTTTCCTGCTAACCAATCTACAAAACACACTCTCCTGCTAACCATCCTACAAATTCCGCCATTTTTGGCACCGCTGGGTGAAAATCCCCCCCCACGCCAATGAGATTTGCGCTAGATTGGGTGCATTTTGTCGGTTGGTTTAAATTTCTAATAACCCCTATGAGCAGATAAAAAGGAACCACATGGATTAACTGCCACTGTTGGTTATGGTGGTTATAAATTCCCACCAAACAGTAAACTAGGCTCCTGAACTAAGGTCATATTATATGTGAACTGGGGTCAAGTTTGAAAATCCGCACCAACCAAACATTAAACCTATCCATCCTCTAGAACTATGGTCACATTTAACCTTTGGCCAATTTTAATTTTCGCACCAAAACCTTAAACTCCAAGTAAGGTGTGACTGTTGTAAGGTGTCGTAACCATCGAGGGGTCTAGCCTTCACCATTACCACACCTCAAACTATTGGTTTGTGTTTATACCATGGCTTGGGCGAGGGTTAACCCCGTGCCCTTGGAGTCCAACACCTGTGGTCTCGTGGGTATGGGTGACCGGGGGACAAGGGTTAACCCCGGCCCTGCCCCTCAATCATTCACATAATAAACTTTAAATAGTAATTTGATCCATTTTATAATAAGAACCACTCATGGAAGAGTGGTAAGAATCTGCATTTCCTGATGATTGGTCTTGCGTTCGACCATGGTGAGGTCCATTCACCATCCATTGGACCATGTACATAAATAAAAAACCAACAAAATCACATGAAATTTGACCAATAATAATGAGGACACTTGGCAAGTTATCATTGGATCTTAAAACACATTCCACCTACCCAGTCAACGCCTGCAACCCAACCGCAAAATTTTTAATTGTTTAGAAAAACGATCATAACACGATATCAAGAGAATACGATATCGGTTTTGAGTGATTCAAGTTGCATTGGATTCAAGGCGACAAGATCTACATTTTGGAACTAGTTTTGAGAAATTTTGAACACTTTTAATTTTGAGCATTTTACTGATCCACTAGATCATTCCTCCCAACTTGAAGCTTTTGGACCTCCAAATGATCATTTGTCAACAAACAGATGAGGGTACAATTCCCTCACCCTTCCAATCTCAATTCATTTGTATTTTCTTGGATTTTTCCCTTTCAAATTTCCACACGAAGGCATTATTCCTAATATTTTCCAAAATATTCAATGGACCATATCTTATTGGTTTCAGTTTTTTACCTTCTCCTTGGAGTATTTCCTTTCTAATGTGAAGCCAAAATTCATCTCCCACTTGGAAACTGTGATCCATACGATGCTTATCATGTATTGTCTTGTACTTGACTTGACTCTTTTCTAACTATTCTTGAACTGTCTGATGCACCAACTGAAATTGTTAAATGAATCTTTTGGACTTATATATGTCACTATGTCCATCAATAGAAACATCCTTCCCAAAGATAAAATCTAAAGGATATTTTGGTAAGTATCCCAAGCATGCCTCAAATGGCGATGTTTGAGTCAATGAATTCTTGACCCAGTTGTAAGCATGTTGAATATAGTGCAAATGTTCATCCCAAAACTTAGGATGCTTGCAACAATAACCACAAAGAAGATGTATCACTTTTATTTTCACCACTTATGTTTGGCCATCTGTTTGTGGATGGAATGCAGTGATATTTTTCAATTAGGTGTCCATGATTTCCCATAAGCTTGACAAAAAATTCTCGACAAACTGAGAATCTCAATCACTAACATTGGATGTGGGAAACCAAAAATGTACCCATGCATTCTGAAATAACAATTGTGCAATCTGTTCAAATGTAACCTGCTTCTTAGAAGGCATCAAAATACAAATTTTTTTGAACCTATCCACAACTACATAGATATAATCATGACCTCTCCTAGACATAGGCAGACTTCCTACAAAATTCATAGAAACGCTTTCCCATGGATGGGAAGGTACCAGAAGTGGATTATAAAATCCCAAATTTTTATTGCTAGGCTTACTCACAACACATAAAGAACATCTTCTTACAAATCATGACACACTTTCAAGCATACAAGGCTAGTAACAATACCTATTTAATTGTGCCACTGTCTTACCTACACCGAAATGAACAACAATAAGAGAAGTATGCACTTCCCTTAAGATGTTGACTCTTTCTCCTTGTGGAATACATAGCTTGCCAAGATGATACAAGAAGTTATCATGCACATGATAATCTAATTCCTCTACTTGGTTACCTTGACACAAAGTCGCATATACATCCTTAAAATATTTATCTAAAGAATATTTCTCAACATAGCTCTCATGCATGATAGAATTATGCTTAAGAATAATGGATGCACTAATAATTTTCATAGAAAACATATCAAAAACCTTGTTATAGATACCTTATTACAAAGTGGAATTGTTGTAAGAAACCCATCCATTTGAAGTTCCTCGCTTGTTTTAGCTTTGTTTGTGATTGTAAATATTGCAAAGGTTGATGATTAGTGTGAATGTTTGTTTCCTTACTCGTCAATTAATGTTTCCACTTTTTCACAGTTTGCACCAATGCATACAATTCTTTGTCATATGTAGGATAGTCAATCACTTCACCATTAAAATTTTCAGAATGAAAACATATGGGCTTACCATGTTGCATCAAGAATGCGCCCATGGAATAGTCACTTGCATCAGTTTGTATCTCAAATGATTGTCTCAAGTCTGGAAGTGCAAGTACAGGTGCTAAAATGATTCACTCTTTCAATGAAACATTTTTTTTTTGTTTGCCTCCCCATTGAAAAACCCACTTCACACTCGTCAATGCATGTAATGGAGCTGTAATGGAAGAAAATTTAGAAATGAACTTTCTCCAATATTGGGTTTCTCCTAAGAAAATTCTAACCTATAACACAGTCTTTGGTTTGGCCAATTCAAAATGACTTTGAACTTTGAGGGATGTATCTTCAATTCACCCCTTCTAATAATATCACCCAAGTAGACTAAAGAATTTTTCCCAAATTTACATTTAGACATATTTAAAAACCATTTTTCCTTCTTTAAGACATCCAGTACTTGTTTGAAATGCATGATATGTTCTTCATGAGACTTGCTCAAAATCAATATTTCATCTAAGTATACTATCACAAAATCATCTAGAAAAGGCCATAAAACATCATTCATAACCCGCATGAATGTAGTAGGAGCATTACAAATCCCAAAGGGCATAACCAACCACTCAAACAAACCTTGATTTGTTTTGAAGGTTGTATTCCAAATATCTCCTTCAACTATCCTAATATGATGATATCCACTCCTTAAGTCAAACTTAGTGAAATAAACAACATATTTCAATTGATCAAGAAAATCATTGATTCTAGGAGAAGGGAAACGATTCTTTACCGTAATTTTGTTCAATGCCCTAAATTCCACACACATGCGCCATGTACCATCCTTCTTTGGCACTAAAACAATAAGTGACCTACATGGCGATGTGCTTGGTCGGATGACCCCTTTATAAAGTAACCCTTGGATTTGTTTCTTAATTTTTTCATTTTCCATCACTTACATCCTGTACATGCCAATTTTTAGAAGAGGACAATTTGCTGCAATTGCATCTCTTTTTGTATTCCTCTTTTAGGAGGAAATCCTTTAGGCTCCTGAAACGTCTCATCATAGTGGTTAACAACCTCAACCAAATCAGATTTTAACTTTGCATCACAACCTTGGAAGGCTTCATTCTCAACATCATTCTTGGGTTTTGTTGGGCAATGAAAAAGGTACATTTTACCCTCATAATTAGTTCGATTTATTACTTACTTTTATATGTTTACCTTCACTTTGGAAATAAATTAGGAAGAATTAATTGTAAACAAAGGGAAAAACTAATTATCAACAAACTATGTGATTATTGGCATAAAAACTAACTTTCGCTATTTTTATGTGCAGGAAATATGAACCAAATAACTGTTGTTCAAACGACTGAACAACAACGACCAAGAAAATGAAAAGATCATATCCTATTCATGCGAACCAATGAAAGATGATGAGAATCCCACCTATTTCATAATGAAATATGTTGGACAACTGCGAAATCCTCATGATCTCCTGATCCTGAGGATTCATTATTATCCATTTTGTTTTTCCATAGGTTATAAAAGACCGATAGGTGAAATAGAACGGGAGAAAATTTTTACCCATATGTTGTAATTTTACATTATTCACATTTTTTCAAGACAGAGTTTTCACACTTAGTGATGTTGTACCTCTACTATTGAATTTAATGAAAGATATAATGGTTCCTTCGTAATCATGTTCTGAATATCTTATGGCAGAGACTTCTAGAGGCTTTGGACCCAGTCACTAAGAGCTTTACAAAATTTCTATGTTATATTCTTATTTTCCCTTTCTGTAATTAATCATTTCTGTATTTCGTAGAATCACAATTGATTTAATTATCATCAACATTGAGTGGTTTGTGTCTACTCAACTTAGTGTTCCTAAATTGATGTCATAAATTGTCAACCAGGGTTTGTAAACTGTTGAAGTGAAGTGCACTATATGTGCCTAGGTATCTTCTTCCTACTTTGTTGTGTTTAGTGTTTTTCTAATGTTTTTGGCTTTGTGTTTTTATGCTAAGAGGAAAAGAACTAAATTGTTGGCAAAGAGAAGTTACTGATCTCACTAAAACAAAACAGAATCTACTCTAAACTGTGTATGGAACCTAAGAACAGAAAATGCTAATCTACAAATTGTAAAGCTTGAAAAGAAAAGTAACTCATAACATTAAAATCAATCCAATTCATTTCATTAGAGGTATGTTGGAACAACTTGAGAAAATAATAAGTTTGATGTAATGAGGTTCTCTTTTGTAAACAACAACTTACAATATCACAGAGAAAATCTCATCCATGGTTAGAAATTTGTTGGAACACTTTGAGAAAAGATTATCTGCAACATAGTAAGGAATCCTATGATAAAAAAAACTTATGACACTAAAATTAACCTATTCTGCAACTCAAAATGTTACTATTAAGCCTCATTCAAGGGTTAGAGATCTCTTAGAATAGCTTTGGAAAAGGGCTATTTGTAAAATTATGAGAAATTGCGGAATAGTCAATAACTCAAAATGATATAACTAATTCTTGTCCATATGATGATGATGTGTTAGAAGAGATTAAGAACAAGAACAGTTTGTAAATAATGAAGGCCTTTAAGTCTAATTTAACAAAACTAGAATACAACTAGCTAATAAAACTTGAAATACAATGAACAAAACTGAACTAATATGCAATTAACTTCCGAAGTATTACAGCTCTATCTCATTCACGTGTTAGTGATATATTGGAATAGTTCATAAGAAAAATATTGATTGTAACATTCGATGTAAGTGAATCATAAAACATGAAGCTCAGAAAAACTACCTAAATTAAGAACGAAACAGAGCTAAAGTCACTTATCTAAAAAATATGCATAAAGCCTTTCAGATAGTAGGGGCCCTCTACCATCGGATTGGCACATGAATATCCTCAAGATTGATTCAGATCATGCATTAAAGTTGTACTTATTTCATTAAAGGAAAACGCTCAGAAAACAGAGTATCACTGTCTTGGACAACTTAACAACAAAACATCAACTAGCTAACTGTCTCTCGGTTCCCCAAGTTATTTTTATAAGAAAAATACATAAATGTCATTGAGAAGAAATAGGGATAGGTGTATTTTTCAATCAAAATTGAATTAGAGCTCCTGTTGAGGCCTCGTACTTTGCTGAAGACATCTGCAGAGTCCTTGTCCTGGTAGAAGTCTACTTCTTAGTTTTGGTTTCATCCACGTGCATAACCACATGTAGATTTTTACTCAGACTTCGTAGAGGGCAAGGAATGATGTAGGTGAGTTCTGGAATTCAACCATATGCATTTTTCCTTTAAGTGACACCTGTAACCTGTGTGAACATAAAGATGGTTGCGGAATAGGCGACTAGCTACAGAATGGCTGCATTCTGTAGCTAAGTCTAGTTAAAAATCACTACGACAACAAAACCACAAAAGTATAGTAAGTCAGTCATTGCATGCATTCTTAAAGTGAATTTAATCAATCCTATTGATCTTTTAAGCCTATAACTGATAAAGGACAAATGGAATGAAGTGAAATTTGGTGAAAGGAAAGGACATCTTTGGGGCTCAACAGTTTGCATTTCCATTTATTTGAAGTCTTAGTCGCTTTTACTTTTGGCCTGAATGTTATTATTTCATTTACCAGAGTTATTCAAGCATTTTTGAATGATTGATGTTCATTGTGGGTGACATTATTTGGTTAATCATTCATTGTGAATTTCAATTGCAGAGAATGAATAAGTTACTCTTTGTTCAATTGTTGCAGTATTCCCTTTCTGATTAAATATATTTCCTCAGATATCGATTAGTGATTATGGTTAAGTTTTAATTCTTTAATTCTCGCATTTCAAATTTATTTGGACATAGAATGAATCAAAATTAAGTTAATTTGATTGATTAAAGTTATTTCACGTTTCTTTCAAAATTGTCTTGATTACACTTCTAGAATTAAATATTACTTCTTGCAACGATTTAGAATTGTTAACCTTTGATTTCACTTGCATAAACTTTGTCAAGAACTCTTGAAATAAACAAACTTACCCTGGGGTGATAATTAATGTAGGTATTAAGATTTATTTGCCGTTGCCGGGGAGAGTGTTTACAATTGATGTATTTTCATTTTCTTTTGCTGTAGAAGAATTGGGTATTTAAAACGAAAGGTAAGAACCTGCATACCAACAAGTAAAACACTTGTCCATTAGCCTGATTTTTAGCAAATACATAGAGGTTGAATAGGAATAGGTGTTTTTTTATGAATGAATAGGAAGAAAAAGATAGAAATAAATCTGAACCTGCCATCTAAATCCTCGAAACCCAAGGGATCGGTGACCGTTGGAAGAACAAAGTTCATAGGTGAAATCATAATAAAATCTCAATCTCAGGCATCCGTAGGACCCAAGACACTTTTTGAAAAGAGTCCTACTATAATCCCTTAGGTAGAAGGCTCACCATCTGTAGCTCACGTCGAGATCCATAGTGAAACAAAAGGGTCTGAACAGAGCTTTCAGGTCACAAAACATTTGAGTCCTGACCCTTCACTAGAGGGAAATTATTGAAACTTACAAGAAGGAGAGGGAAAAAATAGTGGTGCTGTAAAAAAAAACTTACAATCTCTAGAGCCTAGATCTCCTAAAATATTGGTTGAAGAAAAGACACCCAACATCCCAGATCATGGTAGTATTGTAAAACCTTTTCCAAATCTGACTTCTAGTCCAGTCTGAATTAATTTCCCATATCAGGAAATTCCTGAAGTTTATTGGCACATATTTGACCAAATGGCACACAATTAGCCCCAGGGACAAACATCAACATTGGAGTACCCTATTGTTTACCCAGTCGCTAATGCCCCCATGAAATCTATTCTGTTGCAAAACATCCCTACTTTCCATGGATTAACTTCGGAGTTTGAATTTGATGTATTGTGTAGGGGATATGATTACACCACCAACCCTCAGAAACTAAAACTGTTTCCCTCTACATGAAAGGGATCATCTTTGCACTGGTTTATGTGGCTCAGTGGAGGGACTATTAATTCCTGGGATCAAATGAAAAAATCTTTCCTTGCTAAATATCAAGACTACTGTAGGACTAGAGAATTAAAAGATGAAATATTCAACATGACTACAAAAGATAAGCGAAACACTAGAAGAATATGTTGAATGGTTTTAATATAATCTACAAAGGTCTCCTTATGTTGCATTATATAAAGATGTCTTAAAAGTAACTATGATAAAAGGAATGAAATATGAATGGATAGAAACCTTAAATATAATGGGAAAAGGAGATATATATCAGGAAAATTATGACGATATTATTTCATTGTGTTTCAGATGCTCTAGAGGTAGCACACGCATTAGGCCAGTTGGACGGGATTTGACTGCCAGTAATAATAGAACTTCAGGCGGAAATGTAAAATGAACAAAAGTTGGAAATATCCTGGAAGATTTCAAGACCGATATCCTGGGAACCCTCACAACACAATTAGATGTCTTGCAAGCCAAGAAAAAAAAAGCATTAGTAGAACAAAACCTAGCCATATTCTGATCACGATGTCGAAAGAAGCACAACCAGCAGGAATGCCCATTAGACATGGTCCAAACATGTGCCATATACACTAAATACCACGCCACTATGCAGTTTTCATCACTTCTAGGGTTGAAAGCAGTATTCAAGGAAGAGAAAGAAGAAACAAAGCCAATATATTTAATGAATCAACATTGACAATGGCAATCTAGATCTCTAGGTATGTCACAAGACCCATCTCAATTCTTTCCTTCTTCGTAATTCAATCGACAACAAAAATCTGGAACAACGTGGAAAGGCCAATCACCTTTTTCCACTTGGTCATCCCAACCATTCTGTATGACCCCCTGGAAAACTCAATCCTTTCTGGGTAGTGGTTGGCCAAATTCTTCTTTCTCTCCTCCATTTTGGCAGAACAATCCATACTCATCGCAGTGGCCCACCTCTACTTCACAAAATCCAAACTGGTCTCAAAACTGGCAGCGACCCTTGGGAATAACCAATTCACCTATGGGAATGGGTCCTCAGACTCAACCCATATTACCAACTCCATATTCATTACAACATAATTCTCAGCCTCTTATGTGTCCTCAACTCCCAGCTCAACCGAATCCAAACCCCAACTGTAGACCGGTCCAACTGATACAGATTGTTGAAAATCCAGACCTTGAAATCGAACAAAAAGAATGCAGTGAACTTAGGTTGAGATCAAGGCGTGTTATTGACCCTGAGGAAAATGAAAACTTGAAACAAAAAAAGTTAGAAGCCCCAACCGTAATCAATCCATCAACTATGATCAACACATAAATAAAACAGGGAGAAGACATAGTTGAACAAGAAGATCCTGGAAAACTTATCAATAATTCTCCCCCGTTCCTTGAAAGATTAGTGATACCTAAGGCAATTTTTTATCCAAATTTTGATCTTCTAGGAAAACTTAAAAATATTTGTATTAAAATTCCTCTACTCCAGGCCATTAGTATTTCCCTATCTATGCTAAGACAATTAAAGAACTGTGCACGAAAAATCTTGTGAGGAAAAAAAAAACTCCACCAACTGCCCATGTCGTAGGGACCTTGTCTGATTTACTTTTGGGCAGAGAAACACCGGTAAAATATGAACATCCAGGGAGTTCCATAGTTATAGTACAAATATATGGCCGCTCTTTTCTGAACACATTAGTCGACTTGGGCACAACCATTAATATTTTGAATGCGGAAACCTGTGAAACACTTGGTATCACTACTTTGGAACCCACCACCCCCGGGAATCATCAAGAGCTGCTGCTGTATCACTGAACCATCAAGTATACGGATCTCGATCATGCTGAAAGGAGCTGGAGTGGAGAAACAATCAAGTCAAAGGGAAATGAGAGATCCCTTTGCCTGATCCGAGGCACCAAACAAGAGTGGAAGCTGGAACCAAGGTACACCGCCCTCTAGACCTGGCTTCTGGAATGAATGAGCTGATGTCGACAGAAGGAGGTCTGCCATAGGTGAGGCAATGAGAGACCCTCAACTAAGGCACGAGAGAAAATAGTAGAGCGACGGACAGACTGACACTAATGATGATAGTGAAATGGAAAGGATTGAGTGGCGAATGGACGACTTCCCTTGTTAGATCATAAAGGGCATGAATGACATGGCAAAAACTGACACAATTTCATAAGGGATAGGGGACAGTGGGACTGAAGGTCATAATGTGCGACACAAGAGAGAGACCAAGCAATGAAGGATGGAGGGCTATAGCGGGGTACAAAGGGACTCGGGATAGACTCCATGAATGCGATGATGACTCAACTTGGATGCTCTAAACAAGGGCGACTCGATGGTGTTGCCACACAGTAAAAGGCCCAATGGGGGACCATAAAAGCATGAGTACAAGGTGGGGACTCATGACGAAAATCGTCACAAACATGGACAAGTAAGGAGGCAAGATGGTGCCCCAAGTACAAGTGTTTTAAGTGAGGAAATTCGATTTTAAGGAGAGGTGAAGTGACCCTTCTTGGAAAAAATAGGTCCTGGCGAAGGATAAAAATAAAAATATGCTGGCTATCTAACAGAAAATAAAACACGCATCTCAGAAAGGAAATGCTAAGGGTAATATTTCTTAAGATAGAGTGCATTGCGAAGATTGCCTTTGAAGTCTTCTAAAAGGTATGCCCCCTTACCAAGCTCCTTATTGATGATGTAAGGGCCTAGCCATAATGAGTCGAACTTCCTGTGACCAAGGACATCATGGGCCTGGTCATATACTAGAACAAGGTCGCCTTCATGAAAAGGACGAGGCTGGACTTTTTGGTCATATTGAGCTTTTGGTGCGTTTCTTGGCCGCTTCCATGGTTTGCAATGCAACACAGCGATATTCAGAGGCACGCTCAAGCATGATAAGTCATTGTTCTAGAGGTTGGGTGTCAGGGAGAAGTTCAACAGCCATAGGAAGGGAAGGGATGTACACTCGATTAGTAAGACAGCCTCCTCTCTAGAAACGAGGTGAGGAGGGTTATGGTTGAGGGGCATGGGTGCCCCCAAGCATGGTGTGGTCATGCCAAAATGTATTTAGAAAAAGGGGAATCTAAACACATTTAAATGATGTGGTGTGCCATTTGTTCTTGTTATGGTTATGCAGTTTGAGAAAGGAAATGGAGGATTACCAATCTCTTTTGGTACTGCATATGGGGATCAAATGGACTTTAAGTTTCCGAGTTGGCATACCTGGTGTCACTATCCCAAAAAGAGGATTTTGAGAGAATGAACTGATGCTCTTGTAGAAAAGCTAGAGGTTGGTCAACAATAATGTCTAAGAGACTGGGTTGCTGACGGAAGAGGAGGGAACGATAAGAGGTATCATCCCTAGAGTGATCGGAAGTGATATGGGACTTTAGAGGTTCTTCTAAATGTGGAAGAATAATGGTACTAAAGTCAACACGACCAGATACACTAGGAGAGTTATGGAGAATTGCTTCTCTTGGTCTCTCAAATGGGGGTGCCCCCTTACCCAAACATTGGGTTTCGATGTAATGGCCACAAGGTGGATGTGGTGTGAACACATGGGTTCGATGTAAGGGGGAATATATAAAGTCAGGGGTGGGAATTTCTTCCATAATGTCTTCATCGTGATAAAAGATGGGGTGACTGGTGGAAGAAGGACCACCGGACGTGGTGAAGCGACCTGAATCATCATCATGAGAAGAGAGGTTCACATGCGCATCGTCACAAGGGGTGACCGAAGAGTAAGTAGATAAAGGATCTACCGATGTTGAGCCCAAGATGATCGCCGAAGAAAGGTCAAGCGAAACAACAGGGGAGGATTCAGATGGAATGGTCCCCGAGGGTCTCATGGATGATGATAGGTAGAAAATGTTGGACGAAGGCTCCATCATCTCGACATCAGGAGGGGGAATGTCAATGGGAGCAGTCATATCTGGTAGTTCTGCTGAAGCAGAATGCGCAAATATGGGAGAGGTGTACTCATTGCGCTTGGCCTCGAATTGGTGGACCGCGGCAATAGAGGTGCGGAAGTCCTCGAGGCGGGGACAAATATGGGTGTGATGGCTATGGAGATCACACAAAGCACGGGGGTGGTTGGTGTGAATAGTCTTGGGGTTCTTGGCCTCGGTTGTGGAAGGAACAGAGGCTTCTGGGACCGCGGACTCAGGGAACGTGACATTAACCATGGGCTTTAGATGAAGTAATTCAGGACAGGTATGGGAGGCGTGACCGACAACATCACACAAAGCACCCTGGATGGTATGCTTTGGAGGCTGAGGAGGAGCAGGGTTTGTCGGGGCAGCCTTGTCCTTTGATGCCCCCTTGCGAGCTTTGCCCTTCTTACCTGAAGCGGTCGCAACAGGAGGTGGTTCCTGTTGAAGTGACTGAGGCACTGATGCAACGGGAGAAGCTATGGGGGCCGGTTGAACCGGGGTCAAAGCGATATAAGGTTTGGGTTGACCAGGCAAGGTGGGGGCTGGAGGATCAAGGTACCAAACGGGAATCCCAAGTGTCAAGTTAGGAAGAGAGAGGGTGGCCATGACTGGTACCGTGTACACTCCTGGTGGGGGAGCTAGGAATGGTATCTGACCAGAGGGGGCATGGCCAAGTGGGACGGCTCCTAAATGGCTAAGGCCTGGAGGAACCGTGCCAGGGGGATAAAGGGGCTCATGACTACCAACTGCAGGTGAAGGGCTAAGAGCAGGTTGCGGAGGGCAAGGTTGCTGACTAGCCGAAGCAGGTTGCTTGAGAGCAGCCCGAGACGACTGCATCATGCAAACATTCGATGAGCTGGGGTCAAAGATAGGAGGAGGGGGGAGACTAGGAAAAGTTCCAAGCAGGGAGGAATCCTTGTAAACGCCGGGGGAGACACTGGTCAAGGAGTCGATGGTTTGCTTGTTGGCTACAGAAGAGATGGTCGTCTCAGGTGAGGTCTGAGATTTTGGCTCATGATATGTCAACTGGTCAATGGTGACGATCTTCCCATTATGGGGGAAAGACATCTTGCGAAAGACCGCGGATGGGACAGCAGACATAGCATAGGTGTAGCTTCGCCCCAAAAGAATGTTGTAGTCTAGTGGGGCGTCAATGACTTCTACGTCAACACAAACCGTCTTACCGGCGAGGGTGATAGGGCAATTACGAAACAAGCCAATGGGCTGAGAGGCATGACCGTCCCACGCTCTAAGGGTGATCGTGGAAGGGGCCAGCTCAGGGGATCCAAGTTGCTTCCAAACCGAAGCGGACATCACGCAGGTGGATGCCCCCTCGTCAATGATACACCGGGAAACGATGGCGTTTCGTATTTTGACTGAGATTTGGAAGGCGACGGAAGGAGGGAGGGGAGGGTGGTCCGATTGAGTGGCGTCGAAAACAATCATCTGGTCGTCAGCAGGATCTACAGCGCCCACGGCAGATAGTAGAGCCTTCTTTTGGGAAGGGCATGACTAGAGGAGTTCCAGTGTGGAAATGGCAGCAGGGGACTGCGCCAAATCATCTACTATGCTATACGACTGAGCGGCTCGACCGGAAGCAGCATTTCGGCATAATGGTCCCTTTGGAATCTTTGGATGAACCTCAACTGTGGGTTGAGGGATGTGTAAGGGGCCATTGGATGTTGAAAGAGGCTCTGCAGAACCTGAAGAGGGGGGCTCGGGAGCAGACTGAGCAGGAGGCTTGGGGTACTGGCGAGACCGAGTTTGAAGGTTAAGGTCGACGGTTAGAGGCGGATCAGAGTTCATCATGAGGATCTGGTAATTGTAGGAACCAGAAGGGGAAGGTGGAGTGGCCACCTGTCCGTCAGGTGGTTGGGTAGCCATGAATCCCTGCTGTGCATCCACCTGCGCTTGAGGGGGCGGGGAGCGCTGTTGCAGGGGTTGAGAAGGCAAGGGAGGCGAAAGTGCATATGTTGGAGGAGTTGGCGCGCCAGGCTGTGGATAAGGGTAATGGTTAGGTTGGGCAACATTGAGGTAAGCAGGAGGTTGGGCAAAAGGATGAGGCATGCCGTATCCTGGATGCATGTTACTGGGAGGGGGAGAAGTGCAGGAAGTGGTGCCCCCTCCCCCAGGAAAACCATAGCTCATGTGAGGTTGAGCGGATGGATGAGAGATGGGTCCAATGATACTGTTGGCGGCATGAGGTGCCCCCGGTGTATGGGCATCATTGGGTGTGGGAAGATCAGGTAGGACAGTAGGATCATAACCTGTCTGAGTGTAGATCAGGTCATACTTTAACGCCATTTGGAGGGCATCTTCTTCGGTTTGAGGAAAATGCGATGCGACATCTTTCCCGATAGGGGACAAGAGAGATCTAAGGAACCAGTCCATGTAGACACGGTCTTCGAAGAGAGGAGATTGCCATAGGCTCCGTCTTCTTCGCCATTCCCGGACATGGGTAGAAAGGCGGGTCGAAGAGGTTTGCAAGTTTTCGAAGGAAGTCAAAAGTTCGATACCAGTGTCATAACGAAGGGGAAGCTGGAAGTAAGATAAAAAAGCCCGGGCAAGAGTTGCAAAGGTGGTATGGGAGGAAGTGGGCTGGTCAACATACCACTTAGAAGCTTCGCCCGTAAGCGTGCGTTGGAACAGTCTAAGACGAACAGAGTCATCGATAATGGAGGTAGATGAACACCACATGTGGAAAGATCGAACATGATTTGAAGGATCTTCTCCAGCACGACCTTCAAACTTTGGGATGTCGGAAGGGAGCTTTGTCGGCATAGTGGGCCAACTAGCGTCATGATGTATAGGGTCGTTTATCAACCGGTCCAAATCTGGGAGGCTGAGGCCTGCCAAGAAGGGGAGCAAGGGTGTAGTCGAGGTAGTTCCCGTGGTGGTTCCGCTAGTAGTAGTTCCGGCATTAGGGCCGGGAGCTCCACTAGCGTTAGGCCCTGGACCATACATAGTGAAGGTGACAGGGGGAGAACCTAGAAGGAAAAGGAGAACCCAAAGAATCAGAAGAGGAGTCGGAGGAGGACTGGCTCGACGACGGCGATGCGGAGCAGGTCGATCAACCGGAAACTGAGGGTGAAGGCCAAGAAGTCTCCGGGAAAGGCGCCTTGGGGGCGCAATGATGACAGGAAGAAGGAAACCGACAAGGGCAGAAAGGGACAAAATCAAGAAGGTCAAGGGCAGAAAAGGTGCAGTGATAATTGATTTTAGAGTCTTTGCCAGGCGGTGTAAACCAGGCGCTTCTTCACTTAGGGTCAGTGTGTGGCGTGCGTTAATTTTAATTTTTAAACCCTTTCCATTGTTGAGAGCAAGAAAAAGTGTGCTGCGTAGCTGAAAATAAACCTACAGAGAACAGAATATAATGCTGAAATAACAGAAAAATAACAGCTACGTATGCATCTATTTAACCCAAGAAGGTGGGTCTCTCACAACTATGCTGAAAAGAAAGGGAAAAACTATGTAAAACACACATAAAGGGAGCTCAACAGATCTAGGGTCAAAAGGGACAGAGATCTGGAGGATAAAGCTGCAGGCAAGAGGTGCAGATCACAGCCAAGAGACAGAGGCAAGGTGGTTGGAAAAAGGAGGGAAATCAGCAAATAACCGGAGGGGGGAGGCGGAGGCCTTCAAAGGAGGTCCAAACAAAACGACAAGAGGTGATTTGAAAGGAAAAAGGGCTGATTTCAATGGATCTGAAAGGGAGGTAACAGATCTAGAAAAGAGGGGGCTGAAGCTCTGAAACCGACGGCTGAAACAGCTAAAACTCTTCCACAAAAAGTGGAGGGTACTAAAGCCCTAAGGGGGCTGGGTTCCCACTTAGATGAGTAAAAACAGAATCGTATCTTTGCCGCGCGCCTGATAATGGAAAACCCCGCGTAAGCCGGCAGTTATAACCCGTAAAATTGTAGAAAAAATGTCGGAAAGGTGGCGTAGCTTGACCCGATCCGATTTCTGGGACCAAGGAAGTTGAAAAGTGCGACTGGAGGTCCAGGTCAAGCCAGCTAAAAAGTACGGACCTCCTGCTCCCGCTGCTCGGCGGAAGATTTTCGTAAAAGTTGCCGTCTCCGCCATAAGTGATGTCGCCACCCACAAGTAATAGGGCCGTGGTAACACACTAAGTTAGAAATTTTAGGGTTTTTAGGGTTTTAGGTGAGAAAAATGACATAAAAAGAGGAAAAATAAGTAGCTGAAAAGAAGCCCTAGGGCCTGAAGTAGCTGGATATGCAGGAATATGGAAAACGACAACGGTCGTAATTTAAAACCCGTGTGGAGTCGCCATTTGTTAGTATGAATTCTTCGTCAAGGTGTACGAAAAAGAACCACTTTAGCTACGCATAACTAATAGCCCTAACAACAATAGAGGCTGCCAAACATCTTCAGATCTGCGATTAGTAGTTAAAATGCTGCAACAAACAGATCTATAAATAGAAAGACATTAAGCAGTAAAGTAAAGAGTTTGCTCCATGCATCCAACAGACAAGACAAGAACACGATTTTTGAATGAATTTTTATATTACAGGGCACCTGGGAGGAAACAAGAAGGTGTATCCGGATCTCCTCAATGGGATGGGTTCTTTGTAGTCCTCAGCACTTCAGATCTAAGCTTTCTCTCTCTTGTAGATGTAGAAAACCCAATGTAGAAGATAGAGCTCAATGGGAGCAAAAATGGTAGGAATGAGACCAAGTGTATAGATCCGGAGTGATCTAGTAGGCAACAAAAGGTGAAGAATGATGGGGAAAACCCTCCTATTTATAACAAAATATTGGGTCATTCTAGATCTTGGTGCATGATTAAAATAATGTTAATCAAATCTAGATCCACCTCTACGGAATATTTTATTATTATTTGTTGGAGGGAAAGGTGTTTGACTTGGGTCAAATCCCTTGATTAGTGAAGAATAAATAAATAAATGATTTATTTATCTTTTTAAGGAAGTGGTTGGGATATAATCAAATAAATAATGATTTATTTAATTAATGGTGGTTGATTTTGTCATATTTAACAAGGAATATTATTTAAATAATTATTCCTAGAAAATAATAAGATAACTATGGGTTTATCTCATTAATTTCTTTGTTTTTGGGTTAAACATGACTGGGAATAATAATTAAATTATGGTTTAATTAATTATTCCATGAGGAAAATCAAACAAATATAGGTTTGTTTAATATTTCCTTTTGGGGTTTCCTAATTTAACATCGGTTTCTATAAGAAGGTAAGACTCATTCGTAAGAGGAGGTCGGAATTTTTAGAGTTTCTTAGAAGTCGAGTTTTAGGGTCTGAGTTATTTTTCTCCTGCTCTGCATCTGCGGGGAATTTCCCTGATCTGCTTGCAACACGAGATAAACTCTTGTTGGTAATCTGTGTGATGTGTATTCAGTATCTCTAAGACTGAGCCTGCTTTGTGTGCCAGGTAGCCTTCGGATAATCTCTGTCTTTGTGCAAGATATATCTGATAAAAGCCACAGCAGTCTATCTCAGTAGAGATTTTTTCATTGTAATATGTTCCGCTGTCTAATTATGAAGATGAATAAAGCACTCTGTTGTTGTGTTAATCGATCCGCGTAAGTGGGTCTCTCCACTAGTAGTTGTTCCCAAAAATAACGGGAAGTGGCGAATCTATGTAGATTACAGGGAATTGAACAAAGCCACGTAGAAAGACAACTTCCCTCTTCCATTTATTGATCAATTCATCGATATATTGGCTAGAAAGTGATTCTTTTCCTTTCTTAATGGCTTCAACGACTATAAAAAGATCCAAATTGCCCCTGAATACCAAGATAAAACTACCTTTACCTGCCCATGGGGTACGTTTGCTTACAGAGTGTTACCTTTTGGTTTGTGCAATGCCCCAGCTACATTTCAGAGGGCCATACTCGGTATTTTTTCTTATCTGATAAATGAGGGACTTGAAGTTTACATGGATGACTTCACCCCATATGAGGACAATTTTGACCAAGCACTACAGACTTTAGAGAAATTTTTGGAACGATGCATCGCTACCAGGTTGTGTTTAAGTAATGAAAAGTGTCACATAATGATCACAGAAGGTGTAATCCTAGGAAACTACATCTCTACGGCTAGAGTACTAGTAGACCCAATAAAAATAGAGGTAATTCTTCTACTACCTACACCTTGCACTCAGACAGAGGTACGTAGCTTCCTTGGATATGCAGGATACTATCGTAGATTTATAAATAATTTTTCACGAATTGCTACGCCTTTGTATGCTTTAACATGAAAAGGTGAATTTATATGGTCTGATAAATGTGACATTGATTTTACAAATTTGAAGAAATTAGTCTTGACTACTCTAGTGTTGCGCGGACCCAATTGGGAGTTTCCTTTTCATATCTCTATAGATGCGCTCTGACATGACAGAATAGGTGTTTTCCTCGGGCAAGAAGAGGACAAAAATCCCTATCCAATTTACTATATCAACAAAAATCTTACTTCTGTTGAACTCACTATATAGTAACAAAAGGAATTTTTAGTTATCATTTATGCCTAAATAAATTTAGACATTATATAACAGGCTACCAAATTTTTCTGTATTAATCGATCATTCTGTCATTAGATATTTAGCCAATAAACCAATCACTAATTGGCGGGTGACCCATTGGCTGTTGATTTTGTAGGAGTTTGATATTACCATTAAAGATCGTCCAAGAAAGGAAAACCCAGTCGTAGATTTTCCGTCATGGGTTCCTAAGACAACCGATCCGTTGGTTGTCGACGATTAGTTCCCAGATGAACATATGTTTTCCATAGCAGTTAAAGCGTCATGGTACATGTTATCACTCTGCCAGATTCCCAAGGCTCAAGAAGGAATCCCAACAAAGGTAACCACAAACCAAGCTTTTGACTTGATAGCTAGCCCTATCAAGCCGAAGAGGGCTCTCTCCAAAGGTTCACAACCAGGAGGGCTGGAGAAATTAGGGTTTAGGCTAGGTATGAAATGGAGGGATTTTTTTTTTAATTTGGGGTTGGGCTCACTGAATGAGGATTAGGTCAAGGGGACTAGATTTAGGGCCAATGAGATGAAATTGCAGTCTATTCGATGGGGAAAGGTAGGTAGGAAGGTTTAACACTTAAAGGTGATTTTGATGAGATGAATAGACTGTTGAGGAGCTAGGAAGAGAATATGAGATGAATTCTCCCTAAACTAAAGAAAATGGACAAATTGTGCAAAAATTCCCAAAACAAAGCATGAAAAACATGAATTCTTCCTTTCAACTTGAAATTATCATAAACATGAAAAGGTTTATGAGCTTACAATACTGTAATATTCCAAATTGGAAATAGCAGCAATACGAGACATAATAATGTAAAACACAAAAAATATAATAATGACATGAGAGGGATCAATATACAACCATAATTTTATTAATATATCAGCACCAATATGCAAAATATCTTCAGGTACAAGCCATTCAAGCAATAAGAACAATCCTCCAATGATCATAATAATCAGTACATGAGTTGCTGCAACTGTATAGAATGTCGGAAAGTAGTGATAGCGTTGTCTATATCAGTGTAGTTGCTGCTATAAACATGCATAGATGGAATATGTCTGATAGAAACAAAATAAATTCCCAAGAAAGAAGATGTGGGCTCTAATACATGATTTCTATCCAACCTGGAAAAGATTGCTAAAAATACCAAGAAATATACAATGTGAAAAATAACCCTAGGGTTGAGATGTCACTGCAAACTAGATTTCAATACAATGAGGCTGTGACAGATCTGAAATTATGATTTCCTCCTCCAATGGTATTTCTAAATAGAAGGTTGATCCCTCTACTCAGAAATAGACCCTCCTGATGAGTTCAATGAACCCTCCCAACAATTGCCTCCAAAAATAACGCAGTTCAGAATTGTGACTACGTTGTGAGGGATGGTAGATGGTTGGCTTGATACCAAATATGTGAAAATATTCCCAAGATCCCTCCTTTTTTATCCTCCAATGGATAGGCTGCCTTTCCACTGAAAAACAAGCCCAGAAATAGCTCTATGTGATCCTCCTTTTTTGCACCTTGCAAAAAAACCCAGCTCTAAATAGAAACTGCATTATATCTGAAGGAGGTTGCTTGGCCAGAATGATGAAATGAGGAAATGCAGCTCAAAGAACCTCTTCTTCCCTAAGTATGAGGTAAGGATTCCCGATTAGGAACACCCTTGCGCTAAACAGCACAACAACCCTGCTAAACAGCAAGAGGAAGCAAAAGTCTAAACAAACCAATAGCAAATAATAATCTCAAACATGAATAAAAATGGTTTATATCCCCTCCATATATATCATGAGAGCCTCCTCACATTGGGTCCCATCCATACTTGCCACCAAGCTCATGCAAGTTGTCCGCCACTAAAACTGCAATGTCTCATCATAAAGACCACTCTTGTATGACAACGCTATTGATTTGGTCAAAGTTGACTGAATCAACATGATCCAATCCATGTTCACATCCAAAGGTGCTTAATCCAGCTGCTTATTCTTCCTCCTTTCACATTAGGAGTGTTATTATTCCTTCTAAAGGGGTTTTATGAGTCTCTCCACCCACTTATTCACCTACCTAGTGATAAAACAAACTATAATATTCCATTTAGATGAAGGCTAAATTTTTGGAATATTATAGTCCTCCCCTCCAAAATGTTTCTTTTTCTCAAGCAATTGTAAAGGTGGAGAAAAATTCCTCCCTTACTCTTCTTGTGGCCTCCTCATCAATAGCTTCCACCACATCTCAACATAATCTGCAATGAATCTACCCTCCAATAGTTCCTCCCACGTATGCAAACCCAAATGGTTCACATCATGAAAAAGTGGAAACCTCCTTGTTGTCCAATGACCTCCTCAAGGTAGGAGTGATGATAAACATGGGGAATCTCATTCCCAATGAGAGTCTCCCATACCCATGCTATCATCCAAATGAAATGAGCCATTCTAGGTAGCTCATCAAAGAAATCCTCAACCCCTGGTTTATGCAATGTGTTAGGGCTGCATGGAGAGATTAGATTTTCCCATCCAAGTTGTTTCTCTCTCCATTTATGGTAAGTATGGGGTTGTTGCTGACCTTGGGTTGAAATTTCATGACCTCCAAGAATGGCCCAAGTTACCCCACTAATCAAATCACCCATGAAGTGCCTCCCCCAAGAACTCAAGTTCTCCAAATGGTTCCTCCCACATGAAGAAAAGAGATGTAGTATGGAAATCATGGTTTGCCCATTGTTTCTCCTTAAAAATGCAACATGTAAATTTGGGATAATCATACTCCCAATGGGCACCTTCAACTCTTGTCCCACTCTCCAAGCAAAGCTCCCCATGAACATAAGAATATCAGCAATATATGGAAGAAAAACCCAATGAAAACAAGTTGTCCTTTGACAACCGGAAAGTGGATTACAGTTCCACACATGGAACCAGTGCAGTGCATCCCTTTCCTGCCTAAAAATAATAATAACAAGTGCCCTTCCAGCCCCTTTTTTTTTGCCACAATCATCCCATAAGATGGAATCATGAAGAAAAATTTTGGTGTCAATGGTGCACACCGAGAATCATGTGGCTTCCCCCACAAACCACCAATAGAATAGCCAACCTCAATGCTGCAATTGGCCCTAAGTACATAATAATATAATATTTAAGAAGGGATAATCCTCCTTAGTACAACATGATGCTCATTTAAAGTAAATAAGTACAAATCATAATGCAAAATTGTACTTTCTCTACCGTGTACTTTGGTCCTTGAGCTGAAATGGCTCAACTAAAAATTTTCCCTCTCTCAATGGGTAGGGAAGTGGTTATGACAACCCCTCCATCACCATTCGGGATATGCATCTCTCCTCATGCTGATATACATCCTGTTGAATGCCCTCCCAAGTGAACTCCTCCATCAAATAATGAAAAGCATCAAAGTGCATGGAAAGAAAGTCCACATGTGCTGCATGTAGTAGCTTTGTCTTGAGCTTAGAAACTCTAGTCAAGAAGATTTTTCCATACGAATAGATGACCTCGTCAACCACCATGTATCTATCATCTCCCTCTGGGTCATCAAGAATCATGCAAGCACCAAGATCCTTGGATTACTCTACCAAAAGTTGAGATCTCCAATATGGATCAATCCTCCTAAGAGACAACACTGATGATCTGAAATGTGAAGCTCCCCACATGTTGTTGTCTTCTCCTTTGACATCCCTCATGCCAAAGTCATCCTCCAAAATTCTGCCATGCCCATCATGCAGCTACTCATGCTCAAATAGAAGTGGTGACTTTCAGAAGTTGGCCTCCCATGAGAAGCTACCATCTAAAAAGAACCTCTTGATCTTGGCCAATGTAAGCATGAGTTCCCTCCATATACTCCAATGTATGGAGGATTCTTTCCTCAAAGGAAGTACCCTTTGTTTCTCCAAATCCATGGAGAAACTCCCTTGCACCATGACGGTGCCATCCTCCATCACTGCAACAAATTCATTCAACGCAGTATATGTAGTGAGAGGGGGTAATGCTAAAAATGGGAGAATGTCTCCCTCCTCCTTGAGTCTATCCCAAACTCTCTACGTTGTACTAGACTCCTCCAAGGTCTTCACCCCTCTAGAATCTAAGAGTGGTGAACCAAATGGCAAGATGTCTCTTACCAACTCTAGATCTGGTGGCCACCTAGGTGGAATGCCCCCATGTAGTGAGACATCAATATCTAAAGCAAACTGTATATCTGAGTGGACTGATTTGTCCCTCTCTTCACTGCGCAATACATTCTCCTTCTTCTATGTATAAATCTCTTGAAATAGATAAGGGTGAATGCTCATCATTCCTTTATTCTGATCCTTCTTTTCTTCCATCTCACAATCCACAAAAACTGATACATGCTACTCCGGAATTGTGCTTTGGTTCCCACATGTTAAATCATTTGGGACTCCTTGCAAAGACACAAGGGCTCCTCTAATGGAAGAAATGGCTCCCTTCCCATCTCTATGTGGTGATGGATCTCCTCTTGATGGTACAATGCTGTTAGCTCTTCTTTTCTCATCCTCTTCATGAATATTTGAGAATGCCTCATCATCAATGAGAGACCCTTGATCTTGGTCTTCTCTTGAAGGAAGAACCTCCATGTATTCATCTATAGAAGATGGATCTTCAAGAAGTGGGGATATTTCCCTTGGCAAGGCATCATGAATGTTTTTATCCCCTTCAACAAAAATAAGGAGTGGAGTTGGTAGAATAGATCTCTCCAACTCATGCAAAGGTTTTTATTTTTTGGGTTCAACAAATGATGTTTCACAATGTTTAATATCAAATATTCTCACTAATTTCTTAGTGAACCCAACATAAGTGTTTACATTTGCATGATTAAATGAAGTAGAATTAAAAAACCACCAGTCATGGGCCATACCTTTGAGGTGCAGCGCTGCTACTCTAATGGCCTCCTTTTCTGAAACTTGGTGTAGCTGGAAATAGGAATCTAGCTCCTTCACTCAAGCTTTGGTTGTGCACTTTTTTGATCCATCAAAGTTAGATAGAAAGATTCTACCTCTCTTGCTTCTATTATGGTTGTTGTATCTTCTGTCCTCCTTGAGTTGGAAAAACCCTTGGAATTCCAAGTGCTTTTTGAATCTCCATGATTGAGACTCATACTCATGAAGATAGTCACTCAAGGTCTCCTCCCTGGGTGCATCCTCTTCCTCCATCCTTCTTGTAGTGAATGTGGGAAATAAACTGCATTGTGGATCTGCATGTGTGGCTGAATTTTCACACCCATCATGTGAATATCTAGGGCTTGATTCACTTTCAAACCCTCTTTGATTTTTTCTACACCTCTCCCCTTTCATCTCCTTGAGATCTTCTTTGATATTTTTCACAGTTTGGAAAATAAGTTGGGATATCCTCTCTTCCTTCATTTCTCCAAATAATGGAGTCATGCCTTTGTTTCTTCTGTACAAATTCTCTTTCCTGTGAGAATAATCTTCTCCTTCTAATGGCATAATGTCTTGAATGCACAAGCTGAGCCAAGATTACGCTTCGATGCCACTGTAATATTCCAAATTGGAAATAGGAGCAATACAAGACATAATAATGTAAAACACAGAAAATATAATAATGAAATGAGAGGGATCAATATACAGCCATCCTTTTATTAATATATCAGCAACAATATACAAAATATCTTGAGGGACAAGCCACTCAATCAATAATAACAATCCTCCAATGATCAGAATAATCAGCACATGAGTTTTTGCAACTGTGTAGAATGCCAGAAAGAAGTGACAGCGTTTTCTATATCAATTTAGTTGCTTCTATAAACATACATAGATGTAATATGTCTGATAGAAACAAAATAAATGCCCAATAAAGAAGATGTGGGCTCTAATACATCATTTCTAGCCAACCTAGAAAAGATTGCAAGAAATACCAAGAAATATACTATGTGACAAATAAACCTGGGGTTGAGATTTCACTACAAACTGGATCTAAATACAATGAGGCTATGACAGATCTTAAATGATTATGTCCTCCTCCAATGGTATTTCTAAATATAAGGTTGATCCCTCTACTCAAAAATAGACCCTCCTAATGAGCTCAATGAACCCTCCCAGCAATTGCCTCCAAAAATAACATAGTTCAGAATTGTGACAGCACTGTGAGGGATGGTAGATTTTTGGCCTAATTCCAAAGATGTGAAATATGCCTAGGAGCCCTCCTTGCTTATCCTCCAATGGATAGGCTACCTCTCCACTGAAAAACAAGCCCAGAAATAGCTCTATGTGATCCTCCTTTACTGCACCCTACAACACAACCCAGCTCTAAACATAAATTGTGTTGTAGCTGAAGGAGGTAGCTTGGCTAGAATGTCAAAATGAGGAAATGCAGCTCAAATAACCTCTCCTTCCCTGAGGATGAGGTAGGGATTCCCGTTCAGGAACACCCTTGTGCCAAACAACATAGCAACCCTGCTAAACAACAAGAGGAAGCAAAAGTCTAAACAGACCAATAGAAAATAATAATCTCAAACATGAATAACAATGGTTTCCATCCCCTCCATATATAGCATGAGATCCTCCTCACATTGGGTCCCATCCATACTTTCCACCAAGCTCATGCAAGTTTTCCGCCACTAAAACTGTGTTGTCTCATCATAAAGACCACTCCTCTATGACAACGCTGTTGATTTGGTCAAAGTTGACTGAATCAACATGATCCAATCCTTGTTCACACCCAAAGGTTCTTAATCCAGCTACTTATTCTTCCTCCTTTCACATTAGGAGTGTTATTATTCCTTCTAAAGGGGTTTTATGAGTCTCCCCACCCACTTATTCACCTACCTAGTGATAAAACAAACTATAATATTCTATTTAGATGAAGGTTAAATTTTTGGAATATTACAAATACATTCATACAAATGATCATAGAGAAAAATACTATGTCAAACATTCATACCACATGAATCCCAAAGAAATAGTTGCAATTTGTCATTAATATCTAGGCCAAAATGTTTCTTGATCAATACATAAACTTTCAAACTGATGTCAACTTCCAACCATTGACTCCTCTAAAAACCTGAGCTAAATAGAACTTAAACCACCTCCTCTCATCCTTAGGGGTCAAATCCATGATGTGAGGTAGATATTACATGAAAATATAAACCGAAAGCTAGAGTGTAGGATGAGAAAAGTGACTCATTCCTATCTCTAGGAACTGATTCATTACACCTCAACTGGTTGACTTACCTAATGTATCTACCCTAGATAAAAGTAAAAACATGAATTTTAAATTCATCTTGACCATTTAAATTATTAATTTCTCATTTCCCAAGGTGAAAATTCAAACTAGAGAAAAATTGCTGAAGACTGTAAAAATTGGAAATTTCCTAGCAAACGCGCAGCGTCGAAGTAGACAAAATAATCTATTTGCAAAGCTGGTTTTGAGTGCCTTCCCAATGTCCAAATAATCTCCAAGATAGCTCATTGGAAAGATATTGGATTACAGTTTCGAAATATACCTCTAGTTTCCAAAATTATGCTCATTTTCTCTGTCAAAAACGTGATCTCCCAAGACTGGTAAATGTGTCACGAGTAGGCCAAAAAGGAGGTAGAAACATGAAATTTTGGTGGTTTTTTGCATTTTTGAGGGACCAGTTCTCCTCCAAATATTCTAAAACTTTCTAGGGTTGATTTAATCATTATTATGAACCTACTGGTGGTGGCCATTTGTCATTTAGAGGCCCCAAAAAATATCGCAGCGTCCAGGTCGTTGCGCCTTTGGTAAAATTTCTGTGTTGAAAATTGTAAAAAAAATTACTGAAATGAACATAAGTGAAAAAATATGCCAAAATTATGAGGGTACTTCCTCATTAAGTGCTTGAGGCATGGAGTGAAACCTCAGAAACTATGTCTAACTTATCTTTCTTCTTTTTCTTGGTCAAAGTTTGAATTTTTGGATGGGCTCGTTTGAGCTTGGCCCTTGCAATTTTGTTCTTCATGGCGTAGTGCTTTGCCATTTTCCTCTGAATGTCATTGTCCTTTTCAGTTTTCGACAAGAGCTGATCCAAGTGTTGATTTACCCTCTCAAGCCATACTTATTTGTGCTCATTTATCTCTATGGAAATTTTTTCATCTAAGGTAAGCTAGTCTGCTAGCTCGGCTTCCCTTTGTTTCTCTAAGGTTAGAGCTCTTTTTAGCCCTCTAGTCCTTGATCTCTATCTTGGAGGTTTTTCCTCCTCATCATCTGGTTCACCATACTTCTCTAGTGTCTCTTCAAGCAAGGCTTTAGCCTTCTCTGCCTCTCTTTGTACTTTTATGAATCTCACTTCATCAATGGTGTGTTTGATGTCAAACCTTAGGGAGATGATGGAATGGAAGGTGAGTGTATGAAGTGAGGATTGTTGTGATGAAATTGCAGGAGTTTGGGAATAGTGATTTTTAATATGATGGAGGTGACAGGTGTAGTTATTATGAGGGGTATTAGGATATGGGATTTAATTTTAGGTAGGGTGTAGGGAGCCTAGGTAAATGAAAACCTAGGACTTAAGGTTTTGAAGGATATGATAGTTTAGGGAAAGGCAATATCAGTGTAGGGATTCGAGAAATTGTTTTGTTTTATTAGGAAAGGTATATGAAGGCTAAGGGACTAATATAAAATTTTAAATTAGGTTTTAATGAAAACTATCATTTTTAAATAGAAGGAGACATTGAATTCCCTTAGGCAAACTTCACACATCAAAATGACATTTGATAAAATGTAGTGAATCAAATTTGTTACTTACTAGCTTGCTGGAGGTATGAAGAGTTTTTGTTGAAGGTTTGGAAGTGAATTTATGATATTTTAAGGTATGGTAGAGAATTTTTGAAGAAACTGGGCAAACGTGCAGTGTCCCTGGAAAACATGCAGTGCCATTGATAAATACACTGCAATTTCAGTCAAACGCGCAGCGTCCCTGGAAAACGTGCATCGTCCCTACAACACCATTTTGCAGACCAGATTTGGAGGTCTTCCTGGTGTCCAAATTGGGCACATGATAGCTCGTTGGAACTATTATCCTATCTAATTTCCAAATATACCTTTTTTTTCTGTTTGGAGTTGATTTGCCTTGTCAAAATTGATTTTCCCAAGACTGGTCAAAAAGTGTTGAATGAAGGTGCAGAATTGCAGAGTGATGTTGCGAGGAAATTTTAGAGGCCTTCCTCAACTCCAAATTGACCTCATGATAGCTCATTGGAAATATCTCACTGTCTATTTATCATGTGACTCATCATGCATGTGATTTGGACACTCCATCTATGAGAAAAACTTGATTTTCGCAAGGTCACTCTATAAGTGCAGCAACTCTCCTGTGGCACCTGTGTTTTTTAAATTGCTATAAAACCATGACACCTGTGTAAAATATGAAGGAATTTTTTCTTCATTGACCTGGGATGGACAAAACCCTCTCTCATATTTTTCAAATTCATCTTTTTTTGGTCAGAAACATAGTTTGAAGCAAAACTGGCCCTATGAGGGGCAAATGACTTGACTCTTGGAATGATTTCTTGGTAAATGATGGAGAAATTATCTTATGAGTTGGAATGGCCTCATAATTATTGATATGACCTACTTAGGCCTCCTATTCTCATATGCCTCTTTTTCATAGAAAACCCTAGCTCAGTGGGAGAGGAAATTAGGGTTTAGTGCTTGTGAACAATGATCACTTGGGCACCCTTGGGAAAAGACAACTCCCTTTGACATTTGATCAACTGATGAACTAAAAAATCTTGTACTTTGACATTTGATTTGTTGGCATGTGAACACTGAGTTGGCAGCCTTTGTGAGACTGGATACTTATTACATTTGAATTGACATAAAATTACATGAATAAATAAAAATTACATCTTGGAATGAACCTCACACTTGAAATCAAATTACAATTTTGGAAACCGTCTTGGAGGTCATCTTTACATGGTAAAGAGAAATTATTGGGATCACTCTCATACTTTGCTAACCTTATGCAAATTAAATGGTGCATTTTTGAACTTTGAACAATGAAACCTAATGACCTAATGGGACCTTGAATGACCTGACTTCCATGGTTGACTTTAACTGAGACAAGACATGGTGAAATGAGATTTTCATAGGTGTTATTATGCTTAAGAATAAATGAAGGTGAGTCAAAAAATGTGATTTTCAGAGCGAGAGTGAAGTTTTATTGAGAAGGGCTACCATCAATGAAACAATTTTTATCATGACCTAATGGAATGATATAAAAATTTCATAGTGAGACACCTAAAATGATAATGAAATGAGTGATTTTGATCACTGATGGCAGAATGCATATTCTGACATTAACATTGGCCTTATTGGGGATGGAAGCTCTGAAAGAGGTGTCAAGAACCACATATCTCTGAGTTGATCAGATTGGTGCTTTCTTCCATTGGGCCAAATACGGTCAAAAAATAACTGAAACTAAAATGCACAACTGACTATTTGACAACTCAATGACACAAGCTAAAACTAACTCAATTTGACTTGAATTGACTGAAATAAGACTCAAAAATTGAACTTACCCTACTTATTGATGGAAGTACATCACCGAGACTTGAGGGCTTAAAATCCTGATGACAGCCACCTACCTGCTGAAGACATATGTACAATCATGTGAACTGATCCTTCTAGTGTCACCAATCCAGCAGATGGCTACTTACTAAAATTGTGCTCTCATTTTCCTCAAGCAGGCAAAAGAAACAAAAACTAGGCCACTCCAAGTGTTTACTAAACATGTGCTTCTGGACCATGAAAACAAGAAAATACATCTTCCTTGTTAACTGTATCAAATCAGTAAGAGGATCTTCAAAAATATGAAATTTTACCTTGTCTTGAGACTCAGCAAAAACACAAGCACACTCTATCTAAGTGTTGGCTGCAAATTCCTGAAGCATGAGCAACTCTGATTCTTTCTTTGGCATATTGTCTCTCTTAGGCTCATACTCCTCAAATTCATATTCTAAGTCATCCTTAAATAAGAAACATTATTCAAGAAAAACAAACATGACAACCCTATCATCTTCATGAATGACAACAGTATCTGCTAGCTGATCTCCTTACAGGAAATCATCATCACAAATCAGTTTACTCACAACAACTTCTGGTATGGCTTCATCATGACTATCATCATTCAAACCCATACTTTCGTTTTCAATAATGGAAGATGCTTCAATCACACATTATTGACTGTGTGAACACTGTAAGAGCTGCAAATCTACATTCACTTGGGTTGTAATAAGACTGTTCAAGATCTGATCTATCTCATCTTCAAACAAAGGAGAAAACTGAGTTTTAAAGCAATTTACCTTGATTTAGTGATTTTAAATTTTAGGATTGGGAATTGGCACTTCTCTTTCTTGGTCCCAGACTTTCTCATATAAGGAGGGAGCTACTGATTCTTGTTGGTGATGAAAAGGCTTATCATGCAAAGGCTCATGGATCTCTTCATACAAGGAGGAAACTGTTATTTCTTGTTGGGAGGAAAAATCATTAAGGGATTCTATTAGCTCATCATTTAAACACTCTTAATTCCCATACAAATTTTCAAGAAATTCAATGAAATTATCAGATATCTCACAACAGCTATCAATCTTTTACATGGAATAATTAGAGCTTTGATAATTTTCAAAGAAAACTGAATGAAAGTCCTTTATAGAATATAAACTAGCAGATGGTAGATCCTCATACCATGATCTCAGTTTTTCCTCCAAGGTAGCCATAAACATCTTCATCAGACAATCTTCAGGAAACTCAATATTTAGTCTATGAATATGAAAATGAAATTTTACCAAATGCAAACTAGCATCTTCATCGTCTTGACCCTTAAACTTTGACAATCCTGATTTCCAATCTATACGAGGAATATGGTTCAGAAAACCAAGAATATGAACTCGATTCATAGGAGCATACCATCGAGCAATCAAATCCATTTTGACAGTAGTGAGTCACCAAGAAGTTATTTAGGCTACACGTTCTTGAAGAGTGGATTCACCATAGGAATTATGAATCTTTGGGATTTTAGACACTGGAGTCACCAGGTGAATGATGCACAACCTTCTTGTACCTGATCATTGTTCACCATCAACAATCAGATCTGATATTTGTCGTTCACCCAGGGAAAATTTTGTCTCTTTGTTCCCCAGCAACGGCGCCAATATGTTATCACTCCACCAGATTCCTGAGGCTGAAGAAGGAATCCCAATAGAAGTAACCACAAACCAAGCTTTTGACTTGATAGCTAGCCCTATCAAGCCGGAGAGGGCTCTCTCCAAAGGGTCACAGCCAAGAGGGTTGGAGCAACTAGGGTTTTAGGCTAGGTATGAAATGCAGGGATTTGTTTTGATTTTGGGTTGGGCTCACTAAAACGAGGATTAGGTCAAGGGGACTAAATTAGGGCCAATGAGATGAAATTGCAGTCCATTCGATGGGGAAAGGTAGGTAGGAAGTTTTAACACTTAAAGGTGATTTTTATGAGATGAATAGACCGGTGAGGAGCTAGGAAGAGCATATGAGATAAATTCTCCCTAAACTGAAGAAAATGGACAAATTATGCAAAATATCCCAAAACAGAGCATGAAAAACATGAATTCTGCCTTTCAACTTGAAATTAAGCATATCATAGACATTAAAAGGTTTATGATCTTACAATACATTCATAAAAATGATCACAAAGAAAAATACTATGTCAAACATTCATACCACATGAATCCCAAAGAAATAGCTCCAATTTGTCATTAATATCCAGGCCAAAATGTTTCTTGATCAATACACAAAATTTCAAACTGATGCAAACTTCCAACCATTAACTCCTCTGAAAACCTGAGCTAAATATACCTCAAACCACCTCCCCTCATCCTGAGGGGTCGAATCCATGAGGTGAGAGAGATATTACATGAAAAATTGAACTGAAAGCTAGAGTGTAGGATGAGAAAAGTGACTCATTCCTATCTCTAGGAATTGATTCATTACACCTCAACCGATTGACTTACTAATGTATCTACCCTATATAAAAGTGAAAACATGACTTTTAAATTCATCTTTACCATTTAAATTATTCATTTCTCATTTCCCAAGGTGAAAATTCAAGCTGGAGAAAATTTTCTGAAGACTGTGAAAATTGGAAATTTCCTAGCAAAGGCGTAGTGTCCAAGCAGAAAAAATAGAATGTTTGCAAAGCTGGTGTTGAGTGCCTTCCCGGTGTCCAAATCATCTCCATGATAGCTCATTGGAAACATATTTGAGTGTAGTATAAAAATCTACCTCCAATTTCCAAAATTATGCTCATTTTCCCTGTAAAAAAATTGATCTCCCAAGACTGGTAAACGCGCAGTGAGCAGGCCAAAAAGGAGGCAGAACACATGAAATTTTGGTGGTTTTTTGCATTCTTGAGGGACCAATTCTCCTCCAAATATTCTGAAAATTTCTAGGCTTGATTTCCTCATAATTATGAACCTACTGGTGGTGGATATTTGTCATTTGGAGGCCCCAAAAAAGACCGCAGCGTCCTATTGGTTGAGTCTTTGGTAAAATTTATGTGTTGAAAATTGAAAAAAAAAAAAATGAAATGAACATAAGTGAAAAAACGTGCCAAAATTATGAGGGTAATTACTCATTGAGTTCTTGAGGCATGGAGTGACACCTCAGCAAGTATGTCTAACTTCTCTTTCTTCTTTTTCTTGGTCAAAGTTTGAATTTTTGCATGGGCTCATTTGAACTTGGCCCTTGCAATTTTGTTCCTCATTGTGTAGTGCTTTGCCAGTTTCCTTTGAATGTCATTGTCATTTTGAGCTTTGGCCAAGAGCTGCTCCTAGTGCTGGTTCACCCTCTCAAGCCATACTTCTTTGTGCTCATTGATTTCTATGGAAATTTGTTCATCTAAGGTAATTTGGTGTGCTAGCTCAGCTTCCCTTTGTTTCTCTAAGGTTAGAGCTCTTTTCAGCCCTCTAGTCCTTGGTCTTTGTCTTGGAGGCTATTCCTCCTCCTCATCTGGTTCACCATAATTCTGTAGTGTATCTTCAAGCAAGGCTTTAGCCTTCTCTTCCTCTCTTTGTCCTTTGATGCATATCACTTCATCAATGGTGTGTTTGGTGTCAGACCCTAGGGAGATGATGGAATGGAAGGTGAGTGTATGGAGTGAGGATTGTTGTGATGAAATTGGAGGAGTTTGGGAATAGGGATTTTTAATATGAGGGAGGTGACAGGGGTAGTGATTATGAGGGTTTTTAGGATAGGGTATTTAATTGTAGGTAGGGTGTAGGGAGCCTAAGTAAATGAAAACCTAGGACTTAAGGTTTTGAAGGATATGATAGTTTAGGGAAAGGGGATATCAGTGTATGGATTTGAGAAAGTGTTGTGTGATATTAGAAAAGGTATGTGAATGCTAAGGGACTATGATCAAAGTATAAATTAGGTTTTAATGAAAACTAGGGTTTTGAAATAGAAGGAGACACCAAATTCCCTTAGGAAAACTTCACACATCAAAATGACATTTGATAAAATGTAGTGAATCAAATTTGTTACTTACTGGCTTGTTGAAGGCATGAAGAATTGTTGTTGAAGGTCTGGAAGTGAATTTGTGAGATTTTAAGTATGGTAGAGAATTTTTGTAGCAACTGGTCAAACGCGCAGCGTCGTTGATAAATACATTGCAATTTCAGTCAAACGCACAGCATCCCTGGGAAACGCGCAGCGTCCCTGGGAAACACGCAGCGTCCCTGCAGCACCTTTTTGTAGACCACATTTGGAGGCTTTCCCGGTGTCAAAATTGGGCCCATGATAGGGCATTGGAAATATTATCATGTCTTCTTTCCAAATCTACCTTTTGTTTTTTTATTTTGAATTGATTTGCGTTGTCAAAATTTGATTTTACCAAGACTGTTCAAAAAGTGTTGAATGAAGGTGCAGATATGCAGAGTGATGTTGGAGGAAACGTTTGGAGGCCTTCCTCAAATCAAAATTAAGCTCATGATAGCTCTTGGGAAATATAGCTCTGTCTAGTTATCATTTTATTCATCAAGCAAGTGATTTGGACACTCCAGCTATGAGAAAAACGTGATTTTCCTAAGGTCACTCCAGACGTGCAGCAACTCTCCTGTGGCACCTGTGTTTTTGAAATTTCTATAAAAACATGACATATGTGTAAAATATGAAGGATTTTTTTTCTTCCTTGACATAGGATGGACAAAAACCTCTCTCACTTTTGTCAAATTCATCTTTTTTTGGTCAGAAACATAGTTTGAAGCAAAATTGGCCCTATGAGTGGCAAATGACTTGACTCTTGGAATGATTTCTTGGTAAATGATGGAGAAATTATCTTATGAGTTTGAATGGCCTCATACTTACTGATATGACCTTCCTTATGCCTCCTCTACTCATATGCCTCTTTTTCATAGCAAACCCTAGCTCACTGGAAGAGGAAATTAGGGTTTAGTGCTTGTGAACAATGATCACTTGGGCACCCTTTGGAAAAGACAACTCCCTTTGAAATTTGATCAATTGATGAACTAAAACCTCTTGTACTTTGACATTTGATGTGTTGGCATGTGGAACTCTGAGTTGGCAGCCTTTGGGAGACTGAATACTTATTACATTTGAATTGACATAAAATTACATGAATAAATAAAAATTACATCTTGGAATGAAACTCACACTTGAAATCAAATTACAATTTTGGAAACCATCTTGGAGGTCATATTTACATGGTAAAGAGACATTATTGGGATCAATCTCATAATTTTCTGACCTTATGCAAATGAAATGGTGCATTTTTGGACCTTGAACAATGAAACCTAATGACCTAATGGGACCTTGAATGACCTAACTTCCATGGTTGACTTTAATTGAGACAAGACATGGTTAAATGAGCTTTTCATAGGTGTTATTATGCTCAAGAAGACATGAAGGTGAGTCAGCAAATGTGATTTTCTGAGGTAGAGTGAATTTTTATTGAGTAGGGCTACCATCAGTGAAACAATTTTTAGCATGACCTAATGGAATGATATAAAAATTTCAGAGTGGGACACCTAAAATGATAATGAAATGAGTGATTTTGATCATTGATGGAAGAATACATATTCTGACAGTAGCAGTACACAGATGTAGCAAATTATCTGGTGGTAGGAAAACTTCCCAGGCGCTTAACAGCAAAGGAGAGGAAGTTGATTGTCTAGCACAGCACCTGATTTTCTTGGATCGATGGATACCTTTTTCACACAGGGTCTGATATGCACATACACAGATGTATTCGAGAAGATGAAATCTACGACACCCTGAAGGCTTGCCATGACGAGCCTTGTGGCAGACACTTCGCAGATCGTAGAAATGGGCATAAAATAATTCTACATATGGGCTATTATTGGCCCACCATTTTCAAAGATGCTAAGAAATATGTCCAGGCCTTTGATATTTGCCAGAGGATGGGTCGTCCTGGTAAATCTAACAAAATGTCGTTATAGCCACAATTGGTAATGGAACATTTCAAAAAATGGGCATTATATTTTGTTGGCCCATTCAATCCGCTATCAAACTAGAAGGCCTACATACTGGTTGTTACAAAATATGTAACAAAGTGAGTAGAAATAGTATCTTTTCCAAGATCTATAAAAGAAACTATAATTAATTTTCTTTTTGAATGTGGTATGGCTTACCTAGGGAAGTGATAATGGATGCAGGGGCGTAGTTTGTAGGACATAAGATTACACCACTCTATGAAACCACCATATCTCACATAGAATGACTTCGCTGTATCACCTGCAGCCAAACTAGCAGGTTGAAAGAACTAATAAAGTCATTGAGGAAATTTTGACCAAGATATTTTCGACACATCGGCAGGATTAGGTTACTAAACTTCCAAAGGCCTTGTGGGCTTATCACACAACTTAGCAAAATACTACTGTATATTCCCTGTACCAACTTGTATTTGGAAAAGAACCTATTTTTCCTATTGAATTTGAAATAAAGACTCTCATAACAGCCCAGGAAGTGGGATTGGACCTGACGGAGGCACAAACTAAACAACTTCAACAAATAAATGAATTGGATGAAGCTCGACCACTTTATCTACAACACACCCCAATTTTTCAGCAGCAAAGGGCTAAGTGGCATGACAATCTTATAACAAATAAGATGTTTCAGGAAGGAGACTAGGCATTCCTCTACGATTCCAAGTTTCAAGACTTTCCGGGTAAATTACAAACAAGGTAGCTTGGCCCATATGAAATTCAAGAGGTGCACAATAATGGAACTCTAACTCTGACCACCATCGATGGGTCTGGCTCTTCTTTTCGGGTGAATGGAAATCGGGTACATATTTTTCATAAACCACTCACCAAAGAGTCTTTTTGCCAACAGGTATGTGATGATCCCATTATGCAATTTTTAACCACGGGGAGTAATGACCTAGCAACTTTACTTTTGTGAAAATACGCTTCTCTTTGACTATAAATAATGTATATATGTTTAACTTTTGGTTGTAATTTTCCCTTCTTATTCTTTTTTAATGTAAGCATCACTGTATAAATGCATGGGTTTCTTTTCTTTTGAAGAAGTCGCTTATAATGATATGTTTTTCTTTACCATTGTTTTTTGTTGTTTTTAAAAGAAGATGTTGTTCAATTATTTGAACATCTACTGTTCATTTTCAATTGAACAACTGTGTTTCTTTATTTTTGTGATAATTTCTGATGTTCACTAGATTGAACAGTTGTTGTTCAATCAACTGAACAACTATTGTTCAGAAAAATGAACAGTCATGATTTCTTTTTTTTTGTGTTTAATAATCATTGTTCAATAGAATGAACAGTTGTTGTTCAATCAACCGAACAGTTTTTGTTCAGTAAAATGAACAGTTGCGATCCTTTTTTGGGTTGTTGAGGCCCTTTTTTATGACTTTCACATATCCTTTCTATTCTATAGAATGAAAAATTGATGTTCAATACATTGAACAGCTGTTGTTCAATACATTGAACAGTTGTTGTTCAATACATTGAACACTTTTTTTTCAATACATTGAACAGTTTCTTTTCAATTAAAAGAACAATTACTTTTCCAATGACTGCACAAATGTCATTCAATCTTAATTGAACAACCATATTTTCTCTCACATGCTTTACTATGAATATTATCTTTTTGGATTGGAAATTTGTACCCATTGATATGGAGGAAAAACAGTGATATTAACAACATTATGATTTTTAAACCTTTGATGAGTTTCTTTATTCTAGAAACTGACATGGTTCACCTATATAAAGAATTTCTAAATATCTCCTCTTTGGACATATCATAAAATGATTCATAATCTCAATACTATGCTGGTTTATTTTTCACACTTTCAATTGATAATTCCCTTTGGTATGATGATATAGGGATAAGGGCATAATTTTATTGGCATTCTTTTACTTCTCACACCATCCCTAACTCTTAAGGAGTTAACGAGCCTCCCTCCATTTATAATGTAAATATGAAAATGTAATGCGAACCTTCTTAGAGAGGATAGGTGGTCTCATAACGATCCATTCTACCATGATCATAAGGATGTAACAAGTGACATTCCCATCATGGACACCATTCCAGGGAAATGGCCTTTTAGAAAGTTAAACTGTAAGAAGGACAGGAGGTCTCATCACAAGCTGGCCTGATCACTTTGTTATACTTTGGTGAATGGCATTGTGATTATCTGGTCACCATGCCAGCACAGTGATCTCTTTATAGAAATAAACAAACTATATAAGTCCTAAATAGAGGATTATGTCTCATTTTTTGGTTTAAAGGCAACCTTATCAAGGCTAAGGATGCCTGCTGGCAGCAGTGGCTTTGCTTATGGTATTGGATTTTTATGTTATATTTCCAATTACTCTATATCCCACTATTTCCTATTGATTCATCTCCAAATATGAATTTTTCATTTAAATAGTGTTTATATCTATATTAACTAATATACATGGTAGACTATACTTTTATATGAATTTTACCAATAATTTCCGATCAATTGATATCAATAGTTGTTATCATCTATCACGTGTCATGATTTCTTCATATATTTCCACCAAAGGAAAAATATTTTCTCATAATGCTTATTCCTTTGTTTTACTCCTTTTTCGATCATTTCCTAATTTTCACTACTCTAGGCGTTTCCTATCGTATGTACGTTGCTCTAACCATTTTTCTGCCACATTTATGGATTCCCAATGTCCTTTCCTCTTTTATCGTGCTCTATGGTCGTAGATGCCCTTTCCTAATTGGAGGGGAGGAGGTATGCATAATGGGACAGCATGCGAAATAATTACAAAACTCCTCCGAAACTTGTTGATGCGACTAATTATATTATGGTATTTATATCAAAAATAACAAACTTCAAATCGTTGTATGCAGTTTATTGGTGTTGTTCCAAACTGAGAAAACTATGAGAAGTGCATGAAGAAGTATGAATTCGGCTCCTTAAGCACAGAAATCATGGGCGGAAAATATGTTCGCTGTGAACCCACAGTACTCCGAATTAACAAACCAGGCTCACACAATTCTTGAGCACATTGGTTGGCTTCAATATTTGGTCAAATTACAAGGATTCCATAGTGAAATATCACTTGTGTTCTTTCAGAATCTACAGTATGGACTCACAATTGTATGAGGAAGAAATATAACAATGTCTGAAGCAATCCTTGCTGAGGTCTCAAGACTTCCAACAGAAGGCAAAAAATGGACCGATAAGAATGTTTGTTGCATGATACAGTCGTATTATTTTAGGGCCCATATGAACAATTGGCTCACAAAGGCAAAGGAATTCATCATGCATCTCTAAAGGAACCATGGTGTGAATTGACAACCATTTTTCGGAGGTACATCACTTGTGACAAACATCAAGATGTGGTAAAACCTAGACAACTTAAATTGTTTGCCATACTTAAACAAAAAATTATGGTTAACTTTCCATTCATTTTGAATTATTTATTGCATGATATTGCGAGTCAGGTTAGGAAGGCTAAAATATCCATATATTTTTATCAACCACCATGGCCTGATCAAGTTAATTATCATCCATGAGTGATCCCAGCAGCAATTGACATGGGACAACTTTGTAAACCCTTCCCCACCAGAAGGAATCTAGATGCACAGAGAGGGATAGATGATAGAAACATTGATAACATAGATAATAAACAAGAGAGAATATAAGTGACAATTCCAAAAATATCAAGAAATAGGAGGATTCCTTCCTTGGCCTCTATCCCAGTAAAACAAAGACTCTATGTGAGGATAAGCTCACGACAATATACCCTAGTTCTGAACAATGAGGCAGGGCCGTCTCATACGTCTGTCTAAGCCCGCAAACTAGATTTCTACAAGAATATGAGGAATAAATAGCCAGATTATTGGATAATTTGGGTACATTATATGAATAAAAGAACCAATCTGGAAACTCTGAAGGACAAAATCTTGACTAGTCTGCCTCTGCTGGAAGTTATGGCCATACTGAAAATTTTCCATCCATTGAAGAGATGGGAGATTTGAAGGACCTAAGGAAACTAGTGCCCTCTGAAAATGAATACCTTGAGGAAGAAACTCATATAGAGGAATCCCCTGAACCTGAGAATCAGTCGGGAGATATTGTCCCACTAGAACATGATCTTGATGTTGGTACAACCCCTCTTGTGCCTGAAAGAGATACTATCCCACTAGAACATGATCTTGATGTTGGTACAACCCCCCTTGTGCTTGAAAGAGATAATGTTCCCACTCCAACTAAAGACCCCATGAAGTAGAAGAAATCAGACAAGGCCAGATTGAAGAATTTGAGCAAGAAATACAAAAAATTGAAGAAAATGGTTAAACAATTAAGAGAATGGTTAAAGGAAACAGACATGGCTTGGAAGCTGAAAGTAGAATTGGAAACTATTGGAACCCAAACAGAGCTATGCTCCACTAAGGTTATTGGAACTCAAACGGAACCATGTCTCACAGAGGACATTGGAACTCAAACTAAACAGCCTTGTGTTTTTTCAATGGAGACCCAAACGGACTTTCCTATGGATTCCATAGATGTTGTTGTTCAAATAGATTTTGAGGAGAATATCCAGACATATTACTGTATTTCCCAAGAAATAACTGAAACTGTTGTGCAAACTCATTTGGTGCCAACAAATGATAATGAAACATAGACAGAGGAAACATATCACTATATTCCTCTAGTAAGAGAGGTTGTTATTCTAAAACTACATAATGAATTAACACAGAGCCAGCATGTGTTAGCTCAATACAAGAAAGAAGTGGTGCCCTTACAGATACACCAGGAGTTGATGAAGAAATTTGATACACTCACTGCAATAGAAGATGAAACTTTCGTCGATCTCATAAATGAGTAGGAGAAAGTGAAGAAGGTGTAGACCCAGCTTTAGAAATCCATGGAACAAACTAAAACCATCTGTTCTCTTTACTCTGATGTTTTATATTTCTAGTCACCTGCCACTATCTATGCATTATTCTTTTTGGAAATATATCTATTTTTTAAGATTAAATATTTCAAGGTTGGAAAGCCAACTGAATTTAAAACCACTATAGAATTCATCCAATGTTGTCAGGAAAAAATGAGAAGGTAACACTCCTTCTATGTGAATTATACCTGCACATTTTTTTCTTGAAGGATGAACGCGATGGTAATCCTAGTCCCTTCATTGGGGACATTCAATTTCAAGCTTTCCTCTCTTTCGCTTCTAATCATATTAAATGGGCTAAGGCCTATGACATTTTCCAAAAGAGGGAACATGGTTTGGATCTATGGGTAAGAGGAGAACCCACGAAACCCAAGCATATTTTCATTCAACATAGAAGATTCAGGAAACAAGAGGGAGTTGTGACTAAATTAGGACCACTTCATAAATATATTGTACAAGTAGGAAGAGAGTATTTCTAGTACATTAGGGAAGAAGCTTTGTTAGCAGCAAAGAAAAGGTGGAAGGCTTCCACTAACAATGTCAAAAACCAGAAGGCATTTGGTTATAGAAACTTTAAATTTGTTGTTGCTCACCTAAACATGTACAGAAATATAATCCTATGCATGGGACCTACTTGGATAGGATGTCGTTACAAGTGTCCTATTATATGGTATCCCCCCGAAGGATATTACCATGACTATGATTTTCCATAATGTCATGTGATCCAGGTCTTTGCAATAACTAAACAGAAAAATGGTTTTAGGCTATATAAGGAAGAATTTTATCCTGCTTATTCTTTGACACAACTACACCTCAACCATATTTTTGCATGAGGACATGCAAAAAGGTAAGCAGGGGAGTATGTTGGGCCATGGAAAAGGTATGTTTTATCCTCATATTAGCTTGATTTATCATTGACTTTCATGTATTTATCTTCATTTTTGAAATAAATCTAGAAGAAAAGATTGTGAAAGCTGGAAAAAACCAATTATCAACAAATTGTGTGATTCTGGCATGAAAACTAACATTCAATTTCTTTTTGTGTGTAGGAATCCAAATTGAATAATTTTTGTTCAAACGATGGGACAACAGCAGCCAAGGAAAGAAAAGAAGACCATATCTTGCTCATACTGGCCAACGGAAGACTAGGAGGATCGAGTTTGTTTTATAATGCAATTTGATTGACAGTTGTGAAATCCTCAAGATCCCCTGATCTTGAGGATTCGCTCTCATCTGTTTGTTTTCCTTTAGATTATATAAAGCTGATAGGTGAAATAGAATGATACTTTTAACCCAGAAATTGTAATTTACATTTTGACATTATTATTGAAGATGGAGTAATTACACTGTGGTGATTTTGTATATTTATTCTTGAGTTTAATGAGAAAAAAAGTGTTACATTTTCAATTTCATTCTGAGTATCTTTTGGCAGTGACTTCTGGAGACTTTGGGCCTTGTCACTAGGATATCTACTACTTCTTTTGTCTCATATTCATTTCTTTTCCTTTTCGCAATTATTTATTTCTGCTATCTCATAGAATTACAGTTAATTCAACTATTGTTATCATTGATCTTTATAATTTTCCTTTACTGTTGAGATAAATTTTAGTTGATGTTACTTTTATGCTTGCGTGTTATTCTTTAATGGATTTATCATATTAGTTCAAGAATTGTGATTGATTTTTGTTTCTTTTGAGTAATGTTATTGTAAATCTTGAGTGATCAGTTATTGTTAGCTTCAGCTAAAAGTGTGAATAATAAATTGATGTTCATTTCTGTAATCTCTCTTTCTTAGTAGGTAATTGTTAAGCAGTAATTCTTTGAGTGTGATTCTTGAAATTCATAAGTTAGATTTAGTTTTTCTACAAATTAGTTGAGGATAGATTACGATTCATGGGTTATAATTTCTATAAGGTTTGCTTTTGAATTATTCCAGATTGAACTTCAAGAATTTGAAAAGTAGTTATTGCAACGATTTAGAATCCTTTATTCCTAGATAGTTTATGATTTCACTCTACACAAACAATGCCAACACTCTTGAAACAAACATACAAATCCTTGGTTGATGATTAATGTAGGAATTAGGATTGATTTTTATAAGTCACCTTTTTGCACCAACACTGAGTACATCCAAGGCAGATTATATTGCATCTAGTATGGCTAGATGTGAGGTGGTGTGGTTGGGGAAGCTCTTTGCAAATATATTTCATCATGTGCCAGATACGACCGTGATATACTATGACAATCAAATCAATATCAGACCTTCATAGATTCGAGTATTCCATGACAAGTCAAAGCACATAGAGATAAAGTAACACTATATTATATATACAATACACTGAGGATCAGTGAGGCTCCAACACATATTTATAGATGAGTAGGTTGCAGACATTCTCACCAAGCCTTTGTCGAAAGAAAATTTATTGTTCTTCAAAGAGAAACTTGTAGTGCAGGAGAATGTATCCCTCCTTGGGAGGTAACATTGTTGATTGAGAACACTGAGCATATTTTATTCCCCTAATCATTCGATTAGCCATGGACATGGTCAGGGGGGATGAGAAGATAATCTCCCTCTTATGAGGATACTACTTAGAGCCGTGGACTTGGATAACTATGTACCCCAGTATGCATCCTACCCTTAAGTCACCTTTTTGTCATTATAAACCAAGGGCCATGTTGATACGGTTAAGATTGTTGAGATGGTTAAGATTTTTGAGATTACTACCCATCTGGCCAGTGGGTGTGTAATATCCCAAAATGGGAATGCAGCAATGCATAAGAACAATACTGGAATAGTAGTAATAAATTAACTCATAAAAATTTTTAATAACAAATATCCATCAAATGAATGTTGCAGCAGCAAAAATATGATCCATTATGTCAGCAAAAAGTGGGGAAAAGCAGTAATATGAGCCCTAAAAATGTTATTCCCAGAGAATTGTGTTATAATAGGAGGAAATAACACTGGGATATCTTATAATATGTATTATGGGACTTATATATAGAAAATATTCAGAAACAAATCCCTTTTGATGGTTTAAATAGATCTCTCGGTCCTGGTATGGCTTAAAAAGGCCCAATTCCCATGACTTGACTTATGCAGAATTTTCTGAAGCATGCACACCGTCATTTAAAGAATGTTTCTGATACAATATGATGCAAACATTAGATCTGGAGTTTTATTTCTCAGAAAAATAAGAAAAATATGGATCTAGCCACTTTTACACATCAAGAAGATAACCCGGCAAGGGTTTCATGAAAGCATAAGTATAAGATGCATAGATCTGCAGATCTGGATCTAAAATAATGCAGTCTACTAAAGTACTATATAGAAATGGATGAAGAATACAAAAAGGAAGGGGGATCCTTCTTACAAGTCTTTCCAGGAGAAGGGTTGGCCTTTTCCCTGAGAAAGCAACTCAAGACTAAGGGGATTGACCCTCACACTGCAACTCTGCAAGAAAGGACGTAGTTCCCACAAGGGAATATGTTGTAGATGATGGAAGTACTTTGGCCAAGTGCCAAGATATGAAATTCTGCTCCAATATCTTCCTTATTGATCTCCCAAATGAATGGAGGCTCCCTCCTTTGAAAAATGAGTGTAGGAAGTGGTGTTGTGAACCCTCGCTGCAACACCCTGCAACACAACGTTATACTGCTGCAGAAATAACGTTGTAGATGAAGGAGGATGCTTGGCCTCAAGCCTAGATGTGAGGAAAATCAGTACAAGCTCCTTCAATAGGCCTCTCAAGAAAGGAGAAGGATTCCTAAATAGGAGATCCTTGTGCTAAGCAGCACAACAACTCTGATAAACAGCAAGAGAATGCAGAATAATCTAAGCGGACACTTCAAAATATCATTCCAAAGGTGTCTTGATATGGCTGCCTTGCCCTCCTTTTAAAAATGTGTGAGCCTTCTTGCCTTGGGCCCCACTCATTAGGGGTTTCCTCCACCAAGGAATCTTCCTCCCACTATCTTTGCGTTGTCTCACAAGATGATCTCCACCTCCTATCCCAGCGTTGTTGACTTGGTCAAACTTGACCTTGTCCACATGCAAAGGTCCCTATTCACACATGAGGGTGTGAAATCTAGCTCTTATGTTGATCCCTTTTCACATTATGGGGGATTTTATTCAGATTTTTATTATGCATGGGCCTCCTTACCCATTTATTCATCTCTTAAGTGAAATCAGCAAAATTTAATATTCCAATTTGCTACATGCAAATTTTGGAATATTACAGTCCTCCCCTCCCAAATGCTACTTTCCCTCAAGCAACTACAAGGATAGAACTGAAGAGTCTCCCCTCCTCCTACTGTAGCATCCCCATATGATGAACTCCTCCAAGGAATGAGATGTTGTCTCATCAATGAATCTCCATATTGCCCCTCCCAAGTATGCAAGCTAGCCAAATAGCTATCATCATGAAAAGGTAAAGTAATCAAGGAGGAAATAAGGTGTTGTCTAGAGGTCCCCTCAAGGCATGGAGTTTGAAATGTATTGGGAAGCATCATTCCCATGTGGATCCTCCATCCCCAAGAAATCATCCATACAAAATGAGTCACCTCCCAACATGGCAACTCCTGAAAATGTTCCTCCACCTTGAGCTCCTGCAAAGAAGGTGGGCTGAAAATCTGAACATGGTAGACAAAGTATCCTACCCCACGTTTTTTTCCTCTCCACTTATGATAAGTTTAGAGCATATGTTGATCTTAGGCTACAATACAATTTCCCTCAAGTGGCAAGATGAAGACTAGATCTCCAAACATCTCCTCTCCAACCCTGTGAATCAAGTTGGCCCAAATCATTCCATATGTGATGGAAGGAAATCATCACCATATGGCATCCCATCAATCACATGGTCCACCTCAAAAAGAAACCATTGTTTGGTTGTGGTGGCCATATCTCCTCTCATGCTCCCATTAGAACATGCAATGCAAAAAGTGTGGGAATCCTCTTCCCCAAAGGACACACCCAACCCATGTGTCTCTCTCCCAATCATGCTTATAATAAAAGTAAGATCAATATCAGAAAATGAAATCATGATCAGCATCAAAATGAGGGAAATATTGAAGGTTTCATGTGGTGCAGGAAGGTACCAACAGTTTCCCCAATAGTCACAACGCAGTTTTCCTAACTACTGCTTCAGAAAATAGTATGGCAAGTTGTTTTTTGGTACATGGACAATTATGTTTGTCATGAAATCTACTGATAAATATCAAATGGTTGGGTACATCAACTAAACATACATCAAAGAAAACACTTGCCCAAGGCCATATAAAAGATGGTTGTCTCTATCATACAATTTGGCCCAATGTTGACCATGGAGCTCAATGAAAAGCTTTCCCTTTTGTGGAGCAATGTACTGGATAGGAATGGTAAGAATATGCAAATACTGTGTTAGACAATTAATGGATGCAAAAACAATATTCTTACCATGTGTTTAGAGTAAGATGATGCATATGTATCTGAATACATCCTCCATAGTGGTATGACACATTCCCATGAGGAGGAATGAACCATGTGCTGCATGAAGATCACCCTTCTTATGCTTGGAAATCCAAGTTAAGAAGATCATATCTCTGTAATAGATGTTTCCATCCACTACTTCATCATTCTCACCTCCTCTTTGTCCCCCAAGTGCATCAAGTGTGAAGTGATCCTGGGGACACTCCATCAATAACCCCAAGCTCCCAAGTGACAGTGTTATTGGCTTATGCAAATAGGATCCTACCAACTCATAGCTCCATTCTTTGACACGCTCCTTGTCAAATATATCTCCCATAATTCCGCTACACATAAGAAGTTCCTCCCAAAGTGGAAGTACCTCTTGATCATCCAAGCCTAAGGAGTAGCCTCTTTGCACCATGATAGTGCCATCTCCTACTCCTGCAATATCATGCATTTCATGGGATGCTGAAATTCAACTCCTTGGAGATATTATAGAGAAGACCTCTCATCAATTTCCTTCTTGAATCCATAAGGATCCAAGTGAGATGAGGGAAAAACCTCCTCAAACTGTTGAAGAACTTTGCACTCCATGATGTATTGAAGTGCGCCTCCAGTGAGATCTCTCCACGAGACCTTCTCCTCATCAATGGCCTTCCAAAACCAATAAGGTATTGGATCTGTTGTAGGTAGAAGTTTCTCTTTGAGCTGGGGAGTGCTCATTGAGAAAGGGTCATCTAGAAAGGAGAAAATATTTCTCACTTCAAGATGTCTACCATTTATCACTTCTTCCTCCATTGCTTCATGAATGAAGTTTCCATTTGAATGCTCCCATAAAGAATGGGTCCTTTTTTTTTCATTACTGCTCTTATACAGTGCAGTGCAATTCTGTTGCTCTAAATTAGAAACATGCAATGGTGTATATCCCTCCATAATATTTATTGAAATGAAAAGAGATGGAAACTTAAGCATACCTTGGTGAAATTTGGAAGCATTTTGTGGGGCTGCAAGAGTTCCCTCTTCAAATGTGTTGGCTTCCCAAACTGATGAAGATGAAGGTTTCTCCTCCATAGTTGTGTCGGCACTAGTACATGCCTCTTCCAATGGTGGTGAGGGCTTCTCCTCCTCTGATTTCTCTTTTCCAAATCTCCTTATCAACCTTTGAGAAAACTTAGCAAGAGTATACACTCTTGCATGGCTCAAATGGCTAAACCACCAAGTATTTTCTTCACCTTCAAGGTGCAGCACTGCAATTTCTACAACTTCTCTTTCTACCACTGGATGTAGTACGAAGAATGCTTCTAGCTTCATCACCCAAGAATTTTCTACACATGTGAGTGATCCATCAAAAGTGGACAGTAGAAATCTATTGCCTCTCATCATCCCATGGTTGTAGGGTCTCATTTCTTCTTCCAGCTGAATGAATTGTGGTAAAGCTAGAGTCTCCTTGAAGGCTCTAGGTTTAGATTTGTATTCAGCAAGTTATTCACTTGGAATTTCAGATTCCAAGTGTCCTTCATGCTTCTATTCTTCTCCTCTTTGATAATAGGAAGTGCATGGCCCTTCCTCTTCTTGAAACCCTTTAGGAATTTCATTGTATCTCTTCTCCTTCATCTGCTTAACCTCCTTGGAGACGTTTTTCCTGGATCTGAAAAGTGATGAGATAAGGCTCATCCTATCCATCATTCTAATCTGCTTCTTCTTATAGCATAATGGTTGAAACTCACAGGCTGAGCCAAGATTATGCTCTAATACCACTGTAATATCCCAAAATGGGAATGCAACAATTCATAAGCACAATAGTGAAATATAAGCAAGAAATTAACTCATAAAATGTGTTAATAACACATAACCATAAAATGAATGTTGCAGTAACAAAAATATGATTCATTAAGTCATCAAAAAGTGGGGAAAAGCAGCAATATGAGCCCTAAAAACATTATTCCCAGAGAATTGTGTTATAATATGAGGAAATAATGTTGGGATCTCTTATGATATGTATTATGGGACTTGTATCCAGAAATGATTCAGAAAAAAATCCCTTTTGATGGTTTAAACAGACCTCCCGGTCCTGGTATGGCTTAAAAAGGCCCAATTCCCATGACTTGACTTATGAAGAATTTTCTGAAGCATGCACAACGTCATTTAAAGAAGGTTTCTAATAAAATATGATTCAAACATCTAATTTTGAGTTTTATTTCTCAGAAAAAGAATAAAAATAGGGATCTAGCCCCTTTTACACATCAGGAAGATAACTCGGCAAGGGTTTCATGAAAGCATAAGTACAAGATGCATAAATATGCGGATCTAGATCTGAAATAACGTAGTATGATAAATCACTATATATAAATGGATGAATAATACAAAAATGAATGAGGATCCTTCTTACAAGTCTTACTGGGAGAAGGGTTGGCCCTTTCCCTGAGAAAGCAACTCAAGATTGAGGGGATTGACCCTCACATTGCAACTCTGCAAGAAAGGATGTAGTTCCTACAAGGGAATGCACTGTATATGATGGAAGTACTTTGGAAAAGTGCCAAGATATAAATTCTGCTCCAATATCTCCCTTACTGATCTCCCAACTGAATGGAGGCTCCCTCCTTTGAAAAATGAGTGCAGGAAGTGGTGTTGTGAACCCTCACCGGAACACCCTGCAACACAACGTTATACTGCTGCAAAAATAACGTTGTAGTTGAAGGAGGATGCTTGGCCTCAAGCCTGGATGTGAGGAAAATCATCACAAGCTCCTTCAAGAGGCCTCTCAAGAAAGGAGAAGGATTCCTAAACAAGAGATCCTTGTGCTAAGCAGCACAACAACTCTGCTAAACAGCAAGAGAATGCAGAATAGTCTAAGAAAACACTTCAAAATATCATTCTTAAGGTGTCTTTCCATGGATGTGTTTCCCTCCTTTTAAACATGTGTGAGCCTTCTTGCCTTGGGCCCCACTCATTAGGGTTTCCTCTACCAAGGAATCTTCCTCCCACTATCTCTGTGTTGTCTCACAAGATGATCTCCACCTCCTATCCCAGTGTTGTTGACTTGGTCAAACTTGACCTTGTCCACATGCAAAGGTCCCTGTTCACACATGAGGGTGTGAAATCTAGCTCTTATGTTGATCCCTTTTCACATTATGAGGGATTTTATTCAGATTTTTATTATGCATGGGCATCCTTACCCATTTATTCATATTCTAAGTGAAATCAACAAAATTTCATATTCCAATTTGCTGCATGCAAATTTGGAATATTACAGGGTGAGGAGACATATGTGTGTGTGATATTTACCAAGGTTGGATGTGATTTCCATGGAATTTGTTGTGGTAAATTGATCTCCTCTAATTATTGGATGCAGGTGTTCTACCACTTGATCATTGAGGATCAAGCTGGGTGAGAATCAGTCAGTGGACACAGTGTGTGTGATATTTACCAAGTTCATTTATGACTACCATGGACTTGTTTGTGGTAAATCAATCTCCCCTATGTTAGTGTGGATCATTATTCTTCTTCTATGTATTGAGTCATCATTGTTTAACTGATATGAGATGAGATAAAATGAGATGATGGTGCAATTATCAGCTTCCCTTATGTTTAGACATGTACATCTAAGATGAGATCTATGGTGTAGTCAAAAATGCCTCCCTTGCTGAGAGGGAGTGTTGAGAATGGTGACTTCATTTAGAATTATATTTGGAAAATCGTGAAGAAAATTCATAATTTTGACTTTGACCAAGTCAACCCTAAGAAGGACAAGTCGCCCAAGCAAGTGGAAAAGCCACTTTTTAACACACATATAAATATGAATTCATTGGACTTCATTTTGGCATCTCATCACACACAAATCTATTCTAAAATTCACATAGGAAAGTTCACACGTGAGAAGGAGAAGGAAGACATTTTATGTTTGACCAAGAGTTGACTTTTTTTGCGTTGACCTACATCTTTCTCTTTGTTTTAACTTTCATTGACCCTGTGTTTGTTGGAACTGTTTGGATAAATATTTGACAAAGGAAGAAGGAAAAATATTTGACTATAATATTCTCTTTTTGATCAAATATTTGACTCTATGCATTAGTTGATTTGGACCTTGTGGGGAGGCCCCCAAGATCTAAAAAATTGAAATGGATCTTTGGGGGGGGATCCCCAAGATCTAAAAATTTGAAATGCCAAAAGAAAATATAGGACGCGTGGTAAACAGAACCATAAAGAAACTTTTTTTATTAAAACATAGAATAACTGTAAAAGCTACATTGTGGTGGAAAACCTGTCCTTTTATAAAATGTGACTTGTTACTTATAGTTGATTTTAGTTACAATACCATGGGTAAATTCCATGGGTGGGTAAATACCATGGGTGAATGAATACCATGGGTAAATTCCATGGGTGGGTAAATACCATGGGGGAATGAATACCATGGGTAGATGTCACTTACAATACCATGGGTGGATGCCACTTACAATACCATGTGTGGATTCCATGGTGGATGAATACCATGGGTGGATAAATACCATGGGTGAATGAATATCATGGGTATATGTCAATTTCCATTCAGGTCATTCCTCTGTCCTTAAGAAGAAATGGTCCCCATTATGTGAAGTTCCCTCATGAGAATCTTGTGTTGAATATGAAGAGCCATTAAAGAGAAGGGTTTTGTGTGGTTAACCCATAACTGTGATGAACGAAGATTCGAGGATTGAGATATCCTGGAATGCTTGTGACCAACTGTGATACTGACATTGTGCGGCCTAGAAAATGGACTTCGATGAAGAGTGGGTTTTTGGATGACCCATAACCATGAAAAACGGAGATCTGAGGATAGAGATACCCTGTAATGCTTCTAACGAACTATGATATTAATAGTATGTGGCCTAGAAAATAGACTTTGATGACAAGGAATTTGTGCGGTTGACCCATAACTGTGATGTTAACTGTTGATGAAGTAGCAAGTGCCTACATAACCTAGGGTGGGAGGGCATGTCTCCAAATATCCAAATTTGAATGTTGCTATGCTGAAACTAGTGAATGTGAAGCATTTGCCTAATAAAACTGGGTGGGAGGGCACGTCTCCAAAGGGAACTCGCTCTTAATGTTGCTCCAGATTTTAAATGGGCATAATGCGGTCAATATAACTTAGAATATTTATTATAACCCGTTTTTGTAAATTGAATTATCATTCTGCATCTTCTCATGTGGTTTAAATTCCTATTTGGACACAATGGAAACTCATATTCGCGCTACAACTATCCTGTTGTCACAAAAATCCTAAAAAAAAGGGGGGGGATTTTAATCAGCGATATCTCCCTCATTGAAACTCCTATTGGACCATTTTTTTTTTTAAATTGAGTTATTTTCCCTAAAGAGCTTAGATCTGCAATCATATTTATGAAATTATTCATAAACAATGCAAAAAATAATAGAGTCATCATCATTCACAAATTTTCTATTTCTACAACACAACTAATTTAAAATCAACGATATCGCCATCATCCAAACTCTGATTTGGCCGATTTATTTTTTAATTTGAGTATTTTTTTTCAAGGAATACATATTTATTATTTTTTTTGGAAATTTTGTACCAAAAGTTTCAAATATGATCTGGAAACTCACCACCCAAAAAATTCCTGCAAAAATATGAAAAAAAAAAAAAACTTCTCGCTTTTCCCAAGAAAGTGTGTTGTGGAGATCGTAGCACGTGCATGAAGTTTGTTGAAGATTTCTACAAAAATTTGAAACTAAAATATGCATCAAACCCTCATTCCCATATAGTTGTAATCTGGTTCTGATACCACTGATCTGGATCTTGGGGGGAGGCCCCCAAGATCTAAAATATTGAAATGGATCTTGTGGGGAAAGACCCCCAAGATCTGAAAATTGAAATTCCAGAAGAAAAGATAGGTCACATAGTAAATAGAACCACAAAGAAACTTTTTTATTAAAACAAAGAATCATTTTAAAAGTTACATTGTGGTGGACAACCTGTCCTTTTACAAAATGTGACTTGTTACTTATAGTCTTTTTTAATTACAATTCCATGGGTAAATTCAATGGGTGGTTAAATACTATGGGTGAATGAATATCATGGGTAGATGTCACTTACAATACAATGGGTGGATAAATACCATCGATGAATGCCACTTACAATACCATGGGTGGATTCCATGGTGGATGAATACCATGAGTGGATAAATACCATGGGTGAATGAATATCATGGGTAGATGCCAATTTCCATTTGGATCATTGGCTGGATTTTGTGCTTTTTTCTGGGTGTTGACAACAAAGTTGACTGTTGATTTTGACCGAGAATTTTTTGTGGAAGTTGCAGGCCAAAATTTGGCCCTATGACGGAGTTTCAGGAGGTTGAAATTCAACCCCTTTAACTAGGACTTTGACTATAAGAATATTGTTGATGTTTCTCTCTCATTTGACTATTTTTGACTTGGTTGAACTGGGAAATTTGATGGTTTAATTTAACTATTTATGGATGTACAAATTCAATTATGTATCTCAGTTCAAAATTGATTGAATATTTACGAAGAAGAATTGTTTCTAGGTTTTCCCCCTTATGGGTTTTTTCCCTGGTCTTGACCAAAAATCTTTGTGTCTCATTGTGCTTCATTATCTTCTATTATGCATTATTGTTTATTGTTCTATATATAATTTTTTAGCTGCTAATGGGGTGAATGAAATTGAATGCTACATTATTTTAAGTAATTATAAAAATATAGAACTTGAGAAAAAAAATAACAAATCAGTTTGTAGAAGAGTCAGTAAGAGGCAAGGCATCCCTGGAGGAGTGTACTAAGAAAAAAAAACTAGAAGAGTTGATATAGGTACACAAGGATGTTTTACGAGAGCTTAAATAATTACCACCTAAGAGGGAAGTGAAGCACAAGATCCAACTATTTCCAAATTTGTCATTCCCAAAAATTGGGTTGTACAGGCAACCTATTATAGAAGCAAGTGAGGTGACGAAACATTTGCAGTAGCTACTAGAACAGGGTTTCAGTCGACCAAGTACATTACCATGTGGCTCACTCATCATCATTGTGCCAAAGAAGGATGTGACTAGGTAGATGTGTATAGATTACAGGGCATTGAACAAAATCATGCTTAAGAATATGTAACCCCTGCCCAGGATAGATGATCTGCTAGATCAGTTGAAGCAAGAAAAATACTTCACCAAGTTGGTCTTAAAGTCTGGATATTGCTAGATTCTAGTCAAAGAATAAAATACCTTGAAGATCTCCTGCAAAACTTGACAAGGTTTGTATCAGTTGTTAGTAATGCCATTTGGCCTAAGTAATGCACAAGCTAGATTTATGAGATAAATGAATGATGTATTTTGGCCTTTTATAGTTTCATTTATTATTTTTTATATTGATGATATACTTGTCTATAGTGCTACCTAGGAGGAGCACATCTCGCATTTGATGCATGTGCTAGAGACATTAAATAAAAACCAACTGCTATAAAATCTCAAGAAGTGTGACTTTGCAAAGCAATATTTGGTGTATCTGGGGAAAGTGATAGGTGGAGGAGAGCTTAAGAGATCTTTTTAATATGGAGGCCATCATGAAATGGTCAATGCCTATTAATGTTTATGAGGTCAAGATATTAATTAGGGTATCATGGTACCTAAGGAGATTCATAGCCTCGTTTTCAATAGTGGCAACACCACTCCATGCCATGACAGTAGGTGGAAAGAGTTTCTAGTGGAAAAGTGGTCATCAAATGGCTTTCAAGGAACTAAATAAGAAGATTAGTCCAGCAGCAATTCTAGAATTACCAAATTTGCAACATCCCTTTGAAGTGGAGACAAATGCGAGTGGGTATGTTATGTGATGGAATCGGTCATGATGGAGGGAGGAAGGCCTAAATGCTACCATTCTTAAGTATTTCATGGGGTAATTCTTAACTACCCTACCTAATACAAGGAGTTTTATGCCCTGGTGTAAGTTGTGAAGAAATGGAAGCAATATATGATGGTAAAGGAGATGGGAATACGCATAGATCACAAGCCATTGTAATACCTATAGGCCTAGAGTAAGCTACAACAAACCAGACATTACAAATGGATGGTGTTTCTATAGAAATTTTATTTGGTGATAAATTACAAGAAGTTTGGCACTAAAAAGTTGGATGACATGCTCTCAAGGCCACCCACATCAAAGATCATAGATTTTGGGACTCATGCACATAGATGCATTCACTCATGATGCATATAGGGAGGAATATTCATAGGATGAGTACTTCAAGGAGTTGTTTCAACAATTAAAGAGATAGAGCCATGTGCACGATGGCAACAAAACTGTTGACTACCATCTCTAGGATGGGTTACTCTTTTAAATTTGGCAGCTCGAGGATAAATTCCTTTCTTTGGAAAACCTTCCTCATCAAGAAATACCACCCCTAGCCCTTGGAAGAATTTAATTTAGTCAAGGAAAAATATAATTTTTAATGTGATACCCATAGGTGCACAAAACCTAAGCAAGCTAATTCGACCTCCTAAGAAACATATAGATACACCACATGTCACATCACTTTATAGCATCATCACATCATCACATCTTCTCTCTCTTCTCTTGATTGGTTCATACAGGTTTGAAATTATTGGTTTGAGCTCACACGTGCAAAGGGAAGGAACCTAGTTCTGATTTCTACTTTTAATTTTCTTTTTGGAGCAATTTGACCAGACATTGACCAAATTTGATTTTTTTTTAGTTAGAAATTCAATTTTTGGAGGTTGAATTCTTTAGGCAAAGGACCAAACATTTATGGACAGTTTGACTTGGGTTGACTGAAGTTTGACCACAGAATCTCTCTCCTTTGACCAAGATTTTTGGGAATGTTTTGACTGAGGTTTAACCAGTGAAGATGGATTATTTGATTTTTGACCAAGCTCTTTTGGAGGACTATTTATAGTTGAATTTTGACTAGTTAGGGCATAATTTTCTATTGGCTTTGATAGAAATTAAAAATTTGACTTGTTGACCAAATTTGATTTTTGGGCTCATCTCTTGGATATTGGTCAGTTAATCGTTGGATAAGTCAAAGATTTGACTTT